>JASCIT010000008.1:20000000-20600000 GCA_036711955.1 Digitonthophagus gazella | reverse complement strand
GTCGCGACGCCTTCATCGGACGCCTCGACGATCGGAACGCTGCGAACACGAGAGTGGCGTTCGGTCGTCAAGCTTACAGACCGGGGGGAGCCAGCAGTTTTCGGCTTCGGTACGCGCGCTCCGACGGGGTCCCCGTTCCCGAATTCGGCGGCGACAACAACATCAACTTATTGTTAGATAGTAAGTTACTTGTACACGTTTTTTTATCGACGCGCGTCAGCAGCCCGATAACGAGAACTATTTTCAAACGATTCTCGTCCGCGAATAGAAGCGTAAGAAGAAATAGGGACGACGATGACCGACGTACAGACTCAACAGCAGGCGTCCGCTTCGCCGGCGGCAGCCGCACCGTCGCCAGCAAAAAAGGCCGCCGCGACGACCGGTTCCACGGGTGGAGGAGCAGCTTCGAAGAATACGGCAGGGCAACGCTCGAAACCGACACATCCGCCCACCTCCGAGATGGTTAACGGGGCGATCAAGAGCTTAAAGGAACGCGGCGGCTCGTCCTTGCAAGCTATAAAAAAATACGTGGCCGCGAACTACAAAGTCGACGCCGAGAAGATGGCTCCGTTCATCAAAAAGTACCTGAAGGCGGCCGTCGCGTCCGGCGCTCTCGTCCAAACTAAGGGAAAGGGTGCGTCCGGGTCGTTCAAGTTGGCGGCATCCACGGCCAAGAAGTCCGAAGCGACGCCCGGGTCCGGCGACGGTGTCTCGGCGAAGGGTTCATCCGGCGGAAAGAAGAAGGCGTCCGCGAAAAAACGGGGCCCCGCCGCGAAGAAATCGTCTCCCGCAAAGGTAAAGAAGGGCGCCACCGCCTCAGTAACAGCCGCGCCGGCCGAGAAGAAGGCCGCCGCCGCATCGAAGACGAAAAAGGCCGCAACAGCGGCTGCCGAGAAAAAAGCGGCCGCCGCCGCAACCAAGGCTGCAAAACCGAAAACGCCTTCGAAAGCGAAAAAAGCCACCAAAGGACCGACGAAGAAGCCGAAAGCTCCGAAACCGAAAACCGCGAAAAAAGTCGCCGGAGGATCACGAAGATCTTCGCCGAAAAAGGGTGGATCGCCGAAGAAAAAATGAGCGACCGTGCATCGGTGTGCCGCCGGCGCACGCGTTACCACGAAAGGCCGCCGAGCCAGACAATGGCCCTTTTCAGGGCCAAAAATCACATTACTCGAAAAAGAACACGCAAACGAACGCTACGCAAACAAATAATAATTAGGGTTGTTCACCGCCATTAGGAAAATAACATTTCCAATGTTAAACGACCCCATAATTAGAAATTTGCCTTTTGAACTTTGCTTTTGTAACAAAAACGATGTATACATAAATATTGTTATCATTTAAAATATTAGGGTGGCAGTTGGCATCATGATAATAATTATTTTGGCGCGGTTGATATTTTTTAGAAAAAACGAACATCAAAACAATGATAATAAATAAATAAAAGGTACCTTACTTTTTTTTCAATCAGTTCAATTTTGCGATGCATTATGTGCTGCGAGCCCGTTAACAGCCTATTTTATTTTGTTCGTAGATTTGAAAATGTCTCTAAGCTCATTTCTACAATCATTTGCATTCGCGAGATATAATATTGCTCTTAACGATTCTAAATGAATATGCAGATTCTATTATTATTCTTTTCATAATATTAATGTGTGTTGATAAGATTAATTTAATTTTTCTTTCCCGTTTTTCGTTAATCCTTATTTCGGGCGGCGAAAAATTTACCGAGAAATAATTATTTTTAAGAAAAATATGTTTGAAACGTCATGCCAATTTTTGTTTACAATTTGGAACGGCGAAAAATGAACGGAACAATATTAAATTTCGGCATGCGTTAAGAACGAATCAAATTACAAAAAAAAAATCGAACTTCGACCAATGAGACGCGAGTATTTGTTACATACTCGAAACGGCTTCGGAACGAAGCGAGTCTCTCAAGCTTGTTTTGATCCTTGAATGAAAAGTGATAATACGCGGTTCCTAATTGTCATTTGTTTAATATAAACATTCTTAATAATTAATTTTTAACAAAATAATAATAAACTTTCTACAAATTATTCGGGAAGTAATCCTATCGGTTGCTTTTTTTAAATTAACCCCCAAGACTAGAAGTTCTATTGGGATTTAACCAACCGACCAACGAAAAAAAAACGGAACGAAACTTTCGATATCCCGTTTTATCGATGATCCGTCGTTATTTACCGGTAAAATTAATCAATTATTAGGTTTTTAATTAAATCGATGGGCGTAGTACGTTCGTATCCGAGATGTAATCTTTTTCGTTACGAAATTTGTGGTTCTGAAAAGAACCGGTCTTGGTTGCGCGACGCCGCTCTCGCGGCGTCGCTCGGTCGGTGGAGGTTCCGGGGCGGCGCGGCGCGCCGGTGGAGGCCCGTTTAAGCCCTTTCGCCGCGGATGCGCCTCGCCAGCTGGATGTCCTTCGGCATGATGGTGACGCGCTTGGCGTGAATGGCGCACAAGTTCGTGTCCTCGAAGAGACCGACCAGATAGGCCTCGCTCGCTTCCTGCAGGGCCATCACGGCGGAACTTTGAAACCGAAGGTCGGTCTTGAAATCTTGCGCGATCTCCCTGACGAGTCGTTGGAAGGGCAGCTTCCTGATCAGCAGTTCGGTGCTCTTCTGATAACGGCGGATTTCGCGGAGGGCGACCGTGCCCGGCCTGTAGCGATGCGGCTTCTTGACGCCCCCGGTGGCCGGAGCGCTTTTGCGCGCCGCCTTGGTGGCGAGCTGTTTACGAGGCGCCTTGCCGCCTGTCGATTTTCTGGCTGTCTGCTTGGTACGGGCCATCCTCGTCAAGTAGTGGTAGTGTAGTTATTCGTTTATTGTCGTCTGTTCGCTCTTGCGTCGTCTTCGTCGATGCGTTCTCGGTGACTCGTCGCTGACGTCTGAGCGCGAGCCATTGGGTCCTTGGATTTAATCAGGTTCGACCTTGTGGTCCTTTGCCTGTTCGTCTCATTTCGCCCTTCTTCTTGTTTTTTTATTTTGTTTTGTAGATCTGCCGGAATGGCCTGTCATCTACCGGTTCTTGTTTTTATTGAGACGGTTTCTCGCTGGTCAGTTGTTCTTGGTTTAAGGTTTGCTTCCGTTGATCTTGTTGAAAATAGATATTATTTTCATTGTCTTCTCCAGGAAGTTCTTAAGTTGGGCTTGGCTCGGGTTGGAGAAGGCGAAGTCCGTGAACATTTCTCCAAGGGTGGCTTTCAGTTCTTCTGTGGAATCTTCTGCTTTCTTTTCACCTGTTGCGGTTTCCACGGTTTTCTTTTGGTCGTCTCTTTGTTCTGCTTCTTCCCTTTTTTCTGCTGGCGTAGCTGTCTTCTTTTTTTTGTTGCTAGGATTGTTCGGGTTTTCTGCGCATTTTATGGACGTCGACAAGTGCTCCTCCCCGCAGTTAGCGCAGTTGGGTGCCGTCGTTTTGGGTTTTGGACATTCCCGCGTGACGTGATTGCCCGCGCATTTCATGCACCGGAAGTCTCCGTGGCAGTTCTTTTGGGCGTGCCCGAACTTTTGGCATCGGTGGCACTGGATGATTTCTAACTTGGTACGCAACGATTCGACAGTCACTGCCAGACCGCAAACGTGCTTTAGGTTGTAGATGGACCTGTATTCTTTGCCTATTTCCACCAGCACCAGCGGAGCCGGTTTCCCTCCTTTCCCGTTCATTCTCACCTTTTTGGTGATTGGGTATCCCTGTTCTTTGAGATCGTCTTCGAGTTCGTCCAGTGTGATCTCGTTCATCACACCTCTTATGACCACCTTCAGCTTTTTTTCGGATTTCAGGTCGTACGTGTAGAACTGGATGCGTTGCTCTTCCAGCAGTCGCTTGAGGGCTCTGTAGTCGTCCTCGGTTGTCGGTTCGATGTTGATGCCCTGGGCAATTAATTTCGCTTTGACGTAGTTAATTTCTTTCTTGTTCATGATTTCGCTGACTTGATTCCACTTGCTCTTGTCGGTTAGGACTAGTGGAGCTATTTTCGGTTTTCTTGCCTTGACATTCTCGTTGCTGGACGTAGCACGTAGTTCGTTCTTCCTTGTTCGGTTTGTCTCCGATTTTCCGTTGGGGTCGTTGGTTCCGCTGGTGTTTTCTTCCGTTTCCATTTCCTCGTCCGTTAGATCTTCATCTTCTTTCCCGTCGGCTTCCTCTTCGTCGTCGCTATCTTGAAGTGGAGCGTATCTGTTTTTGGTTCGGATCGGGTTTTCCGCCTCGTCCATCTTCCTTTTAGGTGCCGTTTTTCTGGGGACAATTTCTTCGTCTTCACTTAAGTCGTTTGCCTTCGAAGTCTTCCTCGCTTGGAGCGCCGTGTGAGTGACCCTGAGAAGTCTCTCGAGGGTGTCGGTGTCCATCTTGAGAATTTCTTCAATGATGTTTTCATCTTCTTTTTGATTAGCCATTTGAACTCGATGTCTACTCGATGCTCTCTCGACTGAGAATGCTGAGCGCGAGCCATTGGGTCCTTGGATTTAATCAGGTTCGACCTTGTGGTCCTTTGCCTGTTCGTCTCATTTCGCCCTTCTTCTTGTTTTTTTATTTTGTTTTGTAGATCTGCCGGAATGGCCTGTCATCTACCGGTTCTTGTTTTTATTGAGACGGTTTCTCGCTGGTCAGTTGTTCTTGGTTTAAAGTTTGCTTCCGTTGATCTTGTTGAAAATAGATATTATTTTCATTGTCTTCTCCAGAAAGTTCTTTAGTTGGGCTTGGCTCGGGTTGGAGAAGGCGAAGTCCGTGAACATTTCTCCAAGGGTGGCTTTCAGTTCTTCTGTGGAATCTTCTGCTTTCTTTTCACCTGTTGCGGTTTCCACGGTTTTCTTTTGGTCGTCTCTTTGTTCTGCTTCTTCCCTTTTTTCTGCTGGCGTAGCTGTCTTCTTTCGGTTTTCCTCCCTTTGTTTCCAGACGTTGCTTTCAGGGACAACGCTATCTGCCTTCTTTTTTTTGTTGTTAGGGTTGTTCGGGTTTTTTGAGCATTTTATGGACGTCGACAAGTGCTCCTCCCCGCAGTTAGCGCAGTTGGGTGCCGTCGTTTTGGGTTTTGGGCATTCCCGCGTGACGTGGTTGCCCCCGCATTTCATGCACCGGAAGTCTCCGTGGCAGTTCTTTTGGGCGTGCCCGAACTTTTGGCATCGGTGGCACTGAATGATTTCTAACTTGGTACGCAACGATTCGACAGTCACTGCCAGACCGCAGACGTGCTTTAGGTTGTAGATGGACCTGTATTCTTTGCCTATTTCCACCAGCACCAACGGAGCCGGTTTCCCTCCTTTCCCGTTCATTCTCACCTTTTTGGTGATTGGGTATCCCTGTTCTTTGAGATCGTCTTCGAGTTCGTCCAGTGTGATCTCGTTCATCACACCTTCAGCGCGAGCCCGGTCTGCGATCGCTTAAATCGACTCTACGACCCGTCGCTCGTACCGCTCCTCGGCGCTCGGCTCGGGTGCCTCTGCGAGCGACCCTATTGGTCGTCGGACTCCGACGCTGGGCGTGGCCTCGGCAAAGGTATATAACGAGGATCGGGCTGTTCGACGTCAGTTTGCAAGCGTCGAGAGATCGTCGTTGTTTCGCGGCCCGCACGCTTTCGAAAGAGAATAATAAATAACCCGATCGAACCAAGATGACCGGCAGAGGAAAGGGAGGTAAAGGTCTCGGCAAAGGAGGTGCCAAGCGTCATCGTAAAGTACTTCGCGACAACATCCAGGGCATTACCAAACCGGCCATCAGACGTCTAGCCCGTCGCGGAGGTGTCAAGAGAATATCCGGTTTGATTTACGAAGAGACGAGAGGCGTACTAAAAGTATTCCTCGAGAACGTTATTCGCGACGCCGTCACCTACACCGAACACGCCAAGAGGAAAACCGTTACCGCCATGGACGTCGTTTACGCCCTGAAGCGCCAAGGTCGCACCCTCTACGGTTTCGGAGGTTAAGTCTCGACCGCCGCCGAGCCAAACAACAACTTTCTTGCCGATACGACCGGTTCTTTTCAGAACCACAATCTTAGTAAAGTTAAAGATAAATATCGCAACGATCGCATAACGCACCACGACCCTTTTGTGTACGCAATAAATAAATTGTTCCTTCGTTTATCCACCTACTTCGAAGAGGTTGATCAGAAGTCCGGCGTTACCGATTTATCGGTCGTCGCGCCGTTACGGGCGATACGAACGATAACATTTTCCTTACCGAAAAGCGATCGAACAATTTTTCCTTTTTCACTAATGCCATTACGTCGCCGTTATTTAATTAAATCTAATTAAATTGTTTAATTAATTATTTAATTAAATCTAATTAAATTATTTAATTATAATTTAATTAAATTATAATTTCTGTTATCCAAAAATTCTAATACTGAAATAACTTTGAACGGCTGGCTGCATTTTAACTGTTTTTAGCCGCGGTCCTTGGTTTGTTTACGTTACGATAACGACCTCTACGTTATTTATTTATTATTATGTTATTTATTTATTTATTTCATTGACGAAATTAATTCCTTTTTCGTTACCAGAGAGGGACATTTGAATCTCTTTTAGCTTGTTTTCGAAAGGATAATAACGTTTTTCTCTCGGTCGTTTTAGCGCGTTACTTATTACTTACTATCGAAACTTTTAATTAATATAGGCGCGTTGAAATTTAAATAATAGGATTAAAATAAATATAAAACGAAAGTTTTATATTTTACCCGAGGCGAAAAGCAATTATTAAATTTGTCGTAGCCTTGGCGTACACCTCTTTCTAATAAAATTATTTTCTTGGAAAGACTTTAAAGGTCCTTAAATCCACTTTTCTATGCTCGCCCTACCTACTTCTGTTCTATATATACTTGTATTATGTTTTCATTTCCAAAGAAAAGAATACGATATATATATACGAAGAATAAGAAAAAAAATACTGTCCTTCTTTTATTATTACTACTACATCTTTCCCAAAAATCCTTTCATTATTTACTTTACTATTCTAATAAATGTATACACCTAATTCTCTTTTTACGCTAATTTGATTTAAATAAAACGGGTTAAAAAGGAAATTCTCTTTTTACTTTATTTTCAACATATTCAATGAATTTGGGATGTTATTTGAAGAAAAAAAGAAACCTCGGTGCGAAAACGGCTACACTCGAGGAATCTTCTTTTTTTTTTTTTTTTATCCGTTATTATTCCCGTCGTCGTGCGGTTCCTATTAAAAAATTGTTAAGTTAGAGATTGCGTTTTTGTTGTCGTCGTTGTTAATTCTTTATCGACTCAAGTGATTTGTGGCCCTGAGAAGGGCCGTGTCGGTCGTGCCGCCGGAGCGGCGACGTACGCATGGGGAACGGATTCGCGACCCATCCGTCTTCTTTTTACGGTTTCTTTTCGGTCTTCTTCGGCAACAGGACTGCTTGTATGTTCGGCAAAACGCCTCCCTGCGCGATGGTCACCCCGGACAACAGTTTGTTCAACTCCTCGTCGTTTCGTATGGCCAGTTGCAAATGTCTGGGGATGATACGAGTCTTTCATTACGGCCGCCAAATACACGGGCGCTCCGGCACCGACGCGCTCCGCGTAATTTCCCTTCCTAAGTAACCTGTGGATACGGCCGACGGGAAATTGCAATCCCGCTCTGCTGGACCTCGACTTCGCCTTTCCCTTAACTTTACCGCCCTTTCCGCGACCGGACATTATCGTTCGATGTTATTCGTTTGTCGACGTAACGAAGAAAAATGCAAATAAACGGCTCGGTGAATGCGATCTGTGCGCGCGTGACTCGGGAACGTCGCGATATGAATACCCCAACCGGGCGGCTTTAGCCTTTTATTACCGAAGCGGCCGGCGCGCCGGCTGACGGAGGTGCCCGCCGTTCGTCCAATCGGGGACCTCGCTGCCCTACGATACCCGTTCGAGGGGCGTGTACGTAAGCGCCGGCCGGTCTGGTTTTAAAAGACGGCGGGCGATATTTCGCGCCACTACGTATTCCGACGCCGAGTTGACGTTTGTTTTCTCTTGATCGTTTTATCCTCGCGATGCCACCGAAAACTAGCGGAAAAGCCGCCAAAAAGGCCGGCAAGGCCCAAAAGAACATTTCCAAAGGGGACAAGAAGAAGAAGCGAAGGAGGAAGGAGAGCTACGCCATTTACATTTACAAGGTACTAAAGCAAGTCCATCCCGATACCGGCATTTCGAGCAAGGCGATGAGCATCATGAACAGCTTCGTTAACGATATCTTCGAGAGGATCGCCGCGGAAGCTTCGCGTTTGGCCCACTACAACAAGAGATCTACCATAACGAGTCGAGAGATTCAGACCGCGGTCAGACTTCTCTTGCCCGGAGAATTGGCTAAGCACGCGGTAAGCGAAGGTACCAAGGCCGTCACTAAGTACACCAGCTCTAAATAAGCGACGACCGAAGACGAAGATCGATCGCCCTCTCCCGCCGCACTATTAACGACCGGTTCTTTTCAGAACCACAATATTATTTTTCGAAAGAGAGTTATTCGTCCTAACATTTTACGCAATAAAATGTGTTTTAAATGATAACAAATAATTACAGTAATAATAGTACAGTACGAAAATAATAATAATAATATATTAATAAAGAATATTCGATTAGCGCGATTTACGTTTACCGTTCGATGATTAAGAGGTTTTAATGCAACCGATTGATGACGTTTGAATTTTATTAATATTAACTTATTAGGAAAATAAATATGGAAACTCTTTGCAAAATTTCTTGCGCTGCAACCGGTTGTCTCGGAGGAAATTGGGTGCCCACGTCGTTCGCATTGCGCGAAAACTCATCGACAGGCCAAAATTGAAATTTTTAATGTGTTTACACGTCTCCTTTCTGACTTTTTAAAATTTGTTTATGCGCCAAAAATTCTCTGTGGATTAGATAACGCAATACGTAAGAAAATCACCTACTTTGCCATTGTGAGTTTTTTTTTTCTAGGTATAATGCGTGCTCTTTTACCTTTTTTTCCCGGGCTCAATTTCGAACGTTTGTATTTATTAACATATTCAGTAGAGATGTCTGGAATGTTACGAAAGAAACGGCGTCCAGCGGTGGTCAGCATATACGTACGTTATTCGTTACATTAATCAAGCCGTTATTTAACAGTAGTAATAATGTAGAGATGAGGTGTACCGTAGCCCTCCGGCCCTTTTGATTCATCGTAGACAGAATCAAAGCGCGAGATCCGCTATCGTTGCGATCCGAGACCGATAATTATATATTATATTTATTTTCTGCAATTAGGTATTGCATCTTCTTCGACAGTTAAGTTACCAGAAGCGGACAAATCTGATCGTTCATTATTAAAAGTTATCGACGAAAAAACGATAAGTACGTACATTTCGGTTAATTTTGCCGGCGGCCTCTATGACAGCGGGAGATATCGAAGGTCCTTACGAAATTAATCATTCAATCGCCTTTTTACAATCGGCGCCGAACGAACGGACAAGTTCCCGCGAGTTCGCGCGCCGAAGCCCGTCATCGTTTCGTTCAGGTCGAGACGACCGGCGAAAGCGCGTCCGGGCGAGTGCCGTTGGGCGTCTTTGAGCCGAAATTAACGCCGTTTAGCGAGTTTTTATTTTCCGACGGACCGTCCCGTCCACCCGGTTCGCGGGACGACGTTTTCACGGCGAAAATCTTGCGCGAAATGAACTTCGGCGCGTTTCCGCGCCGTCCGCAAAAGTGTTTTGACCGACGGTACAACGGGCGATTAACGTGGAATCGAGCTCCGCATCGGGGACGATTAGCGGAAGTTTAGGCATCCGTTTTCGTCCGATACGTGATCCCAGCGATTACTGAACGTTTAATAATCGTTTTTACGTTAGATACGCCGACGTACCTCGTCGGCCGGCGACGCCCGACGTCGCCAAAGTTGACGATGACGGATGCGCCAACGACGTCGCCCATTTCGGACGTCCGCGAAGGGTCGAAAACGGGCTGGCACCTTCGGCGTGCCATCGCCGATCGCGAGTTCGTTCCTTCCTGGACCCGCACGCGCTTCGCGCGAACCGCTACGTCGCGACGCCTTCATCGGACGCCTCGACGATCGGAACGCTGCGAACACGAGAGTGGCGTTCGGTCGTCAAGCTTACAGACCGGGGGGAGCCATGTTACGGGGTCGGGTTGGTCGTTGAATAAAATAAAGCGTAGGGAACTCGAGAATAATCTATTCTTAATTATTTACAATGTATGTACAAGTATTTACAGATTGTTTATAAGGCGTATACAATCGTATTCGGTGATTTACGAAGACCCGAGCTGAACTGCCTTCTTCGGGATTTTTGGCCCTCTTATATAGTGCCCGATGACGACGTTCGACGTCAGGACGTCGAAAAAAATATTTACACAGGTGGCGTCGTGTTAATGCGTCGTTGAGATGGACGAGCGGCGCCAGTATGTTCGCATAACACCCCCCTCCTCAAGGCGCCGGCTCGGCCGGTGGTTGTCGTTGTGGTGGAGGAGCCAGACGTAAGTCGTTTACATGTACTTTGACTGGCTCAGCGGTTTGATGTCTACGTATCCAGTATGTCGTTGGTCCGGCTTCTTCTAGAACCATGTGAGGCCCTATCCAGCGGGGACCAAACGGGGCGGGATTTCGGGCGCGTTCCATGACCAGTTGTCGGGGAACAAATCGTATCGGTGGCGGCGGATCGCCTCCGGCGTAACGCTGGCGATATCGGTGTTCATTGAGGTGAGCCCTTCTTGCGCGTCGTCTTCTTTGTACTGCTCGCTCCGCCGCTGGTTCACGTTCTGCTCCGGGGCCCTCGAGAAACCATTCACCGGGTCGCGGCAGCTCGTAGCCCAGGAGTAAGGCCGCCGGGGTTTCTCTCGTCGCCGCGTTGCGTCGGGACCGGATGTTGAACAACGCCCGATTGACGTGCCGGTCCCATGTTGTCGGATTTCGCCCTTGGAGTTGGATGCGGACACATTTCTTTATTTCCTGTATCCTTCGTTCCGTAGGATTCGCCTGAGGATGGTATATGGGCGTCGTCCAATGGAGGCATCCCCATCGACGCAGGGCGGAGTCCCAGTCTATACATGTGAACTGCGGCCCATTATCTGATAGGATGGCCCTCGGATAACCGTATCTTGGGAACACCTCGTTTTCTAGTAGACCGATTATCCTGGGGGCGCTGCTAGTGGCGGTGGGGTAGGCCTCCACCCACCGGGTGAACAAATCGGTAACGACGAAGACGAACCTATTGTTGTCCCTCGTCTTCACGTAAGGTCCCATGACGTCGACGGCTACGGCCTCCCACGGTTGAGCAGGTTCACGGGGTCGTAGAGGAGCCCGCTCCTGTAGAGGTCCTCGTTTCAGCGAGAAGCAGGCCCAGCAGGCGCGGACGTGTCTGGCGACATCTTCCTCCAATCCGAGCCACCAGTACTTCCTCAGGATGGCTCTCGTGGTTTCTTCTGCACCAGGATGTCCTGCGGTGGAGGCGTCGTGGTAGGCGTGCAGTAATTGGTCGTGCATGTCCTGAGGCACAACGAGTTGGTTGCCATCGGGATGTCGCTTCCACAGGAGCCCATCGTGCGCTGTATATTGCGTGGCGATTCTGGCTTCCCCGGGGTTAGCAGGTCCCGCTTCATTAATGTTATTGAGGGTACGAACAAGGTTTTGGGCGTGGGGGTTTCGTCGCTGGCTTTCTTTCACGTCGTCGATCATTTCAGGCACCTCCAGACATGCGATTTCGGCATTCGTTTCAACCTCCTGCTCGGGGGCCAGGGGAGGGAATAACCGGTCGACGTCGTTGGCGTGGTTTTCCGCGAAGGTCGCATCTCCAGGCTGGCGTGACAGGTAGTCCGGCAGCTCGTTCTGCGTGCCCGGGATGTGCTCCACGTCGAATTTGTATTCTTGGAGGAGGAGCGCCCACCGGGTCAGCTTGGCGTTACGATCCTTCATGGTGTCTAACCATAGTAGGGCCCTGCTGTCTGTTCGTAGCGTGAATCGCCGGTCCTCCAAGTAAGGGCGAAAGTGTCGAATCGCCCAGATTACCGCCAGACACTCCTGCTCGTTGGCGTGGTAGCGTTGTTCGGTGGGCGAAAGCTTTGCGCTGGCGAAGGCTATAATTTTCCTTTCGGGCTCTTGGTAGAGGACCGCGGCGATTCCCTTCCCACTGGCGTCGGTCTGGAGTACGAAGGGTACTTGGAAGTCGGGCCGTTTTAGCTGCAGGGGTTGACGAAGCAGCTTCTTTATATGTTGGAAGGAGTCCTCTGCGTCGGATGTCCACTTAAATTTGTTTTGGCCGCGTAACAGATTTGACAACGGGGCCAGCACTTCGGCGCATCGGGGTAGGAAACTGCGGAGCCAATTACACAGGCCCAGGAACGAACGCAACTGTTTCTTGCTGGCCGGCCTCGGCGCCTCGCAGAGAGTGTCTATGTGGACGGGCAAGGGCTCCACTCCTCCTGGGGTGATTCGGTGCCCGAGGTAGTCGATGGTGGTGGTCCCCAAGTGGCACTTTTCGACCGATAGCCGCAGGTTGTATAGTTGCAACCTCTCGAAAATCAGGTGGAGGTGCCGGATATGCTCCTCCCACGAGTTACTGTACACGATCACATCGTCCAGGTAAACCATCGCGAACTCGCGTAAATAACCCACTAGCACTTCCTGAGTCATTAGTTTTTGGAAGGTAGCCGGCGCGTTTTTCAACCCGAAAGGCATCACCCGGAACTGATACGACGCTCCGTCCGGCGTTGTGAACGCGGTCAAAGGCCGGGAAGACTTCTCCATCGGAATCTGCCAGTATCCGGATTTGAGGTCTAGGCTAGAGAAAATCGTAGCACGGCTGAGGTCCCGCAACGTTTCATGAATGATGGGCAACGCGGAGGATTCGTCTTTGGTTTGCTGGTTCAGACGGCGATAGTCCACGCAAAACCTCGTGGTTCCGTCCTTCTTCTTCACCAGCACGATCGGTGACGCGTACGGAGAACGGCTGGCCTCGATGACGCCCTCGGCTAACATCCTCTCCACTTCTCGGGTGATGAACTCTTTCTTATCCGGGGAACATCGATATGGTGGTATGCGGAAGGGTCTCGCCCCGTCAACGGGTTCCAATTTGTGTTGAGTCGCTCCCGTGGTATTTTTGCGCGAGTCTGAGAGTACGTCAGGGAAGGCTCGAACGGTTTCCAGGAATGCCCCTTTGTATTTTTCCGGGAAGTGGTGGCGGATGGCGTTGTCGTCCGGCGCGGGGCGGGGCGTCGCGGGATTGTTCCGGCGGAAATAAACGGTGATCCTTTCCAATTTCCCAAAATGGAAACGACCACGCTGGAAATCCAGGACCACCCCGTAATCGTTGAACCATGGATCCCCTAGGATGAAGGGGGTGCTGAGTCGGGGGACCACCAAGAACCGCTGACTACATTGAACCCCGTCTATAGAGAATAGCACCGTGGTTTCCCCCAGTATAGGTAGCTGGGCGCCCGGGTCGGCTTGGGTCGCGCAGGTGTCTTCCACGGATAGAAACGACGGGATGGCGTCTGAGCGGACGAAGTTACTTGTGGAGCCGGAGTCCAGCAGGGCCACGTGTCGTCCTTCATTGGTCTTGATCGACACCATCGAACGGGTGAGGCGACCTGGATTCGTTAAAGTTGAGATTACTGCGGCCGTTCGGATCTCGCCGTTCGAACGGCCGCCGTTTCGTTTCCCGAAGATTCGCCTCGCTGCAAGGGGCAATCGCGGTTCCAGTGGAACTCAGGACAGTACCAGCAACGAGGCGGCTTCTTCTCTTTCGGGCCTTTAGGGTCAGCCGCAGCGAGCGTTCTTGTTTGGGGCGTCGACGACGACGGTTGTTTAAGAAGCCCTGATTTTTTTAGCAGGGTTTCCGTGCGAATCGCCTGATGTCGCAGTTCGCCTATATTGGCCGGCGCTGGTGTTAAATGGAGTTGTAGTTGGGGTAATAAAAGGGCGATCATCATGCCTATGTCGTCGTTTGGCTGCCGGTGGAGACGTCGCGCCTGTAAATGCTTGCGCTTTAGGAAGGCCTGGACGGACTCGTCGGCTCGTTGCCGGTAACTAAAATATTGGCCGTTAATTTGGGCCAATATTTGTGGGCTGTTGAACCTCTCCAACAGGGACTGGTGAAATTCGGGGAAGGTGAACTCCAAATCGTCGAATGCGGTCCACCATACAGCGGCTTCTCCCCGAAGGAACCGGGCCGCTTCGCGGGTCCAATCCGCTTGGGGCGTTCGGGTGTCGGCGAAGTACGCCTCTAGTTGGCGGAGAAAATCTTCTGGGTCCTCTAAGGCGTCGCCGCTGAAGGAGGGCGTCGGGGTGTCTTTGATGCAGACGTGGTCGGCCAGCAACTTTTCCAGGGAACAACCGTGGGTGCGATTGCCCGTCGCGGTGCTGTTTGCGGTCCCTGCGGTTCCCTCGGGTTCGGTCTCGGCTTTCCCCATTTCGGTGGGCTGCGATTCCTCTTTCAGGATTAGTGGTAACGAAGGTTGAGCGGGCCCCGCTTCACCTGAAGCGCTTGCCGGTTCCTCCTGGTCGCTGAAGTACGGCGGTGTTGTACGGCTTCTCGTCCTCGGAGCTTTCGGCATTACTGGGCCCCACGTTGGGCGCCAACTGTTACGGGGTCGGGTTGGTCGTTGAATAAAATAAAGCGTAGGGAACTCGAGAATAATCTATTCTTAATTATTTACAATGTATGTACAAGTATTTACAGATTGTTTATAAGGCGTATACAATCGTATTCGGTGATTTACGAAGACCCGAGCTGAACTGCCTTCTTCGGGATTTTTGGCCCTCTTATATAGTGCCCGATGACGACGTTCGACGTCAGGACGTCGAAAAAAATATTTACACAGGTGGCGTCGTGTTAATGCGTCGTTGAGATGGACGAGCGGCGCCAGTATGTTCGCATAACAGCCAGCAGTTTTCGGCTTCGGTACGCGCGCTCCGACGGGGTCCCCGTTCCCGAATTCGGCGGCGACAACAACATCAACTTATTGTTAGATAGTAAGTTACTTGTACACGTTTTTTTATCGACGCGCGTCAGCAGCCCGATAACGAGAACTATTTTCAAACGATTCTCGTCCGCGAATAGAAGCGTAAGAAGAAATAGGGACGACGATGACCGACGTACAGACTCAACAGCAGGCGTCCGCTTCGCCGGCGGCAGCCGCACCGTCGCCAGCAAAAAAGGCCGCCGCGACGACCGGTTCCACGGGTGGAGGAGCAGCTTCGAAGAAAACGGCAGGGCAACGCTCGAAACCGACACATCCGCCCACCTCCGAGATGGTTAACGGGGCGATCAAGAGCTTAAAGGAACGCGGCGGCTCGTCCTTGCAAGCTATAAAAAAATACGTGGCCGCGAACTACAAAGTCGACGCCGAGAAGATGGCTCCGTTCATCAAAAAGTACCTGAAGGCGGCCGTCGCGTCCGGCGCTCTCGTCCAAACTAAGGGAAAGCTCGCGTCCGGGTCGTTCAAGTTGGCGGCATCCACGGCCAAGAAGTCCGAGGCGACGCCCGGGTCCGGCGACGGTGTCTCGGCGAAGGGTTCCTCCGGCGGAAAGAAGAAGGCGTCCGCGAAAAAACGGGGCCCCGCCGCGAAGAAATCGTCTCCCGCAAAGGTAAAGAAGGGCGCCACCGCCTCAGTAACAGCCGCGCCGGCCGAGAAGAAGGCCGCCGTCGCATCGAAGACGAAAAAGGCCGCAACAGCGGCTGCCGAGAAAAAAGCGGCCGCCGCCGCAACCAAGGCTGCAAAACCGAAAACGCCTTCGAAAGCGAAAAAAGCCACCAAAGGACCGACGAAGAAGCCGAAAGCTCCGAAACCGAAAACCGCGAAAAAAGTCGCCGGAGGATCACGAAGATCTTCGCCGAAAAAGGGTGGATCGCCGAAGAAAAAATGAGCGACCGTGCATCGGTGTGCCGCCGGCGCACGCGTTACCACGAAAGGCCGCCGAGCCAGACAATGGCCCTTTTCAGGGCCAAAAATCACATTACTCGAAAAAGAACACGCAAACGAACGCTACGCAAACAAATAATAATTAGGGTTGTTCACCGCCATTAGGAAAATAACATTTCCAATGTTAAACGACCCCATAATTAGAAATTTGCCTTTTGAACTTTGCTTTTGTAACAAAAACGATGTATACATAAATATTGTTATCATTTAAAATATTAGGGTGGCAGTTGGCATCATGATAATAATTATTTTGGCGCGGTTGATATTTTTTAGAAAAAACGAACATCAAAACAATGATAATAAATAAATAAAAGGTACCTTACTTTTTTTTCAATCAGTTCAATTTTGCGATGCATTATGTGCTGCGAGCCCGTTAACAGCCTATTTTATTTTGTTCGTAGATTTGAAAATGTCTCTAAGCTCATTTCTACAATCATTTGCATTCGCGAGATATAATATTGCTCTTAACGATTCTAAATGAATATGCAGATTCTATTATTATTCTTTTCATAATATTAATGTGTGTTGATAAGATTAATTTAATTTTTCTTTCCCGTTTTTCGTTAATCCTTATTTCGGGCGGCGAAAAATTTACCGAGAAATAATTATTTTTAAGAAAAATATGTTTGAAACGTCATGCCAATTTTTGTTTACAATTTGGAACGGCGAAAAATGAACGGAACAATATTAAATTTCGGCATGCGTTAAGAACGAATCAAATTACAAAAAAAAAATCGAACTTCGACCAATGAGACGCGAGTATTTGTTACATACTCGAAACGGCTTCGGAACGAAGCGAGTCTCTCAAGCTTGTTTTGATCCTTGAATGAAAAGTGATAATACGCGGTTCCTAATTGTCATTTGTTTAATATAAACATTCTTAATAATTAATTTTTAACAAAATAATAATAAACTTTCTACAAATTATTCGGGAAGTAATCCTATCGGTTGCTTTTTTTAAATTAACCCCCAAGACTAGAAGTTCTATTGGGATTTAACCAACCGACCAACGAAAAAAAAACGGAACGAAACTTTCGATATCCCGTTTTATCGATGATCCGTCGTTATTTACCGGTAAAATTAATCAATTATTAGGTTTTTAATTAAATCGATGGGCGTAGTACGTTCGTATCCGAGATGTAATCTTTTTCGTTACGAAATTTGTGGTTCTGAAAAGAACCGGTCTTGGTTGCGCGACGCCGCTCTCGCGGCGTCGCTCGGTCGGTGGAGGTTCCGGGGCGGCGCGGCGCGCCGGTGGAGGCCCGTTTAAGCCCTTTCGCCGCGGATGCGCCTCGCCAGCTGGATGTCCTTCGGCATGATGGTGACGCGCTTGGCGTGAATGGCGCACAAGTTCGTGTCCTCGAAGAGACCGACCAGATAGGCCTCGCTCGCTTCCTGCAGGGCCATCACGGCGGAACTTTGAAACCGAAGGTCGGTCTTGAAATCTTGCGCGATCTCCCTGACGAGTCGTTGGAAGGGCAGCTTCCTGATCAGCAGTTCGGTGCTCTTCTGATAACGGCGGATTTCGCGGAGGGCGACCGTGCCCGGCCTGTAGCGATGCGGCTTCTTGACGCCCCCGGTGGCCGGAGCGCTTTTGCGCGCCGCCTTGGTGGCGAGCTGTTTACGAGGCGCCTTGCCGCCTGTCGATTTTCTGGCTGTCTGCTTGGTACGGGCCATCCTCGTCAAGTAGTGGTAGTGTAGTTATTCGTTTATTGTCGTCTGTTCGCTCTTGCGTCGTCTTCGTCGATGCGTTCTCGGTGACTCGTCGCTGACGTCCAGTGTTGTCAGAAGTTTCAAACTAAATGTCCCTACCAAGAATTTAAAAAATCCCTACATGTCCCTACAGTATAAAAAACCCGGAAATGATACAAATTTTCTAGAAAGATAAACATTTATTTATTGACACATACAACTGAAAATAGGAAACAAACAAACATGTAAATCTTAACACTTATAATATTTGTCATATATGTAAAAACGAAAATATCAATTGTCATCATTACTGTCATCGTCAGAGAACTGATTACTTGGTCCTTCATTCGCTGTAGCCAAAGAATATAAACTATTTTTAAAATACTTTCTCATTTTATTCGTTATAACAAAATCATGGGAATGAGTATTAGTTCTTTTCATTTCTAGTTTTATTTTAATTAACGAATTTAAGGTTGCAGTACTTAATTTGTTTCTTTTTTTTGTCTTTATATCAGTACACATAGAAAACACTCTTTCTACCACAGCGTTAGAATGTGGTAAAGATAATACAATTTTTGACAGTTTATAAATGTTTCCAAAAATAGTTTTGTTCGAAATATCTTTTACTTTTGAAATTTTTTTCCAAAAATCTTCAGCAGATAGATTTTCTAAATTGGTTATCTCTTCATCTGAAAAATAGAAAGCTAAGTTATTGTATTCAGTTAACGTTGCAGTAACGTCAATACATTGTTTATATTTATTGCAAATATTTGCAATGTTTACTCTATTTACTTTGCAGAGAGCATTTTTTGGAACTATACAGGGTGTTTAAAAAATACGTTCGAATATTTGGCCCACTTATAGATCTCATCAATACAAACAAAAAAGTCAAAATAAACATAAGTCCAAAAATCAGCCGTTTCCTAATTACAGCCTCTTTTTCAAATTAAAATAATTTACACTCAGTAGGAGTGATTCGCGTATTTATGAAGTCATCCATGGAAATAACAAAACAAATTTTGTTCGTTTCTGTTAGTGTAGTTGCCACATTTGTTGTAATTATTGTGTGTCCGTTATTGTCAGTGTTTATTGAAGTAGTTGTTGCTGTAACCCATTGTTGAAATTTTCGAATATGCCTTATACCAACGCAGAAATGGCAGACATGCATTTTATGTATGGCAAAGCCGATGGAAATGCTTGTGAGGCACGTCGCCTTTATGCCGAAGCATTCCCAAACCGGGTACTTCCGTGTGACAAACTTTTTACAATTTTACATCAACGTTTATCCGAAGTTGGATCGTTTAAATCAAGGAACGGTGATGGTGGTCGGCCTAGATCAGTTTGTACTCCCGACGCAGAACTTAACATTTTAAGACGAATTGAAGAAAATCCTGGTACTAGTACTAGAAGACTCTCTACTGAAACAAATATTAATTTTTCCCTAATTTGGAGAATTTTACGGGAGCAGCAATTGCACCCATACCATATTCAAAGGGTACAGGCTCTAGCTGTGCCTGATTATGCCTCACGACTGGTGTTTTGTCGAAGCATGTTGACAAAAGTCGCGGAGAACCCAAATTTTGTTACGAAAATTTTATTTACAGACGAAGCTGGTTTCACGAGAAATGGCATTTTTAATTTTCATAATAGCCATGTTTGGGCCGATGAAAATCCGCATGCTGTTGTTGAATCGAATCATCAACACCGATTTGCAATCAACGTTTGGCTTGGTGTGTTAGGAGACCATCTGACAGGACCTTGTTTCCTGCCTAACCGTTTGACTAGTCAATTGTACCTTGACTTTTTGCGGAATACATTACCACTGCTGTTAGAAGATGTGCCCTTCAACCACAGAATTAATATGTGGTTGATGCACGATGGAGCTCCTGCGCATTACGGAGTCTTGGTCAGAAATTATCTAAACGAAAATTACAATGGCAGGTGGATAGGGCGAGGAGGTCCAATTGCATGGCCCCCTAGATCTCCCGACCTCACTCCACTCGATTTTTGCGTTTGGGGGTATTTAAAGACATTAGTTTATTCAAGTCCTGTGAATAATTTAGATGAGTTGCGAGAACGAATTGAACATGCCTGCCAGACTGTTCGTATAAATCCGGGACTCTTTGAGAGAGAGCGGCGTTCACTTTTACGGAGATGTGAAATGTGTATACAAATGGAAGGAGGACATTTTGAACATCTTCTTTAAGAATCATTAATTTGTAATAATTAAAATGTATTTATACTGATATTTGAGTGTAAATTATTTTAATTTGAAAAACAGGCTGTAATTAGGAAACGGCTGATTTTTGGACTTATGTTTATTTTGACTTTTTTGTTTGTACTGATGAGATCTATAAGTGGGCCAAATATTCGAACGTATTTTTTAAACACCCTGTATATTCAAATTCAGATAGAATATTGTCATTAAATGGCAGTCTTTGAACAGCCTGTATAGCAGCTGTTTGATAAAATTTCAAGCATCTTTCTTTAAAGTCTTGATAGTGTTTTAATGTGTTGGGACCATCTACAATTTGCTTTAGTGTATTTTCTGCTTTAGGGCCACAATTGATACTTAAAGTTGGTAAAAGTACGTCTGTATCTGAAAAGTTTATTTTATGTATATCTTCTAAAAATTCGGGCTTTACAAAATTACAGCAAACCAGTCTTAAAAATCTAATACATTCTGTTTTCAAACTTCCAATTAAGTTGCTTTCTGCCTGAAATAACAAATTGAAAGAATGAAAGTACGGCAACACATGCTGCAAAAATTCGAAGTAAGCTTTTGTGTATGGGTTATTTAATTCATTTAGAATCAAATCGGCATTTGAAGTTCTCTCTTCAGCACTGGCATATAGAAATGTTTGCTGCAAAATCGACCATTGTTCTATAATTCTATTTACTGCATTAAGTAGTGCTAGCCATCTTGTCCTACTAGGATTAATTAATTTATGTTTTTCTTTGTGCATGATGTTTTGAATGCCTTCAAGTAAAGCTTGTCTTTTAGGACTTCGAGAAAAATAGGTATATAGATTATGCATCAAAGCCTCTAAATTTTTCGGTAGTTCATCAGCAGCATGACTAGCTATTAAGTGAGCTGAATGACAAGTACAACCAATGACAAACACTTGTGGATTTTTACTTATTAAAAGTGTCATAAATGAATTTCTTTTTCCCATCGTAACATTTGCGTTATCACTGCAGTAACCAACAACATTATTAATCAGTAACTTGTGTTTCGTTAAACACTTTGAAAAAGCTTCAAACAAATCATTTGCTGTTGCTGCTTCTGAAACTTTGATTACATCTAATAGATGAGTTACAGTTGCAGTTGAGGTGCCACTAAAGCACTTTATTAAAATGCACAAGTTCTTGTCATTGCTTAGATCAGTGCTTTCATCTACTAACACAGAAAAGAAATTGTCTTTTAAAACATCATCAGTGTCCTCAGCTATAGCTCTACCAACAACATTATTTATCACATTAGTGCATTTGGTTTTCTTTAGTCTTACATTTTTCCCTATCTTTGAATCCTTCAAAATAGTTGTCATTGATGACAAAATTCCCTGCATTGCATGAAAACTCAAATTATATTCAACAGTCATTAAACTTAACCTAATTTCAGCATCAATTTGATCATTTTCCAAAATGGGTTTTACAAAACTTGTCAAATTTTTACTACCGTGCACAGCTTTCCAGGCCATTTTATGTTGATCTCTCTTTGAGTGTTTTTCAAGTTCACTTTTTCCTGCAACAAGTATTTTGTTGCAAGGAATGCATCTTACTTTATATTTATCATTGGGCACCTCAGTTATCCACCCTTTAAATGTTGGGTGGGTCAACCAAGATTCACAAAACGCTTGTTTTCTCCAGAGTTTAGCTTTTACAACGGCTTCCGAGTTCGGTGTTTTAGAACTAGCAGTAGATGGAACTGGGTCTGATGAATTTTCTGTTTGTTGCAGCTTAGGTCGCTTAAGATGGCGTAAATTCGACTCTGACTCCGAGTCCGTAGTGTCGGTACTTGAACTCATGATTGAATAAGTTCTGCGAGTTAAGACTACCCTAAAATATACTGTTTTTAATTGACTTTTCAGCGTGCAGCTATAGTGTACACACAATTACTTACGATTACAGAAATTACAAGAAATCACAAGAAATCACAAGCACTGTTGCATGAAAATAAAATGACGAGTCGACACTTGCTGTTATTCTCTGCGCACGTCATTCACCGGCAATTCACAGGTCGCTTCTCTATCCGCTAAGCCAGAATTGAATGTGGATATGGTATATTGAATGATTGAATATACTAATATTTCATTAGTTAGTCTATTCCTCACTAGATGTCGCCGGAGTCGGATGTCGATAATAAAGAATGAGAATATATTTTATCTTATAGTTTACGTTATCATAATTTACTAAACAATTTTTTTACCCTTAAACTAACTTGTGCACAGCGGCCTGAAAATGTCGGCGCCCCTACAAATTACAAATTTTCGAAAATCCGTCCCTACGTCCCTCCTTCGCCTAAAAATCCCTACGTGTAGGGACAAATCCCTACAAATGACAACACTGCTGACGTCTGAGCGCGAGCCCGGTCTGCGATCGCTTAAATCGACTCTACGACCCGTCGCTCGTACCGCTCCTCGGCGCTCGGCTCGGGTGCCTCTGCGAGCGACCCTATTGGTCGTCGGACTCCGACGCTGGGCGTGGCCTCGACAAAGGTATATAACGAGGATCGGGCTGTTCGACGTCAGTTTGCAAGCGTCGAGAGATCGTCGTTGTTTCGCGGCCCGCACGCTTTCGAAAGAGAATAATAAATAACCCGATCGAACCAAGATGACCGGCAGAGGAAAGGGAGGTAAAGGTCTCGGCAAAGGAGGTGCCAAGCGTCATCGTAAAGTACTTCGCGACAACATCCAGGGCATTACCAAACCGGCCATCAGACGTCTAGCCCGTCGCGGAGGTGTCAAGAGAATATCCGGTTTGATTTACGAAGAGACGAGAGGCGTACTAAAAGTATTCCTCGAGAACGTTATTCGCGACGCCGTCACCTACACCGAACACGCCAAGAGGAAAACCGTTACCGCCATGGACGTCGTTTACGCCCTGAAGCGCCAAGGTCGCACCCTCTACGGTTTCGGAGGTTAAGTCTCGACCGCCGCCGAGCCAAACAACAACTTTCTTGCCGATACGACCGGTTCTTTTCAGAACCACAATCTTAGTAAAGTTAAAGATAAATATCGCAACGATCGCATAACGCACCACGACCCTTTTGTGTACGCAATAAATAAATTGTTCCTTCGTTTATCCACCTACTTCGAAGAGGTTGATCAGAAGTCCGGCGTTACCGATTTATCGGTCGTCGCGCCGTTACGGGCGATGCGAACGATAACATTTTCCTTACCGAAAAGCGATCGAACAATTTTTCCTTTTTCACTAATGCCATTACGTCGCCGTTATTTAATTATATCTAATTAAATTGTTTAATTAATTATTTAATTAAATCTAATTAAATTATTTAATTAATTATTTAATTATAATTTAATTAAATTATAATTTCTGTTATCCAAAAATTCTAATACTGAAATAACTTTGAACGGCTGGCTGCATTTTAACTGTTTTTAGCCGCGGTCCTTGGTTTGTTTACGTTACGATAACGACCTCTACGTTATTTATTCATTATTATGTTATTTATTTATTTATTTCATTGACGAAATTAATTCCCTTTTCGTTACCAGAGAGGGACATTTGAATCTCTTTTAGCTTGTTTTCGAAAGGATAATAACGTTTTTCTCTCGGTCGTTTTAGCGCGTTACTTATTACTTACTATCGAAACTTTTAATTAATATAGGCGCGTTGAAATTTAAATAATAGGATTAAAATAAATATAAAACGAAAGTTTTATATTTTACCCGAGGCGAAAAGCAATTATTAAATTTGTCGTAGCCTTGGCGTACACCTCTTTCTAATAAAATTATTTTCTTGGAAAGACTTTAAAGGTCCTTAAATCCACTTTTCTATGCTCGCCCTACCTACTTCTGTTCTATATATACTTGTATTATGTTTTCATTTCCAAAGAAAAGAATACGAAAGAAAAAAAATACTGTCCTTCTTTTATTATTACTACTACATCTTTCCCAAAAATCCTTTCATTATTTACTTTACTATTCTAATAAATGTATACACCTAATTCTCTTTTTACGCTAATTTGATTTAAATAAAACGGGTTAAAAAGGAAATTCTCTTTTTACTTTATTTTCAACATATTCAATGAATTTGGGATGTTATTTGAAGAAAAAAAAAAACCTCGGTGCGAAAACGGCTACACTCGAGGAATCTTCTTTTTTTTTTTTTTTTTATCCGTTATTATTCCCGTCGTCGTGCGGTTCCTATTAAAAAATAGGTTAAGTTAGAGATTGCGTTTTTGTTGTCGTCGTTGGTAATTCTTTATCGACTCAAGTGATTTGTGGCCCTGAGAAGGGCCGTGTCGGTCGTGCCGCCGGAGCGGCGACGTACGCATGGGGAACGGATTCGCGACCCATCCGTCTTCTTTTTACGGTTTCTTTTCGGTCTTCTTCGGCAACAGGACTGCTTGTATGTTCGGCAAAACGCCTCCCTGCGCGATGGTCACCCCGGACAACAGTTTGTTCAACTCCTCGTCGTTTCGTATGGCCAGTTGCAAATGTCTGGGGATGATACGAGTCTTTCATTACGGCCGCCAAATACACGGGCGCTCCGGCACCGACGCGCTCCGCGTAATTTCCCTTCCTAAGTAACCTGTGGATACGGCCGACGGGAAATTGCAATCCCGCTCTGCTGGACCTCGACTTCGCCTTTCCCTTAACTTTACCGCCCTTTCCGCGACCGGACATTATCGTTCGATGTTATTCGTTTGTCGACGTAACGAAGAAAAATGCAAATAAACGGCTCGGTGAATGCGATCTGTGCGCGCGTGACTCGGGAACGTCGCGATATGAATACCCCAACCGGGCGGTTTTAGCCTTTTATTACCGAAGCGGCCGGCGCGCCGGCTGACGGAGGTGCCCGCCGTTCGTCCAATCGGGGACCTCGCTGCCCTACGATACCCGTTCGAGGGGCGTGTACGTAAGCGCCGGCCGGTCTGGTTTTAAAAGACGGCGGGCGATATTTCGCGCCACTACGTATTCCGACGCCGAGTTGACGTTTGTTTTCTCTTGATCGTTTTATCCTCGCGATGCCACCGAAAACTAGCGGAAAAGCCGCCAAAAAGGCCGGCAAGGCCCAAAAGAACATTTCCAAAGGGGACAAGAAGAAGAAGCGAAGGAGGAAGGAGAGCTACGCCATTTACATTTACAAGGTACTAAAGCAAGTCCATCCCGATACCGGCATTTCGAGCAAGGCGATGAGCATCATGAACAGCTTCGTTAACGATATCTTCGAGAGGATCGCCGCGGAAGCTTCGCGTTTGGCCCACTACAACAAGAGATCTACCATAACGAGTCGAGAGATTCAGACCGCGGTCAGACTTCTCTTGCCCGGAGAATTGGCTAAGCACGCGGTAAGCGAAGGTACCAAGGCCGTCACTAAGTACACCAGCTCTAAATAAGCGACGACCGAAGACGAAGATCGATCGCCCTCTCCCGCCGCACTATTAACGACCGGTTCTTTTCAGAACCACAATATTATTTTTCGAAAGAGAATTATTCGTCCTAACATTTTACGCAATAAAATGTGTTTTAAATGATAACAAATAATTACAGTAATAATAGTACAGTACGAAAATAATAATAATAATATATTAATAAAGAATATTCGATTAGCGCGATTTACGTTTACCGTTCGATGATTAAGAGGTTTTAATGCAACCGATTGATGACGTTTGAATTTTATTAATATTAACTTATTAGGAAAATAAATATGGAAACTCTTTGCAAAATTTCTTGCGCTGCAACCGGTTGTCTCGGAGGAAATTGGGTGCCCACGTCGTTCGCATTGCGCGAAAACTCATCGACAGGCCAAAATTGAAATTTTTAATGTGTTTACACGTCTCCTTTCTGACTTTTTAAAATTTGTTTATGCGCCAAAAATTCTCTGTGGATTAGATAACGCAATACGTAAGAAAATCACCTACTTTGCCTTTGTGAGTTTTTTCTAGGTATAATGCGTGCTCTTTTACCTTTTTTTCCCGGGCTCAATTTCGAACGTTTGTATTTATTAACATATTCAGTAGAGATGTCTGGAATGTTACGAAAGAAACGGCGTCCAGCGGTGGTCAGCATATACGTACGTTATTCGTTACATTAATCAAGCCGTTATTTAACAGTAGTAATAATGTAGAGATGAGGTGTACCGTAGCCCTCCGGCCCTTTTGATTCATCGTAGACAGAATCAAAACGCGAGATCCGCTGTCGTTGCGATCCGAGACCGATAATTATATATTATATTTATTTTCTGCAATTAGGTATTGCATCTTCTTCGACAGTTAAGTTACCAGAAGCGGACAAATCTGATCGTTCATTATTAAAAGTTATCGACGAAAAAACGATAAGTACGTACATTTCGGTTAATTTTGCCGGCGGCCTCTTTGACAGCGGGAGACATCGAAGGTTCTTACGAAATTAATCATTCAATCGCCTTTTTACAATCGGCGCCGAACGAACGGACAAGTTCCCGCGAGTTCGCGCGCCGAAGTCCGTCGTCGTTTCGTTCAGGTCGAGACGACCGGCGAAAGCGCGTCCGGGCGAGTGCCGTTGGCCGTCTTCGAGCCGAAATTAACGCCGTTTAGCGAGTTTTTGTTTTCCGACGGACCGTCCCGTCTCCGCGGTTCGCGGGACGACGTTTTCACGGCGAAAATCTTGCGCGAAATGAACTTCGGCGCGTTTCCGCGCCGTCCGCAAAAGTGTTTTGACCGACGGTACAACGGGCGATTAACGTGGAATCGAGCTCCGCATCGGGGACGATTAGCGGAAGTTTGGGCATCCGTTTTCGTCCGATCCGTGATCCCAGCGATTACTGAACGTTTAATAATCGTTTTTACGTTAGATACGCCGACGTACCTCGTCGCCCGGCGACGCCCGACGTCGCCAAAGTTGACGATGACGGATGCGCTAACGACGTCGCCCATTTCGGACGTCCGCGAAGGGTCGAAAACGGGCGAGCACCTTCGGCGTGCCATCGCCGATCGCGAGTTCGTTCCTTCCTGGACCGGCACGTGCTTCGCGCGAACCGCTACGTCGCGACGCCTTCCTCGGACGCCTCGACGATCGGAACGCTGCGAACACGAGAGTGGCGTTCGGTCGTCAGGCTTACAGACCGGGGGGAGCCATGTTACCATGGACGGAGGGAGCGCATTAAAATAAACCACAGGTCCTTCGATGACGATGTTTTATTCGACGAAGATTGTTAAAGTTAAAAAATATATATACAACTAATGAATAAAAGTATGCGTGTACAATCGTTGGCGAGCGCGAGACTTGTAGTCGAACTTTGATGAAACCTGGAGCTGGACTGACTTCTATAGGATTTTCGGCCAGTTTATATAGGGCCCGGTGACGACGTGTTGCATCAGAACGTCGAAAAAAAATGTTTACACAGGTGGCGAACACATGTGGGCGTCCCTACTGCGTCGTTGCAGGACGAGCGGCTAACGTGCGCTATGCTCCCGGCACCGGGTAACACCCCCTCCCTCAAGGCGCGACGTTGGCTGCTCGACGTTGTTGGCGTGGCGGAGGCGCTGGTCGGAGGTCGTTCACGTGGACTTTTGCGGGTTCCGCTGTATTTAAGCGACGAATCCAGTACGTGGTGGGTCCGGCTGCGCTGATAATCGCATGTGGTCCGGACCACCGTGGAGCGAATGGTCCTATAGGTATCTTGTGGATCTTCTCCATGACTTTGTCGCCCGGGGCGAACCTTACTTGTGGTGGGTCTTGTCCGGCATAACGTTGCCGGTAGCGGTGTTCGTTCATGTGGGCCTGTCTTATTCGTTCCTGTCTGCCCTGCTCCCTATTCAAGGCTTGGTTCTGTTCTGGCGGGTTGATAAACCATTCCCCGGGTTTGTGTAATTCGTAGCCCAGTAGTAAACGGGCTGGAGTTTGATTTGTTGCCGCGTTTCTACGGGAGCGGATGTTCAGGAGGGCCATTCCTAGGTGTTGATCCCAGTCTTTGGTGTTACGGCCCTGCAGCTGTAGTCGTAGGCATTTTTTTATGTCCTGGATCCTTCTCTCGGTTGGGTTGGCTTGAGGGTGGTACACCGGTGTGGTCCATTGCAGGCAGCCCCAACGCGTGAGAGCGCTGTCCCATTCGATTGATATAAATTGGGGACCGTTATCCGAGAGGATTGCCCTGGGGTAGCCAAATCTAGAGAAGACTTCGTCGTTCATGATTTTGACGATATCCGATGTGTCTGATTTGGCCATGGGGAACGCCTCGACCCAACGGCTAAAAAGGTCCGTGATTATCACAACGTAGCGGTTGCCGGCATTTGAGATGTTGTAAGGGCCCATGAGGTCCACGGCAATGATCTCCCAAGACATCGTGGGTTCGTGCGGTCGCAAGGGGGCATTGTCTTGTAGGGGGCCGCGCTTGAGGGATGCACACGACCAACAGCTTCGCACGTGTTGTCGAACGCTGTCTTCCAAACCTAGCCAGAAATACAGCCTAGCTATCGCCCTGGTGGTTTCTTCGGCGCCTGGATGTCCTGCGCTTGGTGCGTCGTGGTAGACGAAGAGGACGTGCTCTTGCATGTCTTGGGGAACCACTAATCTGTCTCCATCTTCGTGCCTGCGCCAGAGGAGCTCGTCTGCGACGGTGTAGTTCTCCAAAATTTGGCGCTCGGCTGCTGTTGTGGGGCCATTTCCGCGTATGTTTTCCCAGGCCTGGACTAAGTTTCTGGCGTGAAGATTTTGGCGTTGGCTGTCTTTAACGGCTTCCGCTAAGTTGCTTGCGGCGATCTGGGCTATAAATGGTTGTTGAGTGGTTTCTTTCGTCGTTCCCGCCTTCGGGGGTGACAGTGCGACGTGATCAGGTTCGTTGTTAAGCCGGTGGGCTGGTTCCCTTGACAGGAAATCAGGTAATTCATTTCTCTCCCCAGGAATATGTTCCACCGTAAACTTGAACTCCTGTAGCATCAGGGACCACCGCGTTAACTTCGCATTTTGGTTGCGGAGGGTCTTCAACCATAGAAGGGCTCGGTTATCCGTCCGCAACGTAAAGGGGCGGTCTTCCAAGTACGGCCGGAAGTGCTTCACTCCCCAGACGACCGCCAAGCATTCCAGCTCGTTGGCGTGGTACTTTTCTTGCGCCGGAGTCAGTTTGGCGCTGGCGAAGGCAACGATTTTCTTTTCCTCCTCCCCTTGGTAGAGCACTGCTGCAATGCCCCGTGCACTCGCGTCCGTCTGGAGGGTGAAGGGCTCGGCGAAATTGGGTCTATGGAGCCGAAGTGGTTGTTCTAGGGCCTCTTTGATTTTTTTTAATCCTTCTTCCGCCTGGGGATTCCATTTGAAGGATCTTCTTCCCCTTAGTAGATCTGTCAGGGGCTTTAGCGTTTCGGCACAACGCGGAATGTATTCCCGCAACCAACCACACAACCCTAGAAAACTTCGAAGCTGTTTCCTTGTTTTAGGTTGTGTCGCTTTCTTGATGCCTTCGATATGATTGGGAAGGGGTTCGATTCCTCCGGGGACGATGCGGTGCCCTAAATATTCTATGGTTGTCTTTCCCAAGTGGCATTTTTCCGGGGCTAAGTGGAGGTTGTGGGTTTGTAGTCTCTCAAACACCAGATGCAAATGGGTTAGATGTTCTTCCCAGGAACTGCTGAACACGATCACGTCGTCTAAATACACTATAGCGAATTTTCGCAAACAGCCGGGCAGAACTTCTTGTGTCATCAGGTTTTGGAATGTTGCCGGGGCGTTTTTGAGGCCGAATGGCATTACCTTGAATTGGTACGTTGCCCCGTCCGGCGTAGTAAAAGCGGTTAGTTCCTTCGACCCCTTCGCCATTGGGATTTGCCAGTACCCGCTTTTCAAATCTAGTATTGAAAATACGCTCGCGTTGCTTAAATCCCGTAGCGCCTCTGAAATTATTGGCGGAGGCCGAGGACTCGTCTTTGGTTTGTGCATTCAATTTTCTATAGTCCACGCAAAACCTGGGTGTCCCGTCCTTTTTCTTGATGATCACCACCGGCGAGGAATAATTTGATCGACTCGGTTCGATTGTTCCCTCCTCAAGCATCCGTTCCACTTCACGGGCAATGATTTCTTTCGTCTGAGTTGGGTAACGGTGCGGTGGCGATCGAAATGGTTTTGCGTGGGGCAGCAAGCGCAAGTGGTGTTCGGTAGTGCCCGTGGTTGCCCCTCTGTTGTGGGCGAAAACCTGGTGAAAACGCTGTACCATTGCCTTCAATTGGTTTTGGTAGGTAGGTGGGAATCCATTTTTCACGTCGGGATGGCTTCTGGGAGATCCCGAACCTGGTTTGGGGCCTCTTTTCCAAAAGAAGGTTCGCCTTTGCTTTGTACCGGCGTGGATACAGCCGCGGTCGAAATCCAACACCACTCTTTCTCGGGTAAGCCAGGATTCGCCGAGGATTAGGTTGTGTGACAGCCGAGGTACGACCAGGAATTCGTCTTCAAATGACGTGTCCTCGATTGAAAATCGAAGGCGTGTGCTCCCGAGTATGGGGAGATCAGTATCGGGGTCCGCTAATTTTGCTCGTCGTGATTCCTTTTGATATTGTTTGATCATGGAAGCGCTAATGAAGTTATGTGACGCCCCTGAATCCAGCAATGCGGATGTTTCGATGTCGTTCACATGGATTGGTAGAATGGCTTTTAATATGTTGCAGGCGGTTAGGTGACCTACTGCGGCCGTACTGGGCTTCCTGCTTGGCACCGGACGACCGCTTATTCGTTTCCCTGTGGTCTGTTCCGCCAGGTGGGGCAGTCCTTGTGCCAATGGGTTCCTGGGCAGTACCGGCATTTGGGAGGAGCAGCTGGCGACGTTGCAGGGGCGCGTTTGGGGAGCACGCCCGACCCCAGCAAAAGGTCTTCCAACTTTATGGCTTCGCGGCGTAAATTTAGTAGTGTGGATGGGTGGTTATTACGCAGCATCATCTGCATAGCTGGCAGCATCAATGAAATATATAGCGGTATATCTTCTATGGCATTTCTTTTCAGGCGAGCGGCTTGCCGAGACTTTAATTTCAGAAAAGCTTCGACTGCTTCTCCCTGTTGTTGGCGCTTTGAAAAGTATTGGCCGCTGATCGATGTAAGCACTCCCTGGCGGTTGAAGTGCCTTACCAGCTCTTCTTTGAAGTCTTCGAAGCTTAAGTCCAAGTCCTCGTACCTTGAGAACCATCTTGAGGCTTCCCCGGATAGGAATTTAGCGATAGCTTTGGTTTTCTTCTGGGCGGGACATTTTGGTTGGGAGCGTAAATATTCTTCCGCCTCGACCAAAAAGTTTTCGGGGTCCTCGATCGGGTCCCCCGTGAAGGCTGGTACGTCTTCCTCCACATTCTTAATTTGGAGACGTCTCAATAGGGGGTCTAAAACGCTTGGTAGATCCGCCTGTGGGGTTGTGGTTTCCGTTGAGGGCCCTGGGATGTCCTTCTTCTGATCCATGGCTTGTGTGGGTTCCTCTTCTTCGGAAGAGCTGTCCGATTTTTGCTTCGATCCGTTGAGTCGGTACTGGTTGCTCTTGAAACGTCGACTGTATCTTCTTTTGGGCAGCATCGGCATCGGACAGAGGTACGTTGGGCGCCAATTGTTACCATGGACGGAGGGAGCGCATTAAAATAAACCACAGGTCCTTCGATGACGATGTTTTATTCGACGAAGATTGTTAAAGTTAAAAAATATATATACAACTAATGAATAAAAGTATGCGTGTACAATCGTTGGCGAGCGCGAGACTTGTAGTCGAACTTTGATGAAACCTGGAGCTGGACTGACTTCTATGGGATTTTCGGCCAGTTTATATAGGGCCCGGTGACGACGTGTTGCATCAGAACGTCGAAAAAAAATGTTTACACAGGTGGCGAACACATGTGGGCGTCCCTACTGCGTCGTTGTAGGACGAGCGGCTAACGTGCGCTATGCTCCCGGCACCGGGTAACAGCCTGTTACGGGGTCGGGTTGGTCGTTGAATAAAATAAAGCGTAGGGAACTCGAGAATAATCTATTCTTAATTATTTACAATGTATGTACAAGTATTTACAGATTGTTTATAAGGCGTATACAATCGTATTCGGTGATTTACGAAGACTCGAGTTGAACTCCTTCTTCGGGATTTTTGGCCCTCTTATATAGTGCCCGATGACGACTTTCGACGTCAGGACGTCGAAAAAAATATTTACACAGGTGGCGTCGTGTTAATGCGTCGTTGAGATGGACGAGCGGCGCCAGTATGTTCGCATAATAGCCATGTCACACGGACAATGTGGGGGAGGTAAAAATAAAATGCGTCGAACGTGGTAGTGTAGAATTATATACAGTTTATTTACAAAACGCCGGTCGGGCAGCGTAGATTCATATATACACACGGATGGATCGGCTGGCGTTGGTTGCCGGCGCGATGGCTTCACTGAAAAGGCTCGTCGTAGCAAGTGGTCGTCTTCTGACTCCAAGTCTCACGAGGGCGGCGAGGCGTTGGCTGGCACTCGATGTGATCCCCACGAAAGGTTCGTGGCAGCGGTTGGAGAAGTAGTAGCAGATTTCTTACCCTGATGAAGCGTCGGTTACTAGTTGTTGATCTTTCCTAAGTCGGCTGTAGCGGCTGGATATTGACTGCCTCTCTCGGAGAAACCCCCGGCTTATATCCCGGCTGCACCGGATGTAGCATAATGGCGGCGAATAGAAAACGGCCGAGTCGTCCGTAAGTTGGGGAGGGGGTCGTTGGCCGATGCGGCGCCAGGACGACTGTGTATCACCCCCTCCCTCAAGGCGCTGGATCGGCAGGTTGGCGGCGTCGGCGTTGTGGGGGTGCGCGGCGAAGGTCGTTCACATGAACCTTGACGGGATTCGCGGAATTTCCTCGTCTTATCCAGTAAGTGGTTGGGCCGGCCTCTTCGATTACGGTATGCGGTCCCGTCCATCGCGGTCCGAAAGGCGCCGGTCGACCGTGAACGCGCTCCAATACTCGTTGGCCCGGAGTAAAACGCACCGGGGGTGGTTCTTCTCCGGCGTAGCGCTGGCGATAACGGTGCTCGTTCATGTGCGCCCTGCGCTGTCGTTGGTTTCGGACTTCTGGGTCTTCCGCGTCCTGTTGGGGAAGGTCCCATTCCCCCGGGCGCCGCAGCTCGTATCCCAACAGGAGTGCCGCAGGTGTTTCTCTGGTGGCCGCGTTTCGTCGGCTCCTCACGTTATACAAGGCCGTAGGGAGATGTTGGTCCCACGCCGCAGGGTTGCGTCCCTGTACTTGTAGCCGGATACATTTCTTCACTTCCTGGATCCGACGTTCCGCGGGGTTCGCTTGAGGGTGATGGATCGGCGTGGACCACTGTAGGCAGCCCCATCGGCGCAAGGCGCTATCCCAGTCGACACCCGTGAATTGCGGGCCGTTGTCGGTGAGGAGTGCTCGTGGGTACCCGTAACGCGGGAAGACTTCGCTGTCGATTATTCGCACCACGCGGGCGGCTTCGCTGTCTGGCATCGCGAACGCCTCCACCCACCGAGTAAATAGATCCGTGACTAATAGGACGAAACGGTTGTTGTTCTCCTGGGATCTAGTGTATGGGCCCATAATGTCCACCGCTACTACCTCCCACGGGGCCACTGGGTCACGTGGTTTAAGGGGTGCCTTCTCTTGAAGCGGTCCCCTTTTAAACGCGGTACATGCCCAACACTCCTGCACGTATTTTCGGACTTCCGCCTCCATCCCCACCCAGAAATAATGTTGATGAATTGCTCTCAGCGTTTCCTCAGCGCTGGGGTGTCCGGCCAACGAATCGTTGTGGTAACCGTGCAGTATCGCTTCCACGGTGTCCGTCGGCGCAACCAATCGATTCCCGGACGGGTGCCTCTTCCACAAAAGTCCATCTTGCACGAGATATTGTTGGAGGATCCTCTCCTCAGCCGGGCAGGTGGGCCCGTTCTCCTGGTAGGAATTCCAATTTCGGACCAGATTCTGGGCATGCGGATTATCTCTCTGCGTCTGCTTTACATATTCGGCGAGCTCCGGCATTTCAATGACCATGAGCTGCGGTTCCTCGTTGGGGCACTTAGTCGCGGCGGAGATTTGGCGCGGAGGCAGTAATCTTTCGTCATCCGGTTTATGTTCGGCGTCGTCGGGTTGTCGGGATAGATAGTCCGGGAGCTCATTTTCTCGACCCGGAACGTGTTCGACCTCGAAACTGAATTCTTGCAGTAGTAGCGACCATCGGGTGAGTTTGGCGTTCTTCTCTTTGAGGCTGTTCAACCAGAGAAGCGCCCGGTTATCGGTCCTTAGCAGGAACCGATGGTCCTCAAGATAGGGGCGAAAATGACGAACGGCCCACACAACGGCAAGGCACTCTTGTTCGTTGGCGTGGTATTTTTCCTCCGCTTTCGTAAGCTTGGCACTGGCGAACGCGATAATTCTCCGCTCCGGCTCCTGGTACAACACCGCTGCTATTCCCTTTTTGCTAGCGTCGGTCTGAAGTATGAAGCGCTGATTAGGTTGCGGCCGGTGGAGATGTAGAGGACGGCCGAGTTCTTCTTTTACGTTGCAAAGAACTCTCTGGGCTTCGGGAGTCCACCGAAACTTAGCGTTTCCCCGGAGAAGGTCTGTTAAGGGGGAGAGCTTTTCGGCGCACCGAGGAATAAAAGTTCGCAGCCAGTTACACAATCCCAGGAACGATCGGAGTTCTTTTTTATTTGTTGGGTTCGCGGCGTTCTGGATGTCCCGGAGATGTACTTGTTGAGGGGCGATGCCGTTCGGGGTTATCTTGTACCCCAAGTAATCTAGCGTATCCTTCCCGAATACGCATTTATCACCCGAAAGGCGGAGGTTGTGTAGTCTGAGGCGTTCAAACACCTGGTGAAGATGATCCAGATGTTCTTGCCAATCATTACTGAATACAATAATGTCGTCTAGGTACACCAGGGCGAAGCGGCGAAGGTACCCCGGCAAAACCTCCTGGGTCATGAGGCGCTGGAACGTGGCGGGGGCGTTCTTCAACCCGAACGGCATAACCCGAAACTGATAACTGGAACCATCTGGAGTCGTGAACGCCGTGAGGTGCCGTGATTCCTCGGCCATCGGGATCTGCCAATATCCGGAGCGTAGATCTAGGCTGGATAGGATCTTCGCGTTCCCTAAGTCCCGAAGCGCGTCCTGGATAACCGGCAGGGCGGAAGATTCGTCTTCAGTTTGGGCATTCAGGCGGCGGTAGTCCATACAGAACCTCTTCTCACCCTCCCTCTTCTTGTCGAGGGCCAATATAGGTGAAGAGTAGGCGGACCGACTGGGCTCGATGACGCCCTCTGCCAGCATGCGCTCCACCTCACGAGCTATAACCTCTTTCTTGTTCGCTGAATATCGGTAGGGCGGAACGCGTATGGGTCTCGCCCCGGGCCTTAGCCTTAGTTCGTGTTGGGTCGAGGTACTTGCCCCGGGCATTATTGGAGAAAACAATTCTCCAAATTCGACGGCCAATTCTTCGAACGCGCTGGCGAATTCCTTCGGGAATCCATTGCTGAGCGTGGCTGGATCGGGTGGCGCAGTCTTCCCTGCGGGCTTCTCCCTTCTCCAGTAGACGGTGGTTCGCTGCCTGGAGCCGAAATGCAAACACCCGCGCTGGTAATCGAGTACCGCTCCGTGCCGCGTAAACCAGGGGTCTCCTAGGATTATGGGGTGGCTCAGTCGCGGGACTACCAAGAATTCCTCCGCTGATTCGCGTCCCTGGATTTGTACGGATCGCCGCGTGGTCCCCAATATTTGGAGCTGGGTGGCGGGGTCTGCTTGTGATGCTACCAGCGGCCGTGGCTCGTAGCTACCCGCTATCTTGCTGGCAATGAAATTATGTGACGACCCCGAGTCCACCAATGCCAGGTGTTGCTTACCGGCTATTTCCACGGTTATCACAGATCGGAGGGGCTTAGTGGTTGCGTTCACTGAAGCGGTAGTGGCTGGGGCCGCCGGGCTTATTCTTCCCCTTCGCCTGCGGCCCCGATGGCGTTTCCCGACGGCTTCTTCCTTAAGGGGCAATCACGATGCCAATGGTCCCCTTGACAGGTTTGGCACCTGTATGGTGGCGGTCTTGTGGGCTTTGGTGCTGGCGTCGTCGTTTTGGTGGATTGGGGATTACTTCGGGGTTGTTTTTGGAGCACTCCCGCACTCCGGAGGCGATCTTCTACAAGCATGGCCCTTCGCCTAAATATGACAGGATCCCTAGCCACGTCTAACAGGTGCAGCTCTATTTGCGGTAACAGGAGCGTGCTGATCATCAGTTGGTCCTCCTCTATCTTCCGACCCAGTCTCTTCGCTTGGCGACTCTTTTTACTCAAGAAACCGTCGACCGACTCGTCGGGCCTCTGGCGTTGCCCAAAATACTGGCTGCTGATTCGGGCCAGAATTTTGGGGTCGTTGTATTTCTCTATCACTAGTTCTTGGAATTTCGTGAAGTCTATTTCAAGGTCGGCGAAGGACGTCCACCAGATGACTGCGTCGTCTTTAAGTCCCGAGATGGCGACGTTTAATTTGTCGTCCTCGGGAGTGGCCGCTTTTTCGTAGAATTTACCTAACGCGGTAAAATAGTCAGCGGGGTTCTCCAAATCGGTTCCCTTGAAAGTCGCGGGTGTAGTACTTTGGAGGCCTAGATGCTTTTCCAGCAGCTTTGCCAGGGGGCAATCGGTGGCGGTGTCCATGCTGGATTTTCTTTCCTCCCCGTCCGTCACAGAATTTTTTGGGGGTTCCTCTTCTTCCGTTGAAGAGCGGATCGAATCTTCCTCCTTGAAGTCGTAGGGGGGCTTGTTCCGTAGTCTCAGGCTTCTCCTTGGCAGAGGTTCCTTCGGCATGCCGGGCCCCACGTTGGGCGCCAATTGTCACACGGACAATGTGGGGGAGGTAAAAATAAAATGCGTCGAACGTGGTAGTGTAGAATTATATACAGTTTATTTACAAAACGCCGGTCGGGCAGCGTAGATTCATATATACACACGGATGGATCGGCTGGCGTTGGTTGCCGGCGCGATGGCTTCACTGAAAAGGCTCGTCGTAGCAAGTGGTCGTCTTCTGACTCCAAGTCTCACGAGGGCGGCGAGGCGTTGGTTGGCGCACGATGTGGTGATCCCCACGAAAGGTTCGTGGCAGCGGTTGGAGAAGTAGTAGCAGATTTCTTACCCTGATGAAGCGTCGGTTACTAGTTGTTGATCTTTCCTAAGTCGGCTGTAGCGGCTGGATATTGACTGCCTCTCTCGGAGAAACCCCCGGCTTATATCCCGGCTGCACCGGATGTAGCATAATGGCGGCGAATAGAAAACGGCCGAGTCGTCCGTAAGTTGGGGAGGGGGTCGTTGGCCGATGCGGCGCCAGGACGACTGTGTATCAGCCAGCAGTTTTCGGCTTCGGTACGCGCGCTCCGACGGGGTCCCCGTTCCCGAATTCGGCGGCGACAACAACATCAACTTATTGTTAGATAGTAAGTTACTTGTACACGTTTTTTTATCGACGCGCGTCAGCAGCCCGATAACGAGAACTATTTCCAAACGATTTTCATCCGCGAATAGAAGCGTAAGAAGAAATAGGGACGACGATGACCGACGTACAGACTCAACAGCAGGCGTCCGCTTCGCCGGCGGCAGCCGCACCGTCGCCAGCAAAAAAGGCCGCCGCGACGACCGGTTCCACGGGTGGAGGAGCATCTTCGAAGAAAACGGCAGGGCAACGCTCGAAACCGACACATCCGCCCACCTCCGAGATGGTTGACGGGGCGATCAAGAGCTTAAAGGAACGCGGCGGCTCGTCCTTGCAAGCTATAAAAAAATACGTGGCCGCGAACTATAAAGTCGACGCCGAGAAGATGGCTCCGTTCATCAAAAAGTATCTGAAGGCGGCCGTCGCGTCCGGCGCTCTCGTCCAAACTAAGGGAAAGGGCGCGTCCGGGTCGTTCAAGTTGGCGGCATCCACGGCCAAGAAGTCCGAAGCGACGCCCGCGTCCGGCGACGGTGTCTCGGCGAAGGGTTCCTCCGGCGGAAAGAAGAAGGCGTCCGCGAAAAAACGGGGCCCCGCCGCGAAGAAATCGTCTCCCGCAAAGGTAAAGAAGGGCGCCACCGCCTCAGTAACTGCCGCGCCGGCCGAGAAGAAGGCCGCCGCCGCATCGAAGACGAAAAAGGCCGCAACAGCGGCTGCCGAGAAAAAAGCGGCCGCCGCCGCAACCAAGGCTGCAAAACCGAAAACGCCTTCGAAAGCGAAAAGAGCCACCAAAGGACCGACGAAGAAGCCGAAAGCTCCGAAACCGAAAACCGCGAAAAAAGTCGCTGGAGGATCACGAAAATCTTCGCCGAAAAAGGGTGGATCGCCGAAGAAAAAATGAGCGACCGTGCATCGGTGTGCCGCCGGCGCACGCGTTACCACGAAAGGCCGCCGAGCCAGACAATGGCCCTTTTCAGGGCCAAAAATCACATTACTCGAAAAAGAATACGCAAACGAACGCTACGCAAACAAATAATAATTAGGGTTGTTCACCGCCATTAGGAAAATAACATTTCCGATGTTAAACGACCCCATAATTAGAAATTTGCCTTTTGAATTTTGCTTTAGCAACAAAAATGATGTATACATAAATATTGTTATCATTTAAAATATTAGGTTGGCAGTTTGCATCATGATAATAATTATTTTGGCGCGGTTGATATTTTTTAGAAAAAACGAACATCAAAACAATGATAATAAATAAATAAAAGGTTCCTTACTTTTTTTTCAGCCAGTTCAATTTTGCGATGCATTATGTGCTGCGAGCGCGTTAACAGCGCATTTTATTTTGTTCGTAGATTTGAAAATGTCTCTAAGCTCATTTCTTCAATCATTTGCATTCGCGAGATATAATCTTGCTTTTAACGATTCTAAATAAATATAGGGACTCTATTATTATTCTTTTCATAATATTAACGTGTGTTGATAAGATTAATTTAATTTTTCTTTCCCGTTTTTCATTAATCCTTATTTCGGGCGGCGAAAAATTTACCGAGTAATAATTATTTTTAAGAAAAAGTATGTTTGAAACGTCATTCCAATTTTTGTTTACAATTTGGAACGGCGAAAAATCAACGAAATAACATTAAATTTCGGCATGCGTTAAGAACGAATCAAATTACAAAAAAAAAAATCGAACTTCGACCAATGAGACGCGAGTATTTGTTACATACTCGAAACGGCTTCGGAACGAATCGAGTCTCTCAAGCTTGCTTTGATCCTTGATTGAAAAGTGATAATACGCGGTTCCTAGTTGTCATTTGTTTAATATAAACATTCTTAATTATTAATTTTTTAACAAAATAATAATAAACTATTTCTTAATTATTAATTTTTTAACAAAATAATAATAAACTTTCTACAAATTATTCGGGAGGTAATCCTATCGGTTGGTTCTTTTAAATTAACCCGCAAGACTTGCAGTTCTCTTGGGATTTAGCCAACCGACCAACGAAAAAAACGGAAGGAAATTTTCAATATCCCGTTTTATCGATGATCCGTCGTTATTTACTGGTAAAATTAATTAATTATTAGGTTTTTAATTAAATCGATGGGCGTCGTACGTTCGTATCAGAGATGTAATCTTTTTCGTTATCAAATTTGTGGTTCTGAAAAGAACCGGTCTTGGTTGCGCGACGCCGCTTTCGCGGCGTCGCTCGGTTAGTGGGCTCCGGGACGGCGCACCGGTTAGGGCCCGTTTAAGCCCTTTCCCCGCGGATGCGCCTCGCCAGCTGGATGTCCTTCGGCATGATGGTGACGCGCTTGGCGTGAATGGTGCACAAGTTCGTGTCCTCGAAGAGACCGACTAGATAAGCCTCGCTCGCTTCCTGCAGAGCCATCACGGCGGAACTTTGAAACCGAAGGTCGGTCTTGAAATCTTGCGCGATCTCCCTGACGAGTCGTTGGAAGGGCAGCTTCCTGATTAGCAGTTCGGTGCTCTTCTGATAACGGCGGATTTCGCGGAGGGCGACCGTGCCCGGCCTGTAGCGATGCGGCTTCTTAACGCCCCCGGTGGCCGGAGCGATTTTGCGCGCCGCCTTGCTGGCGAGCTGCTTACGGGGCGCCTTGCCGCCTGTCGACTTTCGGGCTGTCTGCTTGGTACGGGCCATCCTCGTCACGTAGTAGTAGTTATTCGTTTATCGTCTATTCGCTCTTGCGTCGTCTTCGTCGATGCGTTCTCGGTGACTCGTAGCGGACGTCTGAGCGCGCGGCAGTTGGTCTTTGGATTTAATCAGGTTCGACCTTGTGGTCTTTTACCTGTTCGTCTCATTTGGCCCTTCTTCTTATTTTTTTACTTTATTTTGTAGATCTGCCGGGATGGCCTGTTATCTACCAGTTTTTGTTTTTTGTTGAGACGGTTTCTCGCTGGTCAGTTGTTCTTGGTTTAAAGTTTGCTTCCATTGATCTTGTTGAAAATTGATATTATTTTCATTGTCTTTTTTAGGAAGTTCTTTAGTAGGGTTTGGGTCGGGTTGGAGAAGGAGAAGTCCGTAAACATTTCTCCAAGGGTAGCTTTCAATTCTTCTGTGGAATTTTCTGCTTTTTTTCATTTGGTGTGGTTTCCACGGTTTTCTTATGATCATCTCTTTGTTCTGCTTCTTCCTTTCTTTCTGTTGGCGTAGCTGTCTTCTTTCGATTTTCCTCCCTTTGTTTCCAAACATTGCCTTCAGGGACAACGCTATCTGCCTTCTTTTTTTTATTGCTAGGATTGTTCGGGTTTTTTGCGCATTTTATGGACGTCGACAGGTGCTCCTCCCCGCAGTTAGCGCAGTTGGGTGCCGTTGTTTTGGGTTTAGGGCATTCCCGCGTGACGTGATTGCCCCCGCATTTCATGCACCGGAAGTCTCCGTTGCAGTTCTTTTGGGCGTGCCCAAACTTTTGGCATCGGTGGCACTGGATAATTTCTAACTTGGTACGCAGCGATTCGACAGTCACTGCCAAACCGCAGACGTGCTTTAAGTTATAGATGGACCTGTATTCCTTGCTGATTTCCACCAGTACCAGCGGGGCCGGTTTCCCTCCTTTTCCGTTCATTCTCACCTTTTTGGTGATTGGATGTCCCTGTTCCTTGAGATCCTGTTCAAGTTCGTCCAGTGTGATCTCGTTCATCGCACCTCTTATGACCACCTTCAGCTTTTTTTCAGATTTTAAGTCATACGTGTAGAACTGAATCCGTTGCTCTTCTAACAGTCGCTTGAGGGCTCTGTAGTCGTCCTCGGTTGACGGTTCGATGTTGATGCCTTGGGTAATTAATTTTGCTTTGACGTAGTTAATTTTTCGGTTGTTCATAATTTCGCTAACGTGGTTCCACTTGATTTTGTCGGTTAGAACTAGTGGAGCAATTTTTGGTTTTCTTGCCTTGACCTTCTCGTTGTTGGGTGTAGTAGGTAGTTCGTTCTTCTTTCTTGGGTTTGTCTCCAATTTTCCTTTGGGGTCGTTGATTCCGCTAGAGTTTTCCTTCATCTCCATTTCCTGATCCGCTAGATCTTCTCCTTCTTCTTTCCCATCGGCTTCCGCTTCGCCGTCGCTATCTTGAAGTGGAGCGTATCTGTTTTTGGTTCGGATCGGGTTCTCCGCCGTGTTTATCTTTCTTTTAAGTGCCGTTTTCCTGGGGACTATTTCGTCGTCTTCACTTAAATCGTTTGCTTTTAAAGTTTTCCTCGCTTGGAGTACCGAGTAGGTGGTCCTGAGAAGCCTCTCAAGGGTGTCGGTGTCCATCTTGAGAATTTCTTCAATTACGTTTTCATCTTCTTTTTGATTAACCATTTTGAACTCGATGTCAACTCGATGCTGTCTCGACTGAGAATGACGGAGCGCGCGGCCGGTCTGCGATCGCTTAAATCGACTCTACAACTCGTCGCACATACGTAGATTTTACACATTTAGGCGGCCAAAAGTAAATTTTTAAAAAACAGTATATCATTAAATTAACAATTACTTGAGTTAGTACACACTTCTAGGAATTATATGACACCCTCCCCCTCATCGATGCGCGATACTTAATTGTCAGGCAATCGGAATTCGATAGTTACTTAACGTGTACTTATCTGTTCTCGGCGTTTGCAAACTTGCAACTTAAGTGCATAATTATTTTCATTCAGGTTGTTTTTAAGTGACGGTGATGGATTGCGATAATTCAAGTAAGGAACAATATTTTTAGATACTTATTTACCTAATTTTAATGTAAAATATTGTTTTTTTGTATTAATTAATGTTCAAAAGGTCTTTTAAAGTACTTCAGTGTTCGTCCCTGTACTAATTTATTTTTTACTCAATATTTAACATATTAAGCTATATGTTACAAAAAATTAGCCACGGAAAGCCGCGCTTTTTCAATTTAACAGTATTTGAAACTTTTACGTCGAAAGAAGGGAAAGTGTCATATTTGCGATATTTGATATTAAATCAACTTTATTTTTGTATTAGGTCAGTTTAGTGCTTCGGGTACTAAAATGGTGACTCGAAAATATTTGTTTGATCAAATACAAACGCAAAATTTACCAAGTTTAAGTGAAAAACTGGATTTTTATGAAAATTATTACGGTTTATTTTTTTTTAAATATTGTTTGCGACGAAAAACCAAATTTTTCATTTTCTTTTCTTTGATTGCAAGTGTCAGCTAATTGCATTTTTTTTTGTTTTGTTTAGTTTTGTTACAGCGCTCGGCGGATATTCATTCCTAATTTGGTGGTCAGATGGCTTTGGTGTTTTGAGTTTCCCATTTTTGTTTCCTTTTTATTGTTATTTTCTTCTTTAAGAGATTTCCCGTTAATTATCCTTCATTATAATTCTTTTCCTTTTTATTACAGTTCTTCATTTACATTTTATTCCCATTTATTGATATCTTCTTACATTTTTAATCTTATTTTGACCTTGTTGGTTTAAGGCGTAACGTCATATTCTAGTTTTTCTGCATCCTCTATATAAGCGATCCTCGCAGGAAATCGGTCTCTTTCTGTGCCGAATTTTCGTCAAGAGAACTACGTAAGCTAAATCCTTTTTCTCAACGCCATTACGATTCTTCGGGATATTTTTACGTTCTTTGTGAAGAATTTTGTTTTACCCGAGCCGTTTATACGGGATTTGAATCTGTGGCTGTTCCCGATTAAATTCGAGGCGGTATTTACCGGATATTTCTTTGAGAATTTTGGAAAGCACGTTGTTTTGCGGAGCCTTTAGCACGCTAAAGGTAATGTTCCTTTTTTTTATATTTATTCCTTTCTAAGTTTTCGTTTTCCTTCTTTCATTTAGGCTCTTTTTTATTACGTATTAATTTTGATCGTAATAACGTAGAAGTTAATTCACATTAAATTAGAGGATCGTGGGTGCCATTTTAACTCCGACCAAGTCATCCACGCCGTTCTACCATCTTCTGGGACTCGTAACACCAGCCCAGAAACCACCTGGAGGAATATCTGCCGACGCTGAGCGACTCCAGAAGAGCGATTCATTTGGAGTTAAATAAATCATCATCCAGGTTACGACCTTTTTTTTACCATTTTTTTTTATTTGCAACGTTTTGAATATCAAATTAAACTTCAGTATTCTTTATTAATTAAATTAAAAAAAAAAATAAGAATCCACTTAATATTTATAATTCAATTTATTTTTGTGTAAAGAAAATACTCGGTATCTTTTTTTTTATATTAAAGTTCATTTTGATTTTTGCGCTTATTTGGATTACGTGATAGATATATTTTTGAGGCCTTAGAGATTTGATATTACGTATAGTTTTTTTTTTGATTGATTTATTTTGATACGAGTTTTTCTATTTTCCGATAATTTTCGGATATTTTGTTTTTTTTCTATTTTATATTTTTTTTGCCTTCAGCTTATATTTATCTTTTTTTGTTTTTTATGCTATTGGCTGACATTACAACTTTATTTTGGTTTTTCGTAGCAACAATAAATTTGTATTTTGTTTTCGATTTATTTGCACAGTTTTTTTTTTATTATCTTTTTTTGTTGTGTGTGATTGTCGTTTTGTGTTATTCCTGCTACTTCTCAATTTCACAGTTGGTGTTGCTCCTTGTCCTTTGGAAACTGTGTGGCGCCCTTTTCTTAAATTATATTTCAACTCACCCCCCTCTTCCTGAGCTAGTGCAGGGTGGTCAACAGAGCAACAGAGAGGTGGTAGGGAGCGTCTTGGCTTTAGGTTGGCGTCGCAAATTTGGCGCCCAACGTGGGGCCCCTTTTCTTTTGATTGGTTGTGTTATTGTATCTTCCTATTTTCAGCATTCCTCCTTTTGTTTTGGCACTTTCCTCGCTAGTATATATACAGACATTTTGTTTTTTATCATGGCACGCCCTTCAGAACCTAAGATGGAAATTAAAAGGCTTTCCACTGAGGAGTTACGTTACGAGAGTTACGTTAAACTGTGATGAGTCTCGTCATACCTTACGTAAACTGCAGCGTCTGGAGAAGACGTCTAGTTATGTTCTTCCACCCTATCCCTTTTCTTTTGCAGAGGATTCTGAAGCGCTGACTGCAGGATTGGACCACATTACTCCCCTGGTTGTCAATTTCAGCGGAGATTCTCGGTCCTCAGAATTTAAAAAGTTAACTTCAAAATTGCCTCATTTGTTGGGTAGGGCCAATCATTCTGTTCCTGCGGGAGATACTCAACTTAAAACTAAATCCGAGTTTGTGGGTAAGATTGTCACTTTAAGGTCGAAATTGGAAATCAAGGCCAAGGGACGCGCTTCATCTACTCCGGTTCCATCTACTAGTTCAGTACCGGAACTTAGTGTTGTAGAGGTTGATGAATTTATTTCAGAGGAATCAGATCCATCCGAGGATGATGATGCAGAAGTCGTTAGATCTTCGATAAGGGTTGTACCAGTGGTGAGATGGGGTGTCTCATTTTCTGGAGATGGTTCGTTAAGTTCTTTCTTAGAGCGAGTGAATGAGTTGAGAGTGGCGCGTGGTGTGTCCAAGCGAACCCTGTTCACTTCTGCAATTGATTTATTTCAGGGAAAAGCCCTTATTTGGTATAGAGCTTATCGAGATTCCTACGATACTTGGGATGAGTTAGTCGAAGGGTTGCGTAGGGAATTTCTTCCTCCGGATTATGACGATAAGTCATTGGACGAAATCCGTCATCGTACTCAAGGGTCTACTGAGTCAATTGGTATATATGTATCCATTATGAAAAATATGTTTGCTAGATTGAGTAGAAGGATCCCGGAAGCGGCACAATTAAAAATTTTGTTAAGGAATTTGTCACCTTTCTTCCAGAGACAGCTTTCCCTGGTCGATGTTGATTCGGTAGAGCGCTTATTGATCTTGGGTAGAAGGTTAGAGGCTACTAAAAAGGCAGTGGATAGTTTTGTTCCTCCTCCTAGACGTGCTACTGCATTGGAGCCCGATTTGGCCTATGTAGAGACGGGGTTGTCGGCTGTTTCGGTTTCTGGCGGTGATGTAACCTGTTGGAATTGCGGAAAACCCGGTCATCGTTCACGATCCTGTAGTAGTCCCAAGAGAAAGCATTGTTTCAAGTGTGGAGCCCCAGATGTTACAGTTCGGAGTTGCACTCGTTGTTCGGGAAACGGTTCCAGGATGCGGAGGTAAACCGGCATCAGCATCCTTCTTCCTATGGTAGCCCGGTTAAGGTGTTGCTCGACTTTGTTTTTGCTCATGTTAGTGGTGATGAACGGCCTTATTTGGAGGTCAATATACTAGGTCATCGTGTGATTGGGTTGTTAGATTCAGGAGCTAATCGGACAATTATGGGTGCAAAAGGTATAGAACTTATTAAATCTCTCAAATTACCGTTTCACAACGGAATAGGTAAACGTACTGTTGCGAATGCTGATGAATGTCCCGTTTTGGCTATCGTTAGCGTTCCCTTTTCATTACGTAATGAGGTTAGAATTATTGAGGTGATGTTGGTCCCTGATGTGCAGCATACTCTTATTTTGGGAACTGATTTCTGGCAGAGAATGGGTATTGTTCCAGATTTGCGTAGAGGGGAATGGACTTTTTCTAAGTGTCCACCAAGTGTTTCGGTTAATGCTATTTTGTCTCGAGATTCCCTTTCACTTCAACAGTCGGAGAAGTTGCAGTCACTTATTTATAGAGTTTTCGCCGATAGGTCAGAGGATGAATTGGGTTGTACGTCATTGGTCGAACATAAGATCGTTACTAGTAGTCCTCCCATCAAACAGCGCTATTATCCTATTTCTCCAGCTATGCAGAAATTAGTAGATGCGGAATTAGATAAGATGTTGAAGCTAGGAGTTGTGGAAAAATCGAATAGTTCTTGGTCTTCGCCAATATTGCTTGTCCCTAAAAAAGATGGTGGCTATCGTTTCTGCGTCGACTATAGGAAACTTAATAAGGTTACTGAACCCGATGCGTACCCTCTTCCTCAGGTTTCATGGACCCTGGATAAGTTGCGCGATGCTAGATTTTTATCTTCTTTGGATATTAAGTCGGCCTACTGGCAAATTCCTATGGCAGAGGAAAGTAGAAAGTATACTGCATTCACGGTTCCAAATAGGGGATTGTATCAATTTTGTCGTATGCCGTTCGGTCTGTCAAATTCGCCTGCAACGTGGCAAAGATTTATTGATGGGGTTTTAGGTGCAGATTTGGATCCTTATGTGTTCGTGTACTTGGATGATATTATAATTGTGACCCAAACTTTGGATAAACATTTGGAAATTCTAGAGCTTGTGTTCGATCGTTTAGCAGCGGCAGGTCTCACCCTTAGTAGGGATAAATGTAAATTTTGTAGAGCTTCGTTGAAGTATTTGGGATATGTGGTAGATGGTAGTGGTTTGCATGTTGATCCAGATAAGGTTAGGGTTATTTTAGAAATTCCAACTCCCACCAAGGTATCAGATGTGCGTCATATAGTTGGAATGGCTTCATGGTATAGGTGTTTCGTTCCTAATTTTTCTACCATCATCTCACCTTTGACCTCTCTATTAAAAAAGCACCAAAAGTTTGTGTGGTCATCTGAGTGTGTGCGAGCTTGGGACAGAATAAAAGAATGTCTTATTTCTGCGCCAGTGTTAACTTGTCCTGATTTCACTAGAGAGTTCGTGGTCCAGACGGACGCCAGCGACTTTGGTTTAGGGGCTGTACTCAGTCAGAATATTGACGGAGTTGAAAGGGTCATCTGTTATTTGAGCCGTTCTTTAACACCACAGGAACGAAAGTTCTCCACTACTGAGAAAGAATGTTTGGCTGTATTGTGGGCGATAGAAAGGTTGAGGCCATATCTCGAAGGTTCTCATTTCACGGTAGTGACTGACCATTATTCCCTTGTGTGGTTGAATAATATTAAAACACCTACTGGTCGATTGGCTCGTTGGGCCGTTCGTTTGCAACAATACAATTTTTCTATTGTCCATCGCAAGGGCAAGGATCACGTGGTGCCCGATACTCTTTCTAGATCTGTACCAGTGTTGGTGGATGTGGCTTCTGTTGATTTTGAGAGGAACCCTTGGTATGATAGAGTGGTAGATTCGGTTGAGAAGTCTCCTGACAATTTTCCCACTTATCGATTGCAGGAGGGTAAACTGTACAAAAATGTTGGAGGCGATCGCTTTGGTATTGACGGTTCTAGATGGAAATGTGTCGTTCCAGATTCCCATAGGCTGGCCCTGTTGCAAAGATACCACGATTCGCCGGAAATGGGCGGTCATCTTGGCGTGACAAAAACCTTTTCTCGCTTATCGCAATTATATTATTGGCCCAAAATGAAATCCGATGTTAGTAGGTATGTTCGTAAATGTGAGGTGTGTCAGAGAACTAAACCCGAACAAAGAGGTTCCCCAGGTCATTGGAAAAGTCATTTGGGTGCTAAATTGCCTTGGCAACGTGTTAATGTGGACATTGTGGGTCCTTTACCGAGAAGTAGGAGAGGTTTTTCGTATATCCTTGTCATTATGGATACTTTCAGTAAGTTTCCTTTGTGTTTTCCTCTTCGAAAAGCTACAGCTTCTTCCGTGGTGCGACATTTAGAGGATGATGTTTTCTTGCTTTTTGGTGTCCCAAAATTGATCATATCTGATAATGGAGTCCAGTTTCGTTCTCGCGAATATTGTAAATTGCTAGATAATTACAAGGTTAAACCAGTTTTCACACCGTTCTATCATCCTCAAGCTAACCCCACAGAGAGAGTGAATCGTACCATCAAAACTATGCTTACAGCGTATGTAAATGATAACCAACGTCATTGGGATGAGTTTCTTCCGAAGGTTACTTGTGCTTTGCGTTCTGCGAAACATGAGAGAACTGGCTATTCTCCTTATTGTATTAATTTTGGTAGGGAAATGGTTGTTCGCGGTGAGGATCATTTGTTTGATGTGCGAAAGGAAAGAGGTATGAAAGAAAGGCGTGGTACGTTCCAGAGGTTATTCAGAGATGTTCAGGAAAGATTGCAGCAGGGAAGCAGAGTTCAAAATGAAAGGTATAATTTGCGCCATCGTCAGGTTCTATTTCAGCCAGGCGAGGTTGTGTGGAGGAGAAATTTTGCGTTGTCTGATGCTTCTAAGGGAGTGAATGCGAAACTATTGAATAAATATGTCGGACCTTTTCGAATTAAGAACCGTATCTCAGATGAGATTTATGAACTCGAAAGTATGGATGGTGAGGCTCTGGTTGGTCATTGGCACGTGGCACATTAAAAAGTTGGCTTCTGCGAATGTTTAGTGTTTGTTAGCCCTGTGGCCTGGGCTTAAGAATAGGGTCACCGTATAAGCGGCGAGGGGTAAGGATCCCCGAAACGCATCGGCTTTCCCAATTCCCATTCCATCCTGGTGAATTATGTTTTATTGCCTATTTGTGACGTCCTTTTCTTGTCTTTATTTTCTTTTGGGTTAAAAAAATTTTTTTTTTTTTGGTAAGTAAGGGGAGAATTTGTTACGGTTTATTTTTTTTTAAATATTGTTTGCGACGAAAAACCAAATTTTTCATTTTCTTTTCTTTGATTGCAAGTGTCAGCTAATTGCATTTTTTTTTGTTTTGTTTAGTTTTGTTACAGCGCTCGGCGGATATTCATTCCTAATTTGGTGGTCAGATGGCTTTGGTGTTTTGAGTTTCCCATTTTTGTTTCCTTTTTATTGTTATTTTCTTCTTTAAGAGATTTCCCGTTAATTATCCTTCATTTTAATTCTTTTCCTTTTTATTACAGTTCTTCATTTACATTTTATTCCCATTTATTGATATCTTCTTACATTTTTAATCTTATTTTGACCTTGTTGGTTTAAGGCGTAACGTCATATTCTAGTTTTTCTGCATCCTCTATATAAGCGATCCTCGCAGGAAATCGGTCTCTTTCTGTGCCGAATTTTCGTCAAGAGAACTACGTAAGCTAAATCCTTTTTCTCAACGCCATTACGATTCTTCGGGATATTTTTACGTTCTTTGTGAAGAATTTTGTTTTACCCGAGCCGTTTATACGGGATTTGAATCTGTGGCTGTTCCCGATTAAATTCGAGGCGGTATTTACCGGATATTTCTTTGAGAATTTTGGAAAGCACGTTGTTTTGCGGAGCCTTTAGCACGCTAAAGGTAATGTTCCTTTTTTTATATTTATTCCTTTCTAAGTTTTCGTTTTCCTTCTTTCATTTAGGCTCTTTTTTATTACGTATTAATTTTGATCGTAATAACGTAGAAGTTAATTCACATTAAATTAGAGGATCGTGGGTGCCATTTTAACTCCGACCAAGTCATCCACGCCGTTCTACCATCTTCTGGGACTCGTAACACCAGCCCAGAAACCACCTGGAGGAATATCTGCCGACGCTGAGCGACTCCAGAAGAGCGATTCATTTGGAGTTAAATAAATCATCATCCAGGTTACGACCTTTTTTTTACCATTTTTTTCTATTTGCAACGTTTTGAATATCAAATTAAACTTCAGTATTCTTTATTAATTAAATTAAAAAAAAAAATAAGAATCCACTTAATATTTATAATTCAATTTATTTTTGTGTAAAGAAAATACTCGGTATCTTTTTTTTTATATTAAAGTTCATTTTGATTTTTGCGCTTATTTGGATTACGTGATAGATATATTTTTGAGGCCTTAGAGATTTGATATTACGTATAGTTTTTTTTTTGATTGATTTATTTTGATACGAGTTTTTCTATTTTCCGATAATTTTCGGATATTTTGTTTTTTTTTCTATTTTATATTTTTTTTGCCTTCAGCTTATATTTATCTTTTCTTGTTTTTGATGCTATTGGCTGACATTACAACTTTATTTTGGTTTTTCGTAGCAACAATAAATTTGTATTTTGTTTTCGATTTATTTGCACAGTTTTTTTTTATTATCTTTTTTTGTTGTGTGTGATTGTCGTTTTGTGTTATTCCTGCTACTTCTCAATTTCACAGTTGGTGTTGCTCCTTGTCCTTTGGAAACTGTGTGGCGCCCTTTTCTTAAATTATATTTCAACTCACCCCCCTCTTCCTGAGCTAGTGCAGGGTGGTCAACAGAGCAACAGAGAGGTGGTAGGGAGCGTCTTGGCTTTAGGTTGGCGTCGCAAAATTATCTTATACTTCGCTATGGAGAAACTGAATACGGTAAAAAGTGTTTAAAGCAAAGATTTTATTATGTGAAATCACAAATCAAACAAAGATGGTTGAAAGCCAACAAACACTAAGACGTTTTTCTTAGAAACAACCAATCTTGGTTAGAGGGAACGTTCGAAATCCCAGTAAAATCGCCTTCCCCACAAGGTCGACCTCCCAAACCTTTTGGAGAGTTAAGTGAGCGAAGCATTTTTGCCTAAAAGAATAGCACTATTGATGTCTGCCGAACCAAATAAAGAGCTGATGGAAGAATGATCCGAAGATAAAGATGATGTTTTTTAGTTACAGTTATGTTATTTTATATTTCGTGCATGATATTTTTACGTTATAATAGGCAAAAAGTATTTTTTCATGTATTTTTTGTACTTGCCCTAAAAATTGCTCTTTCCTGCCCAAAAAAAATGTGTAACTATGAAAATAAAGATTTGTTTTTTAATAACGTTTTTTTACATTATATATCGTACATTTAATCAAAAACACTATAAAATATTTTTGGCCGCCTATTTCTTTAAAATCTACGTATGTGCGACGCTCCTACCGCTCCTCGGCGCTCGCCTCGGGTGCCTCTGCGAGCGTCGTCCCTGGTAAACTGAAGAGACTAATTATGTTTTAAGGTCATTTTTTTAAGAGGTCCTTACTACTGTTTATCATATTAAATTTTCATTAAATTGGATTAAGAACTTTAGAATGTATTTAAAAAAATTGTTTTCCAGTGGCTTCTTTTAGGAGGTCGTATCTCTGAGGGGAGGGCCGCTAGGAAAAAAAATTATGGGAACTTGTAGTCATATTTTTTAATGTTCTATCAGAATCCAAGAGATTTCCCACATTTTCCAGGACACCCTGTACAATTGACAAAAAACAAGTTTTTTACAAAGACGGCGCATGCAAACAGTATATACAAAAATGAAAATAAAACATTTATACAAAACTGAACTTAAACTAAAATTAAACACACTCCTTAACAAAAATAATGAAAAAAACCTAATTTTATAAGCAAAAACCAGTACATAACTAAACAGTAAAAGATTTATTTAAGCAGAAACACAGAAACTGTACTTGTTTTTGTTTATAAAATTAAGTATTTGTCATTATTTTTTATTAAGGAGTGACACATACTAATTGTCAAATAATATGGCACCAACCTATTACGATATTTAGAAATTTTTTGAACATAAAATTTTATGTCACTACTGCATAATCGTTGAATTTCACGAAATGGGTGCATGATAGGACATCGTATGTTAGTAACTTTTTTGTATTTTTGTCTAAACATTCCAATTTTGAGATCAGATTTTCAAAAAATTATTGACTACAAAAACGCGGGGCTTTAAATGCGCTCCTCAGCCTCGGTACAGACGTCTGTTCATCGTAGTTCATTTTGGTTACCATCACCATATTTTTTATGTAAATAATAGGGGATGTTCCAAAATTCAACATCCTACTCTGTAGGATTAGTGAAATAATTTAAAAAAACCACACCATGAGTATCAATTTCAAAGAGCTGTAGCTCCTTTGGGAAGCATTTCCGGATACATGTTTATATGAACTTTTCTTCATAATTTTTGCTGTAGAATTACCCCCTTCAGTATACGTACGTTATTTCCGGACATCCTGTATAAACAATAATCATTTAACTATCTGATAAATCCCTCCTTCATGTTTTTATTGTAGAACATTCTTTAAATTAATAATTTAGAGAGTTTTACAAATTATTTCCATTTAGAAAAATCAGTATAAATATTAACTCATACATTATGGGTGCTCCCCATTTATCACTTTAACTTATAATTTATCCGTTTTCTTCGGGCAACCCTTTAAGCGCATTTAATTTTCTTGTTGTTCTACGTTATTACTTATAATTAATTATGACATCCAATGTTTACAAGAATGGTTCGACTATTTTATAATTAAATGTATATGTAGTATTTAAACAATTAAAGAAAATAAAAAGGATAATAAAAACGAATAAAATTTAAACATTTATTTATATTTACATATTTAACTAAACTATTAATAACAAACTAAATAAGAAATACTAAGAATTGACTAAAGAAAAGCACCCTACTTTTACATATCTTTGTTATGCTTCTGTATCATTTTAGATGTTGGTTGGAAAGAATAACAAGTTTTTCCATCCTCACTGATTATGCGTTTACTATGTAACAAACCACTCAGTGTCGTTGGTCCTAAACTATTTCTCACTTTATTTTTGTTTAAATTTATAACGCTGAAAACACGTTCTACAGCAGCACTACTATGGGGCAATACTAAAAGAATAGAAATTATTTTTGTTATCTCTGACAAGGCTAGCGAACCGTCCGCTTTCCGAGTCTTACAAATATTACACCAAAAGTCCACGCTATTAACTTCAAAATTGAAATTGGAATCTTTAATATATCTATATTCTCTATCTAATTCATTAATGTCTTTTATGATGTTGGGAAACTTTGCTGAAAGTGGTGCAAGAGTTTCTATTGAAGATAAATCAGATGGATTTAAAAATGGTAAAGTTTTTAAAATTGTCGCTTCCCTTGAATTGAAAGAAAACCTTTTATATATTTGATGAACCCCTTCAATATAAAAATTTAGGCAATTTTTTCGAAAATTTTCTTCTTCCCGTTGGTTTAATATTTTATTACTAAAAGCTATTGCTAGTTTTGGTCCAAAATACACTCTATTTAGTGGAAGAAAATTGGCGGGATTTCTATACTGTAATATTGTTAGATCTATATTTTTTAAATACTCGGATTTCATGTAATAATTTAATAATAATTTATAAGCAGCAGCAAGTTTTGAATATAGAAATTGAATTTGGGGGTTTTCAGATTGAAATTCGAGATTTAAATCATTAAATGTTGGAAGGACATATTCAAGAAATTGTAAATATAACTTGATGGATGAATTTGTTAACTTGTCATAAATCTCCTGAGCCCTAGATATTTTATGATCAACAACTTCGGCTCGAAAATATAATATGAGTGCGTCATATTGCTCTAATACTCTGCTAATGGCTGTGCTTAACGACAGCCACCTTGTTTGAGCGGGATGAAGCAATTTGTGTACCTTAATATTCAAAAATGTTTGGAAGGCCAAGAATTGCGTTTGTCTTTTAAAACTGTACTGCATATATGAATATAAGTTACGTAGTAATTGTTCTACTTCATCGGGTATTTTCTCGCATGAGTAAGAAGCGCACAGAGCTAAAGAATGACAAACGCATTTAATTACAAACAACTCTGAAACATCATTCAATAATAATGTTTTCAAAGAACGTTTGTTACCCATCATAGTATTAGCCCCATCCGCCCCTAGTCCTACCAAATTGGTTTTGTAGGGTATTTCGTGAGTAATGAAAAACTGTGCTATCACATTATAAAATGTTTCAGCAGTAGCATTGCTTATGAGGATAAGGGCTAAAAATTCATCTTTTATTTTACAGTCATCTTTAAAACGGACAACTACTGCTAAGTGCTTCATTCCAGAATTATCTCTAGATTTGTCCACAAGAAATGAAAACTTTTCTGTAACTAATTTTTCTACTAAATTTTCAAAACTAACCTTTCCAATAACATTGTTAATCATAGCCGAGCATTTAGTCCTATTACACGACATGCGTGTCACTTCACGAGTTTCAATTCCAGAAGAAATAATGGATTTTATCAACTCTGTTAAGTGGTCTGTTTCAGAAATCGGCAAATTGTGTTCAGCAATAAAGGCAGTAATTTTTAATTAATTGATTTTTACTAAATTTTGCCGCGGAATGTTAAATGACTTTTCCGTTAGAGTTGGTTGAATAAGGACGCTCTTCATTTGGTCAATGTGTTTTTTGCCCATATTGTGTTCTTTTACGGCAGCTATGCCTCCTATAAAATCTTTTGCACAAAATTTACATTTGAAATAGTTGATACCCTTGCTACTTGGTTCAATCCACTTTTCAAAATCTTTCATTCTTCCCCACGAAGGATTATATTTGTGTAAATAAACCTTTGCACGCTGTCCGAATATCGAAGGATTTAAATTCTCTATTCCTGATTCGGATGAAGACTGCAATGTTTCTGGTTCGGATATTTCTAGAGCAGGCTGATTTAGGTCGGCATCTTGATTGGTGATAGGCATCAAACACTTCTTCATGATGAATATGTATACTAATAGAAATTAGAAATACAAAATTGTAATAAAATAAATTTGTCGCATAGTTTTACAGATAGTCATACGCTTTGTTTGTCCAATATTGCACTAATCAAAGAAATTGTATGAATAGAAGTAGAATTGCATATTTTTGCTGGTTTATCAAGTTGAATTTATAAATGTTCGGCAATCGTCAACCGAACCTACTCGATTTTTGCACTGTCATTTTTACACCGAGGGAAAATGTAAATAAATAACATCTAACATTGATTTGAACTTTACCTCCGCTTTAATATTACTCAATTTCTTTAGTATGGGCGTATTTTCTGGCTGAAGAAAACCAAACATTCGTTTTAGAAGTATTACTGTAATAATTTTAATGTAGATAGTCATAGAAAAAATAACATGTAATAATAAATACGAAACCGAGGCATTTGTATATTAAAACATGTTATTTTTACTTTATTTTATATGAAAAATTTTATGTAGTCTAGTTTCTTAAACCAAACAATATGGTAAATATTATAAACAAATTGTACTTACGTGCTAAAAGCACTATCTAACCACTTATTTTACGCTTAATCGGTAGGGCGACTGCTGAATAATAAACTAACTCGCAGACCAATACTTATTGAACTGACTCAAACTGGCCTAAACGCTGCGTACACTATCAGGATCAGGGATTATACCCAATTTTATCCTTCAGTTAGGGGATATACCCAATTTTAAAGAAATAATCTTACAAAAATTCTCACCGGATATTTAGTACGTACTTCGAAAACCTCAAATGCACTTACCGCTGGTAATTATTAGATGGCGCTAACACAAAAGTATTCTCGAAATTATTTAAAAGTATTACATACACACATTTTTACAATGTTCTATTTACTGTCTGTAATTACAAAAAATCGCCAAATAATGGGCTTTTAGTAAAAGTTTTCACCAAATCACCAAAATGGTTCAGAAATCACCAAATTTGGTGAAATTTCACCAGATCTGACAGCACTGCTCTGCGAGTACGTTCTCCTTGTCATTTCGCACGGTTATAATAAAGCGACATCTCACATTTTAAAAATAAAATTTAAATTGTACTAAACATGCCCCCCAACTTGAAAGGCTTTAGTCTTTCAATGAATCATTGCAAACAGTTATAGGTAAAGGACAAATTCGGTTAACAGCACGTTTCACTTCACCACTTGCTGTACGCACTGACACTACTCTGGTGATGCCATCTTTTCCTGGATGTAAAGTTTGGACTCGCCCCAATTTCCATTGCATTACTGGAACATTATCTTCTTTTATCAACACGAGAGCACCATTATCCACAGTCCCATCTCTTTGTTTCCACTTTGATCGTTCTTGCAATTCAGATAAATATTCTTTATGCCAACGTGTCCAAAAATGTTGTTTTAACTTTAACAAATGTTGATACCTTGATAGTCGGTTTTCAGGAAGTTCCATTACAGAACTTTCGGGAATGGTTGTGAATGGTCTTCCTATTAAGAAATGTGCAGGTGTAAGAGGTGAAAGGTCGGATGGATTAGAGGACATAGGAGTGAGTGGTCGAGAATTGAGAATTGTCTCGATCTCTGTCAAAATGGTATAAAACTCTTCAAACGTCATTTTCATAGTTTTTAAAGTTCGTCTTAAATGATGCTTCACCGATCGAACTCCTGTCTCCCAAATACCACCTATATAAGGTGCGTATGGTGGTATAAATTTCCAATTTATATTTTCATCTGCACAGCTTTGAATAATAGCATCGTGATTAGATTGCAGAAATTTTCCCAGTTCTGCAAGATCCGAATGTGCGGCTACAAAATTTCTGCCATTGTCTGAAACCATATTGTACGGTTTTCCTCGTCGAGAGATAAATCGTTTTAAGGCCAACAGAAAACTATCTTTACTTAAATCTGTCACCAACTCTAGATGTACAGCTTTTGTAACCAAACACACAAACAGACAAATGTAAACCTTTGTAACTGTACACCCTCTCCCCGTTTTGCTTTTTAATAAAAAAGGGCCGGCATAATCAACTCTTGAGTTGTAAAACGGAGGCTGTGGGCACACGCGTTCAGCTGGTAAATTTCCCATCATAGGCTGTATAAATCTAGGCTTAGCACGAAAACAAATAACGCACTGATGTGTGATTTTTCTGACAAAAGACCTTCCGGATGGAATCCAAAATCTCTGACGTAATGTAGACAAAAGAAGTTGTGGTCCGGGATGCTTCAATTTCATGTGTTCATCCCTCGCAATCAGTTTGGTCAAATGATTCTTCTTAATTTTAAACCCTCCGGTTCTCAATAAAGTTGTTATTTCCTTACATACTCGACCAGCAGTTTCCGCATCATCAAATCCTGTCAATAAGTCGTCGACATAGAAATTAAATTCAATGATGTTTGCTGCCTCAGGGTATCTTATTTTGTGGTTAATTGCTAATTCTTTTAAACATCGAACCGCCAAGAAAGGTGCTGAGGCATTACCATAAGTCAGTCGAGTCATCTCATATAATTCCAAAGGTTGTGATGGATCTTTTCTCCAGAAAAGTCTTTGTAATGGTCCTTGATCCGGATTCAAAATACACTGTCTATACATTTTTTCGATGTTTCCAGCGATTACTATTTCATGTTATCTGAATCGTATAAGCAATGTGAACAATTCGGGTTGAATAGTTGGACCGACCATCTGCAAATCATTTAACGAATAGCCACTAGACGTGGATGCAGAACAATCAAATACTGCACGAAGTTTTGTCGTTAAACTTCCTTCTCGTAAAACACCATGATGTGGCATATAATATGTTGAGAAAGGTTCCTTTTCTTCAATTTTGATTTTTACCATGTGCCCACTGACAATGTACTCTTCCATAAATTGGCAATACAATTGTTTAAGTTTTTCGTTTACGTTTAATTTTCGTTCTGAATTAAAATATCTTTTTTCAGCTTGAATTCTCGAGTTACCCAACTTGTCTGTCGACTCCTTGAATGGGAACTTGACCACAAATCGGCCATCAGCGTCTCTCTCAACAGTTTCAACAAAATGCTTCTCACATAACAATTGCTCTTGTGATAACGAATTCTTTGAACTTACTTCTTCGATTTCCCAAAAACGAGTTAGCTGGTTTTGGACCTCCATTTCTCTGCTGAAGTTGCACGAAATGTTTTGTGTTGTGGGAGACGAAATTGTTCCGCTTATCAACCACCCAAATCTGCCTTTCTGTAGAACTGGCAATTTAGGTCCCAATGGAATTTGTCCAACGCAAATTAATTTCCAAAAGACTTCAGCTCCTATCAACATGTCTATTTTATCGGGTTTATAGAATGATGGGTCCGCTAATCTGATGGTTTTAGGTATATTCAATTCTTGTGCGTTAATTCTAATGTTAGGTAAATTACCTGTAATTGAAGGTAATGTGTAACAAATTAAATCAACTGTAAAAGCATTGTGTTGAGCCTGTATGGTAACCTTGCATTTTGCCTTGATTGTTGATGCGGTTTGATTAATTCCTGTCACACTCAGATTAAACGGTTCTGTCTCTAAATTGAGACGATTACAAAACTCTTGAGTAGTAAAACTAGATTGTGATCCACTGTCTAAAAGTGCACGCGCGGTATGCAGCTTTCCAGTTTTGTCAAAGATTTGAATTAGTGCAGTTGACAACAAAACCTGTTGTGCACATTGTGTGGGCATACATGTAGTTGTAGGTGTATCTTGAGGTTTTGTCGTAGAATCCTTAGCTTTGTCAATATGCAATAATGTGTGGTGTTTCTGACCACACTTTCTGCATAGAGATGAGCGACAATCTTTAATAAAATGTCCTGCTCTAAAATTGTTGGCTAATTGCCTTGCCTTTGCAATTTGCGCGTAAAATTCATTGGTTAAATGTTCTCTTTCGCGTAGTTGGTTATCTACATCGTCTGTTTGAGCATCAATCGCCGCCTGAATTTCCTTAAATTCGTCGAGAAATGAGGTAGCCTTGTTTAATCGTTCAGTTAATTGAAAAATGTCTACCTCTGTTTTTGTTTCTTTATCCTCGTATCTTTTTAAAAAGTTTGAAAAAATTGTTAATTTCGTTTTAATGCTGGCACGATTCTTTTTTAACGTTTTTTCGTCCATCATATCACGATACAATAGAGCGAGTGGGCAATTCTCGGAAATAACGATAAGGAGAGGAAAGAAAACAAAGACTCACCACCGACTATGATTTTGTTGACAACAGCGCCGCCCCGTCGCGTCCACGAGTCGCCACCGTGTGCGTCTGATTGGAACCGCTTACGCGTTGTGCGTTTTCTTGGTTCGCGTGCCTTTCTTGATTTCTTTACTTCACTTTTTCAACATCCGGCTCGAAGGACCAATTTTATGTTAATAATAACTGCTTTATTCTTCTGTTTTAAGTTAAAAAACTGTTTTACAAACGAAGCGATGTGAATCTTACGAGAGTCTCTATCATACTGTCTCTGAGAGTACGTTCTCCTTGTCATTTCGCACGGTTATAATAAAGCGACATCTCACATTTTAAAAATAAAATTTAAATTGTACTGAACAGGAGGTTTCGCACTTGTCCATGTTTCTTCCTTCGTCTGCCTGACTTGCAAAAAAGCACAGCTGAGCTCTTCCCAGGGTGAACGCGAATCCTCCACTTGCGATACCAAGCTTCTAGATCATCCAAGGATCGTTGAAGCCTTCCTTCGATGATCGATGGGCGAAAGGATCTACAGAAGAGGCAGATGTTGTCCGCATATAGTGCTTGGTCAACGTTGTGTGTTGACGGAAGATCGCTGGCAAAAATGTTAAACAGCAGCGGTGATAGCGCAGACCCTTGTGGTACACCCGCAGTCGTGGATTTCCATGTAGATCTATGGTGTTCGAGTTTAATTCTGAACTTCCTATTACGCAAGAAAGACCACATCAGATGAAGCATTCTCTTCGAAATGCCTGCTTCGTGCATTTCGAAGATCAGCCCATGATGCCAGACTTTGTCGAATGCTTTAGATACATCTAGAAACACGGCACCAGTGTATTAATTACGATTGTATCCATCGGTGATTGCTTCGACAAGTCTTAGAATTTGGAGCGTGGTACTGTGATCCGAACGAAACCTGAACTGGGTGTTCGGAATCAGACGTAGATCCTCCACTTCCTGCATTAGTCGTTTCCTGATGATCTTCTCCGCAATTTTACCCAGGGTGGGAAGCGGGCTGATTGACCGGTAGCTCTCTGGGCGAGTTGCCGATTCGGCGTGCTTACGCAAGATTATGACGTCTGCGCATTTCCATGGCGTGGGGAGATAACGCAAACGGAGCATCGCGTTGAAAACATTGGTGAGTGCCGCAATTGCTTTTCTCGGCAAATGCTTTAGCGCCCTTGATGTCACTCCGTCTGTACCAGATGATTTCTTGGCTGGGGACCTTTTAAGTACTTCCCTCACCTCTTCAGCAGTGGCGGGAGGGATTACGTCTCCGTCATCTTCACCAATTAGTTGTAGTACGCTACGATGAATGCGAGAGATGAGATCCATGTCTACATCGTCGTAGTTCGGACTGCATTGGTTTTCGATGGTTTCGGCGAAAACCTCGGCTTTCTCTTCGATTGTGAGGGCCGTACCATGGTTCCCGTGAATAGGCGGAATTGGCGTTGCGCGGTTCTTCAGGGCTTTGGACAGACGCCAAAAAGAATTCACGTTCTCTTCAGCTCGATCTAGAGCGTAATTCCATCTGCTACTCCTAAGCTCTTGCAGAGAGTGTTTCACTTGCGCCGCTAAGTAGTTGTATTCCGCGGAATATCAGAACGAGAGTCGCGTAGGGGTAAAACTTTAGTGGCATATTCCACGCTGTTTAAGATGCACTCGGTGAGCTCGTGAACTTCTACGTCAAGTTGTTCATTGGTGTCGATCAGCGTGATGGCTCTCATATTCCTGGCCAGATGATCGGTAAATGCGGACGAAGAAATAATTCGTCTGGTGGGCGTTTCAATCCTAGCCGACGGGGCGTCTCCCAGTTGCAAAATGACTGGATTGTGATCAGACGACAGTTCGCTCAGGGCGTAGAGCTGGTGTGTCAGAGTCACTTCCTTCATTACTACAATGTCCAGAACGTCTGGTTGTCCATCGCTAGTTGGGAAGATTGTTGGCTCCTGGAGGCCATCCACCACCAGGTTGAAGGTATCGGCAAAACGTCGAAGGGTTCGACCTGCGGCGTTCGTTAATCTGGAGTTCCAGGTTAGATGTTTGCTATTGAGATCACCTGCCAGAACAATTGCGCCCCGCTTGTGAAATATGGAAGACAGGTCGTCGTCCAGCAGCAGCCTCCCGGTGTGGTTGTATGCAGAAATGAACGTAATAGGCGTTGTCTTAGTGCGGATCGTAACACTCGTGGCTTCCAACTGGTGAAGGTCCAGCGTATCGTTTAGATCAGTGTTTCCCAACGTGGGGCGTACGCCCCACAGGGGGGCAATTTCGGTTTTTCACAATATGTTTCGAAAATTTAGTTACTCTGTTTCGTTAAAAATTTCCTACTGATTTCTTCCTAAAAGGTATCATAAAAGTTTCTTATGTGAACAATTCCATTAAAAATTATTACTTTAAAACGTGTGACCTTTTCTTTTTTTTTGGGCATCGATTGTGTCCCATGACATGTTTTTAGATAGATTTTATGTTTCAACTTTATATTGTTTTCATATGTAAACAGGCAAATCAACACATTTGTACTTTGTGGGGCCTCGCGAAACCTTAGAAGGGCATAACAATATTACAAAACCTAGGATGGGGCATGGCACAAAAAAGGTTGGGAAACACTGGTTTAGATGGTGGTCAACGGAGGCTTTTACTAAAATAGCGGTACCACCTCCGCGAGCATTTTGCCTGTCGTTCCGGTAAACTCGAAAGTTCGGAAGGCTTAATCGATTACACGTACACGAAACCCATCTATGTACATAGATGGGTTTCGTTGACTAGAATTGCATCCAACTGGTGCCTTTGGGCGAATTCCATCAACTCCTCCTTGCGTTACAACAGACCGTTTGCGTTCCAGTACGCGAGTTTTAAGGAAATTGGTCGACGAGGTCGTCTATCCATAAAAATACTGCGAAAGATCTTGAATATGGCCGAGCAGCACCAACCCCGCCTCGGAGAATGACTTACAGTTAAGTAAGCGTGGAAGTACTTGTATTAAAAATTCTAGGATCTTCCTCCAATTAATGTTTCCTAGCAAGCGTGCTGATTGTGTCAGCAGAGTTGGGATGCCGCCGCTATCAATCCCAACTGAATGTTGTGATGCATCACTAGCCGGGTTCGGGGTGTCCGGAGTGGAAGGCGCTTGTTCCGCTTTCGTAGATTTCTTTATCGTTCCCGTTCTTGAGGTTGACGGATGCTTCATCTGGGGAGCGGGTGTTGTGGGCTTCGGGGCAGCTACTTCTGCGTATGTTGTGACGGAAGTGGAGGCGATGGGCCCAGGTTTGCTCGGTGTGGAATTTCCAACTTTGGCGGGCATTTTCTTTTCTGCGGGTTTTTTCGCAGGCTGAGATCGCGGGGGCGGTCTGTAGGAGGCTTGTTTTGGGGTGCCTTAGGGCAACCATTGAAGCTGGCAGGGTGTGGTCCCCCGCAAAGTGCACAGGTTGCGCTGACGTCTCTCGATAAGGTGAACTGCGCCGAATGGTGCTCACCTGCACATTTCACGCAACGTGGAGTGGCGTGACAGTTCCGTTGCCCATGGCCGTACAGCTGACAGCGGTGGCATTGGGTTGGTGCATCTTTGCGAACCTTCTTCGACTCCACGGTTATACGAATTCCGCAAATCTGCTTAATCGAGATGTTTTTCGATTCTGTAGACTTCTTGAGTTGCGCGAAGATGAGGGGGAGCCTTGAGTTTTGAGATCTTCTAGGAGCTCCTCCTCCGAGATGTATTCGGGAACTCCCCTGAAAACCGCCTTTAGGGGTTTCTCTTCCGTTAGCTCGTAGGAGTAAAATTCCACGGATGCGCTGGACATGAGGTTCACTAGAGCTCTGTAGTCCGTGTCGGTTGCAAGTGTAATGTTAATACCAATGTTCGTGTTGGTGGCTTTCTTGATATTTATTCCCTTTTGGGTAATCTCACGGTGGGTTGTGTCCACAGCTTTTTGTTTCTGAGGACTACGGGAGGGACCCTTTTATCGCCTGGGATGGGATTTGTCTTCGTAGACGAGTTGATTGTGGGTATTGCGCTTCCCACGGTCATCTGAGTGTTGATGCTGCGCTTTTGATGGACCCGCAGTCTGATTTCGAATGTCTTCTCCTGCGCTTTTTGGATGGCGTCGCTATGAAGTCTCCTTCCCGCGGCATTATTAACGACCGGTTCTTTTCAGAACCACAATATTATTTTTCGAAAGAGAATTATTCGTCGCAACTTAAAACTAACAAAGCGATGGGATCAGTGGGATTAGTCAATAAAGTTATTATAAACCAAAAAATTAACCACTACGCATCAATAACGTTGACTGAAATAACAACTTGTACTTATGATTAAGTCAGTATAAATAGTTTACAATTAACTTTAATAATTAAATTAATTTTTTTATATTTGAAATAATTTAAAAAGAAACGTTCAACTTAAGGTATTAATTACTTGCCAAGATCATAGATTGTCAAATGTACCTGTGAATCAACAAAATTGATTCAACATAATCCAAATTTATATAATTATCAACTTTACGTTCAAATTAATATAAACTAATTATTTATAAATTTTAATTTAAGCGACTTAATGGGTAAATTTCTCAAATCAACGTTTGAATTTCTAATTAACCACTATTTTCTATTAAACTTACTAGTATTGGCAAAAAAATGCTAACTTATTATTCCAAGTTTTTTAACCACAAAAATTATTAAAAACGTTATACTGCTACTAAATTTTGGTGCAAAAAAAGTTTAATTTGTTCAAAAACTGACCATATCGATTTGGAGGTTATGTTCTTGTACCTACAACTAAAACATTAAACGCTTGACAACAGCGCGATCACGTGACCAGACGTAAGTAGTGACGTAACTGTCAAAACTGCTGGGATAACTTATACAATTAAATTTATAAAGGTGAAAATTGAAAAAATGTACCTTTCTGGTGTTGTAACCCAGCCTAAATTTCAACTTTTTAATAAATTAGTAATGTAAGTTGTACGATTTATGCAATATAATTTCGTAGAAGTAAGAAATGATAACGCGACCGTAACATCAGAAGCAAGCAGCAGAAATGTCAAGTACAAATTCTTAATTTCACTATAAGTACGTGTATAAATGAAGAAGAAGGTTTTGATGTGTTAATTTAAATCACGTTACAATGCCTTTGGATTATAAGTTCATTTTCGGCACAAAATATTAACACTACTTTCGAAATTAAAAGTATAAGTAAGGGCTTAAACAAAGAATCTGTAGGTTTTTAGTCGAGACGCGAGCGGAACCACTTCAGAATTCGGTCGGTTACCACTTGTAATAGTTTTTAAGTTTTAATAAACTTTTATTGGGTAGTGAACACTGGTTTCATTTCACAACAGAAACATTTTTTTTGGTGGCAGCGTCGGGATCAATTTCCGGTTGAAGTACTGGAAAACCCAAGTGAGAAGTGCTAGTGTTCAGTTTTACCCAACTTCGTCGGAACATTCGTTAATTTTGGACAGAAAATTCGCAAACTTCGATAAAAGTGTGGTAATTGTGTCGCTTCGTCAGAACATTCGCTAATTTTGTCAAAAAGTTCACCATTTTTGAAAGGAAACCGACAAACTTCGCCAATTTCGAGAGGAGATTCGATAAACTCCAACAGAAACTTAGCCAACTTCTTCAGAAACTTCGTCAACTTTGTCAGAACTTCGCCAACTCCGTCAGGAATTTCGACTTCATCAGAAACTTCGCTAGCTTCGTTGAAAAGAGAAAAAAATTCGCCAAGATTGTTAGGATATGTCGCTTTCGTTTATATTATTGTAAGTAATTCTTGTTTATATTACTGATAGCCAACTTTCGCGTATTTACTAATTTACTTCGCGCTTTATTAACCAAAATGAGTACAAACCAACAAGCCACAGAACCAAGCAGTTCTGCAGCAAATCCGTTGAACCCAAACTATATTTCGCTAGATACCACTGTAAAATTAATTAAAGAATACGATGGTGGTGTACAAGGTGATAAGGTTTATGACTTTATTGATGCTTGTGAAATAGCATTCGAATCGATAGATCCCCGATCAAAACAGGTCTTATTCAACATTATATTAGTTAAATTAACGGGCAGAGCGCGTGCACTCACGAAATATCGAAAGTTTACTAATTGGAAAGAATTAAAATCTTATTTAGAAGACGTGTTCACCGACAAACGTTCCGTTAGTTTTTGGTAGTTAGAATTAAATTCGTGTAGACAAACAAGAAATCAAGATGTTGCAAGTTACAGTAACAAAATCGAAAAATATTTGGCAAATTTAGTAGATGCGACTACCGTCGGTAAAGGTTTAGCAGTAGCTCGAGAAATAAGCGACGTGTTACGCCAACAAGCATTAAACGTATTTATACAAGGTTTAGTAGACCCGATTAAAATGCAAGTTAAAGCTAGGAATCCTACTACTTTAGAGGACGCAATTGAGTTAGCTCGCGAAGAGGAACGCCAATTAAAATCTAGACCGCATCAAACATTTGAAACTAAAACCTCCGTGATCTGTCGGAATTGTAAGAAACCCGGACATTTAGAGAGGAATTGTTATTTAAAACAACCAAAAGGTTCTTTCGATAGTACGAACACCCTTACAGGAAATTCGTCTTCAGTCTTTAAACATAGAGGAAATCAGCCAGAGAGAGCATTTCCGGTAAATAACATTAGTTGCCTGTACTGCAAAAAACAGGACACAAAATTGCTGAATGCCGTAAAAGAATTTACAATGAGTCGCTTAGAAATAGTAAGAATCCGAGAAACGGGAAAACTTCGTCGGTAGAAGGTGGCGAACCGACGAATCGCAAATAAATGCCCCGAAATCTCAACCAGTAAGCGCTCACATTAATTCAAAATCAATTTATCACCTCGAAAATAAAGCAACAAAACTCAAGTTCGTTAATTTACCTTTTAAGGCTTGTATTAGAGAAAAATGCACATTATTAGTAGACACAGGCGCGACCGTGAATTTGATAAAAGAATCGGTTATTAAGGACTTAATTTTCATTCATTCGGATTTTAAGATAAGGATAGTAGGAATTACCAAGGGCTCAGTGTATACAAAAGGAATAATAGGCGAGCGATTAGACGATACTGATCAAGAAATCTATTTTCATTTAGTTTCCGATGATTTTTCCTGTCCAGATGAGTGCGATGGAATTTTGGGGAATAATTTCTTCGATTCCACAAAAACAATAATCGATTACGAACAAAGTTTAATTTATAGTAGTTTCCTTCGGAGATCCTTTCCTTTTGTAGAGCACATTAAGCGAGAAGAGCCAGTGAATGAGCGAGAAATCGCGATAATTGAATCTAATCAGGAGAACGTAACTGACAACAATAACGGTGATTTTAATAACGCGTCGAATGAGATTTCGGTACCCCCAAGATGCGAATATCTGATAAAAGTTCATTGTACAGTAGATAAATCTAATACGGGCGCATATTTGGTAGAAAAACAACAACTCAGTGAAGGAATATATTTGAGTAGCTGCATAACAAAAGTAAATGACGATCAGTGTGTACTCAGTGTCATGAATATACTGGATAATCCAGCAACAGTCAAGATACCAGTTTTAAAATTAACAGCCTTTGAATGCGAAACATCGTCCTCTTCAAGGCAATTATTAAACGCTGCAACACGAACCGAAACTTTAATAAAGTCACTTAGATTAGACCACCTAAATTCGGAAGAAAAAAACCTTTTATTAAATTTGATAAGAGAATACTCTGATATATTTCATTTGAATGGAGAATTCCTTAGTAGCACCGATATTGTGAGACACAATATTCCTCTAAAACAAAATTCGGAACCTGTACATGTTAAACAATACCGACTACCGTTTAGTCAGCGAGAGGAAATTGAAAAGCAAACGAAAGAAATGTTAGAAAAGGGAATATTCGTTGAAAGTACCAGCCCATATAATTCGCCACTACTAGTAGTGCCAAAGAAAACCGATGCGACTGGGAAAGTGAAATGGAGGGTAGTTGTAGATTTTCGAAAGGTGAACGAAAACACCATAGGTTGTTCATTCCCTTTGCCAAATATTAGCGATATTTTCGACCAACTAGGACATTCCAAGTATTACAGCACTCTCGACCTTTCGAGTGGTTATCATCAGATAGAGATGGAACCGTCAGATCAGCATATCACCACATTTAGCACCAATAACAACCATTACGAATTTAAAAGATTACCTTTTGGATTAAAAACAGCACCTATGACATTCCAAAAGATGATTAACACCGTCCTATCAGGAATTCAAAATGTTAAAGCCTTCGCGTACTTAGATGATATTTGCATTTATTCTAGTAATTTAAAAAACCACTGTGACACTCTGACAGATATTTTCGATAGTCTTAGGCAAGTTAACTTAAAATTAAGTCCCCACAAATGCGAATTTCTAAAAAAATAAGTTATTTATTTAGGACATAAAATTTCGGAAAAGGGCATAGAGCCAGATGAAACCAAAGTAAAGGCAGTTTGCGAATTTCCAGTACCCAAATCTGTAAAAGAAGTTAAAAGCTTCCACGGAAAGCTTAACGAATCTACTTAAGAAAAATACGAAATTCGAATGGACCGATCAATGTCAAATTTCATTTGAAGAACTTAAATCCAAGTTAATAAATCCTCCCATACTTATCCATCCAGACTTCGAAAAACCATTAATATTAACATCCGATGCATCATCTTATTCGATAGGAGGCGTTTTATCGCAAGGTAAAATTGGAGAAGATTTACCGATTACTTTCGCTTCACGCACCTTGAATTCAGCCGAGAAAAACTACAGCGTGACCGAAAAAGAGTTGTTAGCTATAGTTTGGCTATGTAAACATTTCCGATCTTATCTTTTTGGAAGAAAGTTCTACGTAGTAACGGATCACAAAGCATTATTGTGGTTAAGAAGTATTAAAGACCCCAGTTCCAGATTAATGCGATTCAAATTAAAATTGTCTGAATACGATTTTGAACCCATTTTTAAGCCAGGAAAATACAATTCAAACGCAGGTGCGATGTCAAGAATAATGGTGAATGTAAACGAAAAGGATTTAACTTACTCGGAATTTTGCGAATATTCGAAAAGATATTTAATTCCCGACATAAAGATAACAGAATCACAGGAAACTTTATTGAAATCACCAATAAAAAATGTCTTAGGAGTAGTCGTTAGCATCGAATTAAAACAGAACGATCTAATTAAATCCATAATTCGGAAATACAACTGTGAAAACGCGTTTTTGAATTCAATTGTACAAGTGAGAACAGTTACAGCATTAAAAGTCGGTAATGATAATCATTTATTATTAATGACTGTGAAGGAACGGGAAATCGATAAAGCTACTTACGAAGATATTTATTATACTTTGCACGATTTAAGGGATACTCTAGCTAGGAAGAATTTTAAGGACATCACAAAAATTTCTTTGCCGAACTTTTGTGAAGGAGAAAACTTACAATGGGAAAAAATTAGAATGATGATCAGGTATTTGTTCCATAATACAGATACAGAAATACACATATTTCACAATAAAATCAGAACAGAACTGACAGAACAAGAAAAACAATTAATATTACAGGAATACTATGATACGCCTACAGGTGGACACCCAGGAACTAGCAGAATGTATAAACGTATTCGTCAGAATTATGACTGGAAAAACGTAAAAGCCGATATAACGGAATTCGTAAGAAAATGTGGTCTTTGTCAGAAGAATAAAGCCGCGAATAAGAAAACAAAAATGCCTATGCAGATAACCGATACACCAGATACAGCATTTGAAAAGGTTTATATGGACATAGTTGGTCCATTACCAAGAAGCGATAAAGGTAATAGATATCTACTAACATGTCAAGATTCGTTAACGAAATTTTTAATTGCGATACCTTTAGAAAATATGACTGCTGAAACGGTAGCTCTTCAATTAGTGACTGAAATCATTTGCAAGCACGGGATCATGAAGGTCATTGTAACAGACCAAGGTACTAACTTTATGTCAGTGGTATTTCAAGAAATTTGCAAGCTTTTTAAAATTAAGAAATTGAATTGTACTTCGTACCATCCAGAATCAAATTTCGTCGAAAGAACGCATCGCATGATGACCGAGTACTTGAGAAGCTTCGTTAATGAAAATCACAGTGACTGGTGTGAGTGAATACCATTTACAGCGTTTACTTACAATACAACACCACATACGAGTACAGGATACACTCCGTTCGAATTGTTATTTGAAAGAAAACCCAAATTACCTGGGACAATCTTAGAACCTTCCACGTTTTCGTACACTTATGATGACTTTGTTAATGATCTAAAATTAAAATTGAAATATACGAGGGAAGAAGCGCAGAATAAATTAATAGAAAGGAAGGAAATCAGTATAAATCTATATGACCGAAACGCAAATAATATAAATTATAAAGTAGGAGATTTGGTATTATTGTCAGATGAATCTATAAAGACTAATAGAAGTTACATTCTAGATGTACGGGACCATTTGAAGTGGTATCAATCGATTCAGATGTAAACTGCACGATAAGGTGTGGTAGAAAATTAGTAAAAGTTCATAAAAATCGCTTAAAACTATTTCGACAGTAAGAGAAACCCTCTCTTATTCTGTTTCAGATTTCTTTTCCAAATTTTTCTTTGGTCAGTCGACGGCAGTTCAGAAAATGTTATTGACTTCAACGTAACCGAATATAAGCAAACGTCTGGAATATTTTCTGAACATTTAGGTGTAAGTCAAATTTATAATGATCAATATGAAATAATAACTTACGTTAGTATTACGGAGCATAATTTGAAATTAAAATATTTACAAGAATATTATACAAGAACCGAGACTTATTGTCAGCATAGTACCCATACTGTAACCGGGAAGAATGGGAACCTTGTAGAACTTTGCGATAATTTTATTAGACTTTCCAGGCCAATCATAGAAAAAATAAAAAGAGAAAAGGATTTATTAAATCAGCAGGTAGTTCACAATGTACCGTTAGGAAAATTTAGGCGCAAACGTGGTTTATTTAATTTCGTTGGGGATGCGACAAAATTTTTATTCGGCACCCTGGACGAAGACGATGCAGAGTACTATAATGCGAAAATTAATGAATTTATAAATAACGAACAACATCTTGCAAGTATCTTAAAAGATTAGAGTCACGTAATTCAAACAACTATTTCCAATTTTAATGAAACAATCGTTAGTTTAAACGTAAATGAAAAGATTATAACCGAAAACATTAACAAGTTAAGCAACGTTGTAAACCATGAAATCGATTCAGTAGCTATTTTAGAAACTAAATTAAACGTAAATGAACATTTCTCAAATTTTATTATGCTTTATATGCAGTATCAATTAGAAACCCAAAATCTTGTATCCTCAATTTTAGCTGCAAAAACGGGAGAATTGCATCCGTCAATAATAACACCAGAAAAGTTAATGTCCGAACTTCAGAAGATTTCTTCTTTAAGTCAGTTAAACTTTCCAATAATTCCTAGGATTGAAAATGCACATTTATTTTTGAACTTCATTTCAATGAACGTATTTTACAAAACCGGAAAATTGGTTTATATATTATCATTTCCTCTTACGGATAATCAGGAATACGATATTTATAATCTTTCACCCCTACCTGTTCATATCTCTGAAAATAAGTATTTGTTTATACAGCCGTCTACACCCTATTTGGCTATCAATAATATTAAGCAGAAGTACATGTTGTTATCACAAACTCAATTCTCTAGTTGTAAGGAATATGTTAGAAATAAGTTTTTATGTCAGCAACAAACACCAATTTTGTTAACGGATCAACATGAATCCTGCGAGGTAAAATTCTTTCATGTAACTAATTCAATACCTGAAAATTGTGACAAACGAATAGTACATCTCGAGCAGAACATTTGGCATCAACTAGTTGTTGGTAATAGTTGGCTCTTTATCGCAACAACACCGAAAAAAATTACGATCAATTGTAAAAATAAATTGTACAACGAAATTGTAAACGAAGTAGGAAAATTATATCTCAACGAAAATTGTAAAGCTTTCACCCAAAATGCATTACTAGTTTCGCATGGAATTTACTCGAAAATTATAGAAAACAAAGATTTTATTCCACCCATTGAGTTACATTTGGATTGTTGTGATATAGAAAATAAAGATAAATTAAAGAACAGCGAGACAAAACTTTACCTTAATTCAAATTTGAAACCATTTACATTACATTTAGACGATCTTAACGTAGCTAGTAAAAAGTTGCACGAAATTGACGATGAACTGAATCGTTTTCAGTGGCGGAGCCGGTTTATTTGGTAGAAGTGCAAATGATAGAATCGAGCTGTTCGGGTCCGCTCGGCTTGGTAGAAAACGCCCGCGTCGCGACGCCTCCCCTCTCACGTTCCCCACACCGTACTTCGAGTCTTTCATCAACAGAGGGAATTAATTACTTAAGCAATATAATTTATTTCCTTAAACTTTCCAGTTTTTTTAGTTCACTCATGATTTACACATCATAACACGTTTTGTTCGAATAAAAAGTAAATCAGTTTATTTAAATACGTAATAACTTATTTAACGTCTTGTTCGAATAAAAAGTAAATCTGATTATTTGAATACTCCGTATCAATAAATAATTGTTAAGTGAGAGTTTTAAAGTTATTTAATGTACTTTTGCATGTGATTTTGTCCGGGTATGTACTTCAAAATTTTATTATTGAAAAACAATGGTTCCAGTAAACTTAAGTGCACCACAGAATACTTGCAATATAATTACAAAACTTGTCTTAATATATTGTTAACATGTTAACAAACGTGATTAGGTATGGAGGAATTCTTCTTGTTCACTACAATTGATAAAAACGGCTTTTTAAAATGACACATTTTACCGAATGTACTCACGAAATATCGTTCAGGCAACCTCGTTTCTTGGACGAAACGTACCGATTCGCTCAATTGAGGATCCAAACATCATTCTAAAATTATTTTGAATGAAATAAAAGATGCGGAAATGTTATTTACTCACCGAAAATTGGATTTTGAGATCTGGTTGTGAGGTTAATTTTGTTGGTTATGTATTTGATTTCACACCTTGCTAGTAGATGGCGCTGTAAGCGCCTCAATCTGATCGGTTGATATAATTTTAAATTTCAAAATTATAATTATTAAAAAGATCATTTTAAGAAAATTATTTTGAAAGAAAGGGCGTGGAGATGTTAATTACTTACCGAAAATTGAAAGCACATTGAAAGTTATATTTTGTAGGTAATATCGTTCTTTGGCTTTAGTGTGATTATTAAAAGAGAGCGATCCGCAGTATGTCAGTCTTTGGCCCGGACTTCGGCGGTTGAGGGTTTGGTTGTGTTGAGAGGGGTGCATAATTAAAAATTGTAGATGGTGCTTACATTATCATTGTTGCAGAAAAGCGGCCCGAAAGGGGGGGTTGGGTTGGTTGAGTTGGTTGGGTTGGGTTGGTTGGGTTGGTTGGGTTGGGTTGGGTTGGGTTGGGTTGGGTTGGGTCGGGTCGGGTTGGGTTGGGTTGGGTTGGGTTGTTCACTTCTAGCGTTTGACGCGTGAACATCGAAGAGATATAAGTGCTGAGTTAAAGTGGTTAAAAACCAAGTTAATTTGTTTTTGTGCGGGCAGTGTTGTTCCGAGGTAGCGGGAAAAAGACCCAAATGCACTCGTGAAGCGCTTAGGCCCTTCTAAGTGTCTTATTTAATTACTTAATTAGTGCTAAACCTTTGCACGTGATCCCGAGAGAAAACCTGGTGTTTTTAAGTGCCGAGGAGTCGTACGGGGCGTTTCCATCGCGCAGGCAGTGACTGAGGGGTTGGGAGCACCCTGGGACCGTGGTGGTAATTATTGGTGAGACGAATTTTAATTAGTTTTATTGTTAAAATCGTCGAGAGAGGTTATATTTCGCCGGGGACGGAGTGCACGTGCGCGGACTCGTGTCGGTGTTCACGCGCGTGAATCCAGCGCTCGGCGCGCATTACGGCCTCGGCCGTAGCGGAATGAGGAGGGGCGTTGTCGATCGCTCTTCGAGAAATTGTCGTAATATAATTATGGGACTGATTGCGCTCCGGTTTTAAAAATTTGGAACTTTCTCTCTCAATTATTTTAGATTTAAGCGAATTATAGACAATTAAATTTCTCTTTTGAAATGTCTTCGAGAGGGCGATTGTTCGGATGGCCCGCTGACCACGAGAGGAGCCGCAGTGTCTCGAAGAAAAGAAAAACTACGGAAGGAGCGTCAGAGAAGGCTGAAGAGCATACTCCGTATAAAAGGGTTGAATCTGCCGAGGCTTTTGTTCTTAAGGAGGCAATTGAGTGTATCACTAAACTTGTGGGAGAACTAAATGATCGAATTGAACAAAACACCAAACGGGAGATAAAAGAGCTAGCGACTAAATTCCGTAGGCAGGCGGACGCTCTAAACAGAGAGTCTATTAAAGCGTGGATAGAGGAGCACAAATACGAGGATGTCGAAAAAATGGAATTTAGCGCGGAAACGCAGACGGATAGCATAATGACAAGGGAAGTTGGAGTGCAAACAACGCGTGAAGATGAGATAACTCTGACGGACGAAATACAAAACTTTGAAATATGGAATGATTTGGCGGATAAAAAATGGGACGCTGGCTGCTTCCAGCGCACGACCTTCGTGGAGGGAAATCCGCTAAACTCTAGAGAAGGTACAATTAAGCTAGTTATGGTGGACCCTACAGACGTAGGGATGGAAAAAGGCATCCAGAGGCTATATAGGGACAGATATCCAGAATTGGGAGAGATTGATGAGGATTATGGCCTTGTCGAGCAAACTTACAGGGTCGGGTCCAAAGGCAAGACGCGGGAAGGTAGTAGGAAAATTTATAGAATTGTATATAATGGAAAAGAGGACGAACTTTTTGATCATATCAAAACCCTAAAAGGAGAGATCGCTGATGAGAGCAGCATGTCGATGCATGTAATAGACTCCATTGACGGCGAGAGATTGCAAAAGATGCTAGAAGGGATATTCTATGGATCAAAAATCAAAATTTCTATCCATACACCGAAAAATTACTTCGGTAAGAAAATAGATGCGCCTGTTAAGGAAAGAACCTCTTATGCATTGGTGATTGAAAATAAAGGCAAATCGTATAAAGAGTCTCTAAAAATGGTTAAGGAAGTACTGGGGAAGACACAATGCAAAGATGGAGTAAAAAGCATAAGGAGCACTAAAGATGGTAAACTACTAATCATAACAGAGAAAAATACGAAAGTGATAGAAGATGTGCAGGAAGCCATGACAGGCCTACAGGGGGAAAGTACCACCGTTAAGAGATTAGGCGGAGAGGCTTCTACGATCCATATAAGAGGTATTGACGCCATTACCGAAAAAGAAGAAGTTCTACAGAAGATTGAAGAAGTGCTAAGCAAAAAAGGGGCCGTAATACGGTCAAGTGAGATGCGGCCTATGAGAGACGAGACGCAAGCCATAACGGTGACATTGCGGGAGACAGATGCGGAAGCACTGCTTAAGCTGGGGCCGATTAAAATAGGATTTACCAGGTGCAGTCTGGAAAGGAGGGTCGACGTTGTGAGATGCAATAAATGCTGGCTATATGGCCATTTAGCAAAACAATGTCCGGGACCAGATAGAAGGAAGTTATGCTTTAAATGTGGAAAGGAAGGCCACAAGACAATAGAATGCAAAAATGATGAAGCGTGTCCCCTGTGTAACATAACAGGACATACAGCAGGTTCTGGAAAATGCGATTTGTTTAAAATGGAGTTGTCCAAAGCTAGGAGGAAAATGAGAAGACAAGAAGTAGCGAGAGCCCAGAGAGAGATTGGGTCGCGGACTGAAATGGAAGAAGGGGATGAATAGAATCATGTTCGAGTCGAAAATTAAAATTATGCAAGTAAACGTAAATAGAAATACTGAAGCTATGAATCTCATGGAAAAGATCGCTAAAGATAGAAATATAGATGTGATGATAGTATCTGAGCCAAATGTGAACAAGATAGAATGGGGAGGATGGTATAAAAACCAGAGCAGAGAGGTTGCCATAAAGATACGGAGGAAAGAATACAACAAACTAACAATTAACAAATGGGAAGGAGGAAGCGGTTTCGTGGCAGTTGCAAGTAATTTTGGAACCATCATAGGCTGTTACTTATCCCCAAACGAAGGCCTGGAACAGTATAAAGAAAAGCTAAACAAGATTGCTGAGGTTATGAACAGACGAGGCACCAGAGATGTAATAATAGCGGGAGACTTTAATGCCAAGTCAGCCTATTGGGGATCGACCAAGGAGGATGGAAGAGGAAGGTATCTATATGAATGGATATGCGAAAAAAACCTGGCGATCATAAACAAAGGAAATGCCCCAACATGGCGGAGAGGAGGTCACACGTCACATATAGATATTGCGATATGCAACATGGAAATGTTAAATCGAACAGAAGACTGGGAAGTGAGCGAAGAGGAGAACTTAAGCGACCACATGAATATTTTCTATAATCTGAGGTGGAGAAATGAACAAAGAGACGAACAGAGAGAGACTGAATACAGATGGAAAAGACGCCCAGATAGGATCAACGCTTTTAAGGAGGAAATGAGAAGAAAGTTGCGACTTTGCGAAGATATTACACCTGAAATGTTGACAAAAATCACTGCAGATACGTGTGATAAGATTTATGGAAGGAAAAGGAGGGTTGGTATCAAGCAAGGCCAAATCTATTGGTGGAATGAGGGGGTAAAGGAGGCTAAGGAGAACGCAAATAAGTGTAGAAGAATAATGGTTCGAGAAAATGGTAAATGCGGAAATGATATTATAAAGGAAAAATCTAAGTCTGAATATGTGGATGCCAAAAAGAATCTAAGGAAAGAAATAAAAAGAGCCAAAATAAGAGCGTGGACGAGGATGTGTAACGAGCTCCAAGAAGACGTCTTTGGGGATGCGTATAAGATCGCCATGAAGAGGACAAAAAACATAACGAGAGTCTTGCTTGAAAAAGAGGAACTGGACAAACTGATGGAGGACCTGTTTCCGCGCGGTAACAGAGAAGTATGGCACAAGGAACTCGTAGACGAGGCGCAGAGGTGTGACATGGTTACTGCGGAAGAACTGCATGCTCTGACACATAACAAGGCAAACGGTAAAGCCCCTGGTCTGGATAAAATAACCAATGAAATGGTCAAAGACGTCATTGATGTAGGAGCTAAAAAACTGGCGGATATGTACAACAAACTCATCAAGGAAGGCTGTTTCCCGGACGTATGGAAAGTTGGAAGATTGGTACTGGTTAACAAACCAGGCAAAGGAAATGAGGGAAAGTACAGACCGCTATGCCTACTAAATAACTATGGTAAGCTGTTCGAGGCCATAATTAAAACGAGAATTCTAACTGAGATAGAAGAAAAGGGAGGCATCTCCGAAAACCAATACGGATTTATGCGAAACAGGTCAACTACGGCAGCTATAAAGAAGGTTATTGAAGAGGCGGCCAGGACAGAAAAATTCAGAAGAGGGAAAAAGAGGTTATGCTTGCTGATCACCCTTGACGTACGAAACGCCTTCGGAACGGCCCCTTGGGGCAGAATAATACAAGCTATGGAAAGGATTGGTATCTCAGCCCAGATAATTAACTTAATCAAGGAATACCTCGACAATAGATGGGTGACATACGAAGGGCACACATATGAGATTAGCAGGGGAGTACCACAAGGCTCAGTATTAGGTCCCTTATTGTGGAATATCTTCTTCGATGAATTGCTACAGACCGCTGCAAATTGGGAAAAGACCGAGCTGGTGGCCTACGCCGATGATGTAGCGGCAATAATTACGGGTTGGAGCATAGAGGAAATAGAGCAAAACGCCCAAAATACAGTGAGAAAGATTGTGGAAAAGATGGAGGAGATGGGACTGGAGGTAGCACCCGAAAAAACTGAGGCGGTCCTATTGAGAAGCAGAAAGGAAAAGAAGGAAGCTGAGATAGTAATCAAGGAATGTAAGATCACGAGCAAAAGGCAGCTGAAATACTTGGGGGTTAAAATGGGAAAAGATATGAAGTGGATAATCGGATACGATAATCGTTTCCGACAATCGGATCAAAAAGTAGGAAGTGTGCGGCCGGCCTTAGAGTTAAGTCCCGAGACCGAAGTATCCGCTAGTGGTTTGCAAACCGGTGTTAGTTCAACAATGACTAGACCGATTGTTAGTAGGCGTAGTACAAAAGATTTCGTTAATTAACTCAATCTTTATTATTTAGAAGGGGGGTGTTGTAACCCAGCCTAAATTTCAACTTTTTAATAAATTAGTAATGTAAGTTGTTCGATTTATCCAATATAATTTCGTAGAAGTAAGAGATGATAACGCGACCGTAACATCAGAAGCAAGCAGCAGAAATGTCACGTACAAATTCTTAATTTCACTGTAAGTACGTGCATAAATGAAGAAGAAAGTTTTGATGTGTTAATTTAAATCACGTTACAATGCCTTTGGATTATAAGTTCATTTTCGGCACAAAATATTTCGAAATTAAAAGTATAAGTAAGGGCTTAAACAAAGAATCTGTAGGTTTCATTTCACAACACTGGTTATGTAAATTTATTTTATTTGCTTAGCTAGTTTCGACCAAATATGGTCATCTTCAGAAGCAAACTACAAGAGTAATTACAATTTTATTAAAAAGTATGATAGAAAACTTCAGTATAAAAAGTAAATCTAAAAATAGTAATACGGATCTAAAAATACTTAAAGCGTCATTTAAGTGTAGAAATAACAAACCATTATGTAAAAATTAAAATGATTTAAAATGTAATGCAGGTAAAATTTCTTGAAACTGTAAAATATAATAAAATTTGCAGACGAAAGACAGATTAAAATGGAACGTGTACGATAGGTAAAACTTAACCGGTTAAAGTGATGTTCGACTAAAATTGTAACAAAGGAACAAGTTTCAACTTCGACAGCGCATGTGTAGCGAAACAGAGAAAATGGTTATAATTACAAAATTTTGAAAATTAAAATTTCTTTTTTTTTAAATTTAAGTCTAAAATATATTCAAATTAAATAGATTATGGGAAAATTTTAAATATTTTTAATTAAAATACTGTTGAAAAATTTTTAATTTAGGAATGAATTGGTCGCGGTGAGGAGGGGAATTGAAATTTTGACTTTAAATTATTTTAAAAAAGGGGGGGTAGGATGATAATAAGATGGATTTTGATCCATAGTGGAAACCCACACATGCAGTCAGTTTGACTACATGTAAGTGCATCCACCACGGATCATTAGGATCAGGGTAAAAGGGATAAGGATGGAATAATGAAGGGATTGATGTCTACTAGGACCCCATACTGTGCGGTTGTGGCACGTACATAGGCGCCGGTTTTTGAAAATATGTATGGGTGCTCGATGATCTCAAAGATGGAATCAAGTAATAGGTAGGTTAACTAAAAATCAAAATGTGAAATAAAAAATATATTTGCATATTAAATAAATAAAACATAACTTATTAAGAACCTATTACTTACTAAACCTTATAAAACAAAATACACTCCGCATCAAAATTAACGCACCACAAAAAAAATCCCAAAATTCAAAGTTCATTTTCTCTCAAGTCACTAGTCTAATTTAATTTAAGTTTTTTTTTTGTTATGTAGACGTTTTCTTCAGGAACAGCCCAGAGTATAACATTTTTATTTAAACTTTAGTTTAAGACATGTACATTGTGTGTAAGGAAGACATCGTTTTTTCATCGATCTTTGGAACACCTGTGGGCCGTTTCAAATGCACCATCTGATGACTACCATAATCAAAAGGTATTCCAGTCTTTCCTTAACCATTTGTTTTTCGAATTATGTGTTTATCTGTTTATTCAAAGAAACAGTGGTCTCTTAAAGATTAACTGACTAATTTATTGAAAAAGAGTACTGAAATAAAATGATTCTTTGATATCATTTAATTTGGCAATAAAATAGGCTATGGAACAAAATTGTAATAAGTTACATAGCAACTGTCAAACTTGGTCAGTTGTATCACAAATTTTGTGTGCTTCGAGTTTTTGTAACAAAATATGGAACGCCAAACAAGAAATTTAAGTCGCGATTAATGTGTAATGGCGACTATATTGGCCCAAGACGGATTAAGCTACCGTGCTGTTGGTAGGAGACTCGGTGTATCTCATACTTCTGTAATGCGAGTTGTTCGTCGTTTTGAAGCAACTAATGATTACAGCAGACGTTTGAGAGAACGATTTGTAACATCAAGAAATCTTCAGGTACAACTGAATGCAACTCGCAACATTCAAATAAGTTTGTCCACCGTAAGACGTCGTTTAGCGGAACGAGGTTTAAAATTTAGGATTCCAGCAAGGGCACCAAAGTTGACTGAAAGCCATCGCAGAGCCCGGTTGGAATTCGCGAGACATCATGTCAATTGGACGCTTCGAGATTGGGAGCATGTTCTGTTTACCGACGAAACCAGATATTGCCTTTTTTCGTCTGATCGCCGAGTACAACTTCTTAGACGGGCAAACGAATGATACGCACAATACAATATTCGTCCTACGGTTTCATTTAATGGAGGTTCTGTGATGTTTTGGGGAGGAATTTCCTTAACCGCTCGAACAGAAGTGGTATCATTACGAGGAGCCTCTCTAAACAGTCAACGATACATCAATGAGATTTTAGCAGAACATATAGTCCCATTTGCTGGGTACATTGGAAACGATTTCTTGTTGATGCAAGACAATGCTAGACCACATGTTGCTCGAATAGTGCAGGATTACTTGCACGTAGTTGGTATAGAGACCCTAAACTGGCCTCCTCATAGTCCAGACCTCAATCCCATTGAGCACGTGTCGGATAGCATTGGCAAAAAACTAAAAAATCATCAACCGCTCGCTGCTCCTCTTGATGATGTTGAGAGATATGTAAGAGAAATTTGGGACAACATCGATCAAAATGAAATACGGCGTTTATTTTTAAGCATGAGACGTCGCTGTGAGGCCGTCATACGGTCTAGGGGCGGAAATACGCGCTACTAATTTTTTTTGTTACTTGATGTAACTTCTTAGGTTTAAAAATGTTAAATTTCTTTTTTAATTCTTCAAATAAATCGTTTTCCTCCTTGGCCTACCTTGGCTTACATGTTTAATTTGTTTCTGTACTCTTCCAATAAATTAGTCAGTTAATCTTTAAGAGACCACTGTTTCTTTGAATAAACAGATAAACACATGATTCAAAAAACAAATGGTTAAGAAAGCTTAGGGTTGTGACATTTGTCTGCGTGCCACAACCGCACTGTATGGGGTCCTAGCAGACACCAATTCCTTTGTTATTCCACCCTTATCCCTTTTAGCCTGATCGTAATGATCCATGGTAGATGCACATACATGTAGTCAAACTGACTGCATGTGTGGGTTTCCACTATGGATCAAAATCCATCTTATTATCATCCTACCCCCCTTTTTTTAAATAATTTAAAGTCAAAATTTCAATTCCCCTCCTCACCCCAACCAATTCATTCCTAAATTAAAAATTTTTCAACGGTATTTTAATTAAAAATATTTAAAATTTTCCCATAATCTATTTAATTTGAATATATTTTAGACTTAAACTAAAAAAAAAATTTTTAATTTTCAAAATTTTGTAATTATAACCATCTTATCTGCTTCGCTACACATGCGATGCCGAAGTTGAAACTTGTTCCTTTGTTACAATTTTAGTCGAACGTCACTTTAACCGGTTAAGTTTTACCTATCGTACACGTTTCATTTTAATCTGTCTTTCGTCTGCAAATTTTATTATATTTCGACCTATGCAACGAAAACTATCGTAAGTCAAAAATGGTGATTTTGAAAAATTTGAAAAGAAAACAGAATTAATTGCTATTCTTCTATGGTGAATCCTTTCGGAATCCTCTATAAAATATCTATAGCAACCAAGTAGGAAATTTGTACCTAGAAAATTTTATTTCTTAAAATGCAATCGGTTCAAAACCTTTAAATACTTATACCTGACTCAGTTCTGTCAAAAATGACTTACGATAGTTTTCGTTGCATAGGTCGATTTCACTGTTTCAAGAAATTTTACATGTATTACATTTTAAATAATTTTAATTTTCACATAATGGTTTGTTATTTCTACACTTAAATGACGTTGTAAGTATTTTTAGATCCGTGTTACTATTTTTAGATTTACTTTTTATACTGAAATTTTCTATCATACTTTTTAACAAAATTGTAATTACTCTTGTAGTTTGCTTCTGAAGATGACCATATTTGATCGAAACTAGTAGTCAAGCAAATAAAATAAATTTACATAACCAGAAAGGTACATTTTTTCAATTTTCACCTTTATACAATACTGGTTAAAATGGATCCTAAAGATGATTTTTTGTAAATTAGTTACTTATAAATTTTGTAATACAGTGAAATTCCCCTTCGCGAACACCCCTCTTGAACGGACAGTTTTCGTGGAACCGTCCGACTCTCATACAATTACTTTGCTTTTCTCTTACGCGAACACCTCTCTTGAACGGACACTTTGGTTGGCCCCGTTGGTGTCCGCCCAAGAGAGATTTCACTGTATTTACAAAAGAAGAGCGTCTTAAGGTCAATATACGAAAACTAATAAATATTAATTTATATGTTTAAAACCGTTTTTGTAATGTTAACGATTAAAAGTGCCAATTTTTATTATTATATTTGTGACATTTTATCTTTATTAAATATCTATTTTATTCGAGTGAAAATAATTAAATGAATAATTTAGTTTTAATTAATTAAATTAGCACAATTAAAAATTTCTAATTGTTTTTAATTTTCGTAAATTTAACTAATTAGTTAGCTTGTAAATAGATGTCGTTAGTTACTGTTAATATGTCATTTTTATAACAAGGTTTAATCAAGGTCAGTAAAGTAATGATATAAGCCAGTGGTTCCCAACCGGTGGTTCGCGAAAAAATAATACTGTAATGGCGGAATATTAAGTCAAAAAATGATGAAATAAGAGAATGAGAAGGTTTAAAATAACATAGCAAAGTTGCCCTTTAATGCTCTCTCTCGTTTTGTGGCTCTACTATTTACCAAATCGTATCTCCAGGTGTTGCAGTAGGGGGTTCCCCAAGTTCATTGAAATTTGCGTGCCTGAAGGTTACCAGGCCTTCGTAGAGTGTAAACAATTTTTAATAATAAAATTATTATTATATTGTGTATTTTGAACATGGATCGATGGTTGAAAACGGGTCGTTTAGTTGAGTCTGAGAAAACCCTGGATAAGCAATTAATTGCTTATTCTTCAACTTCATCATCTGATTTCGGAACAACTCGGGGTGATGATAGCAAAAGTTGTAGTGAGGTACCATCTCAGTCGATTGAATACAAAGACAAAATTAGTGACACTGACGAGAAAAAAGAAAAAGAAGAAAATATGATACCGACTATTTACAAATGGGTTTTTATTTCACTGGGGAAGAATCAGAACCTAAACCGCTTTGTCTAATCTGCAATGAAGTTCTTGCCAACAGTAGTTTAAAACCATCATTTCTGCGTAGACACCTTGAAACAAAGCATCCATCTCACAAAGACAAACCTGTCGAGTATTTTAAAAGACAATTAGCAGAAAATAAAAAGTGTAGTGTGTCTTCTTTTCTGTTAACTGCAAATAAGGATAGTAAAATGGCACTTGAGGCATCATTTCGAGTATGTTACAGAATTGCAAGATCAGGACAGGCACATACAATAGCAGAAAACTTAATCAGACCATGTGCAAAGGACATCGCAAAGTGTATGCTTGGAGAAAAAGCAGCAAAAAAAATTGATCTAGTTCCTTTATCAAACAATACAGTGTCGCGTAGAATTCAAGATTTAGTAAGCGATGTGGAGAGTGAACTTTTAAAAAGAATAAAATTGAATTATTTTGCGATCCAGCTTGATGAGTCTACCGATGTAGCTAACGCTGTGATGTTACTTGTCTACATTAGATATATTTTTAAAGATTCCATTCAAGAAGATCTACTATTCGCAAAACCTTTGAAAACCTATACAACTGGAGAGGCAACATTTAATATGGTTAATAATTACTTTGAAAAGAATAATATAATGTAGATTGGTCTTATTGTGTGGGTGTGTGCACAGATGGTGCAACATTAATGACAGGAAGATTTTCTGGTTTTGTAACACGGGCAAAGAAGATGAACGATAAAATCCAATGGAGTCATTGCTGCATTCATAGACAAGCATTGGCATGTAAGCGTATTCCTGCAGAGTTATCTACTACTTTAAGTGAGGCTTTAAAAATTGTAAACTTTATAAAATCGCGTTCTACTAACTGCTGCTTATTCCATGCGCTTTGTGAGGACTTTGGAAGCATTCATGTTTCTTTATTACTTCACACAGAAGTTAGGTGGCTTTCTCACGATAAAGTTTTCACACGGTTGTTTGAATTGAAATCTGAGGTTCAAACGTTCTTTATTGTTCATCCATTTCATTTATCTTCTTGTCTACTGGATGTACTTTGGCTGCAAAAGCTTGCATATCTAGCGGACATATTTTGTAAATTAAATGAATTAAATCTCTCATTACAAGGTACAGGTGTCACCATTTTCGGTGTGTATGATAGTGTAATATTTTTATTTCTATCTACTTTTATTTTGGTGGATAAGGGTTGTTGCTACTATTAGTAAAACATGTTTGTTGGATTTTGTTTTAACTTTTATTTAGTCTACACCTGGCTACTACATTCTTAAGACTAATTCTACTTAACTACGCGTGATTTCCTTTTACTTTTTGATGAATTGACGAATATCGCACACGTCGAGTCAATAACGATCGATCACCTACATCAAGGTTATTGACTCTACTTTAATTGCGAATTGTGCGATATTCGACAATTTTAATTCCATCACACCTTCCTTGCTAACAAAAAAAATAATAAATATCGCAAATATTATTATTTTTTTTCTTCTTTCTTTAATTCCATCACACCTTCACGACGCTACATTTTTAATACTACCAATCTAATAACATAATTATCTAATCCCGGGTTCCTAATTACAATTTACTTAAATAATAAATGACATTAATAATGACTTGACAATAATAACGACTTGAATGACATTAACTATAATAAGGTTTTACACGATTTTTATGCACCTCAACTGTTTTATTTTTTATTTTGATAACCACGTTAGGCGAATTTTCACTTATCACTTTGTAAGGTCCGACATATAAAGGTTCTAATTTGTTAACACCTTCACTTTTTATTAGTACTTTATCGTTAAATTTATACTTAACACTATTATTATTATTATTATCTAACCTAAGTTTCCTTTTGTTTTTCGATTCAATGAGATTATCTCGTGCATCATGCCAAGCGGTTTGTAATCGAAATTTCAATTCGCTGGGGTAATCATTGAAATTGTATATGGGATCAATTTTAGTTAGTAAACTTGAAGGTAAATTGCATCTTTTTCCAAACACCAGTTCATAGGGGGCATATTTCGTCTCTGTATGTACCGTATTATTAAATGAAAAACACCAGTAGGGTACCCATGTACTCCATGTGGCTGGAAATTTATTTATTTGAGTACGTAAATATGCTCCTAAACACTTGTGAGTGTTTTCTAATGATCCTAATGTTTGGTGGTGGTATGCTGTTGAAGATAATTGTTTAATACCTAAAAGTTTTGCAGATTCTTTAAAGACAGTTGCCAAGAACTCTTTACCCTGATCTGTAACAATTTCATCTGGAACTCCTAATTTTAAAATAAAATTATTTACGAAAGCCTGGGCTACGGTTAGGGCTTCTTTGTTTACTAATGGGTAGGCTTCTACAAATTTAGTAAGTTCGCACTGTATTGTTAAGATATATCTATTATCATCGTTATCTTGTACAAGCGGACCCACTAAATCTAAATAAAGTTTTTGAAATGCCGATAATGAAGTAGTGGTGATTGACAAAGGTTCCACATTAGGGTGTGAATGTTTATACCTTTGGCAATCATCGCAGTTTTTGACAAATTTGGATACGTCATTTTTCATGTTTTCCCAAAAATAATGTTTCTTGATGTTAGCGTACATCCTATTAATTCCCGAATGTCCTCCTGTAGGAAGCAAATGAAAATCATTGAGAATCAGTTGACGTGTTTGTTTACATGTAATTCTTTTTGCTTTAGCAATAACGCAAATTTTTATATTATGATGATCAAGCTTTTCCGACTCTTTAAAAAATAGGGTAATTAAATGTTCGTTTTCTTGACTTTTATAAATGTATAATTTTGGAATTCCGTATTTCTTACACATATCATTTAAGTGTCCCAACTCTGCGTCTAGGGCAAGGGTTGATCGACAACTTTTTATATAAATTACTTTTGATTTTATATCATAATATATATTACCCAGTTTTAAAACATTCTTATTTAAGTAAGCTTTATTATTTAAATTCCGAATTTCTACTGAATTTAGGGGTGGCTTCAATACTTCTACAATTCCAGGATGGCCAGTCCCGTCATTGTTTTCGTCATCTGAAGGTCCTCTAGAAGTAGCAGATAAACTGGAATGTTTCTTACTTTGCGCTCTAGTAATTACAAAAACATTATTCGCTAACTCTTTTAAATCTTTTGCGTCAAGTTTAATTCTTGACAAAGCATCAGCAGGTGCGTTGTCTTTTCCTTTCACACAGTTCACCTCGAAATCAAATTCCTCTAGTACTAATCTAAATTTAGTTAATCTAGACGAGGGATTATTCATACCAAACAAATATACTAAGGGACGGTGGTCTGTGTATATTTGAAATTTACGTCCGAAAAGATAAGGCCGAAAATGCTTTACTGACCACACAATAGCTAAAAGCTCCTTTTCAATAGTTGCATAATTAATTTCCGCTTTATTTAAAGCTCTGCTGGCATATGCAATAGGTTTATTGCCACCATTACACAAAACTGAACCAATTGCATAACCAGAAGCGTCTGTCCTAAGAATGAATTCGTTTTCCGGCGAAAAATTTGGATATTGCAATAAGGGTGGATTTACCAAATGTTGTTTAAGTGTTTCAAATGATTTTTGACAATCTTCATCCCACACAAATTTTACTGCCTTCCGCGCTAATTTATTCAAAGGTGTAGCGATTTGTGCAAAATTTTTAATGAATTTTCTGTAATAGTTAACAAATGCAACGAATCGTTTTGCTTCGTCCGCTGTTTGAGGAATGGGATAATTTTTTATAACACTAATTTTACTGGGGTCCGGTTGAATACCTTCCGAAGAAATATAATGTCCTAAGTACAAAACTTCCTTTCTCAAAAATTTACATTTTGTGGGATTAAGTTTTAAATTAACTTGTCTTAATTTATCAAGGACTTTAACTAAATTTTGATTATGGTTTTGTAATCCGTTTCCGAATACAATTAGGTCATCTAAATATACAAAACACGATTGAAAATTTAACCCGGACATGGCTATTGTCATAGCTCTCGAAAATGAGCTCGGGCTGGTTTTTAAACCCATGGGAAGTCGAGTCATCTGAAACTGACCCTTATTGGTTGTAAAAGCTGTATACTTTCTACTTTCTTTATCAAGTTCAATTTGGTAATATCCTTGGGAAAGGTCTAAATGCGAAAAATAAACTGCTCCAGCTAACGAATCTAAAATTTCGGTTATGTTTGGTAATGGAAATCGATCGTCCTCTATGTTCTTATTTAAAAGTCTATAATCTATGACTACTCTCCATTTTTTCTCTCCAGTGGAATCTGATTTCTTGGGAACAATTAAAAGAGGTGAAGACCAGCTTGATTTTGTTTCTTCAGTAACACCTTCATTTAACATTTTATTAATATGTCTGTCAATTTCTAATTTTTGGCTATGAGGCAATCGATACGGTTTAATATATACTGGTTTCACGTTCGGCTTTAATCTAATACTTTCTTTGAGAACATTTGTTACAGTTAGGGGGTCGTTTTCAAGAAGAAAAGTGTCTGCATATTTTGCGCAAATTTTTTGTATAGAGTTCTTTTCTTCATTATTTAATCCTTTAACGTCTATCAGGTCTAATACTTTATTGACTCTATTTAATGTAATTTCATTAAGATCGAAAGAGTATAATTCAAAATTTTCTAATTTAGAAGTGCACGGTCTAAAATTTCTAATTTTTACGTCGTCATCGTTTGTGTTTAAAATACGAACAGGTATGACGTGTGATTTGGGTTTTGCAATAGCACCAGCCGTAAAAACGCCTTTTGTAATTTCGCAAGGTAAGACAACACAATCATCGGGATCATCGACCCAACAATATTTTATTATTTCACAACGGGAAGGAATTGTGGTATAATTTTGATACATAGATTCCAACGGAATACTTATTTGTTTTGAGCCATGCCAAATGTACATTAAAAATTGTCCGAAATCTATAGTTGCCTCATACTTTACTAAAAAATCGGAACCAATTATTCCATTCATATTTCCACCAAAATTGTTCATTACTAAGAATTCATGTTTTAATTTATCATTTAATATATCAATGTTAAGTGTAACTGATCCTAAGGATTCTGTTGAACCACCAATTCCGTTTATTGTAACCTTTTTGTTAAAATTAATTTTTTCATTTGCTCCTAAAACATCTTTAAAAATCACACTTACTGCGGCGCCAGTGTCTATGAGAAAAAATAATTTCCTATTGTTGTAAGAAATACTAACGTAATTCATCCCGTTCATATTTAAAATGACAGTGTTAGAACTAGTTAGGAAAAAACCGATCGGATTCGTTTTGATTGTCCTCAGTAGAGTAATCTACTTTGTCATCTGAGGTATCCGCGACGTATACATTTCTAGAGTAAGTTCCGCGACCTCGAAAATTACCTCGATCACGGGAAATGTTGTAGTTACCTCTATTATTATAAGGTCTCGATTGTGAAAAATTTTGATCGCGATTGAGTTGAGATGGAATCGGTCTTTGCGATTGATTATAATTCGATTTTGACCTATTAAAATTTCTACGATTTGAATTAAATGGTCTACGAAAATTTGGGCGGTTTCTAGTCGCGTGATTACCATATCCTCGAAAATTTCCCCGATTAAAATGAAAAACATTTGAGGATGAGGGTTTACTTTTGTCTTCGTCTTTAGCGACATTGATCGCTTCTTTTAAACTAGCACAATGTCGAGCTTTGACAATCATTCGAACATCGTGATTTCTTATGCCGTTACAAAAAGAATTAACTGCTATCTGTTCATTTACAACTCTCAACGATCTCAATAACGTATCATCGCTTCCTGCTTGCGCTAAAGTTAATTCGCTAAGTAATTGTTCCACCTCGCTTCCAAAATCGTCAATAGATTTATCCAATTGTCGAATTTGGTGAAGCTGATTGGACAGAACGGCTGCTGATTTTTGAGTAATGAAATTAATTTTAATGTCTTGGGCAAGTGTCTCTACAGAATCATACGTTTTATTAAGCCTAACTTTCGCGTTTTCCGACAGGCGTGTTTTCAAAACAAAATTTATTAAGATTTTTTTGTGGTCGGGTTTCAGCATGTCCGAATACAACATCATTGAATCGATTAAAGCTTTAGTGGTATTCTCTTCTCCATTCATAACTGGAAGAAGGTTACCAGCGGTTTTTAAACAAAATGATTCTCCCATATTGCTATAAATATTTTCTAGCCTATCATTAAGAATTGTATTAAGTTCTTCAATTAACTGTTCTATCCTCTTAGAATAACCCTTAATTTCAGAAAGTATCTCTACCTTTTCAACGTTGCCTACAGTTAACCGTTTCAAACTATCTAATCTTGAACTAAAATCAACTAATTGCCTAATTCGACGATTTGTAACCTCTAAATCATTACGCTTATCTTGATTATCTTTAATTCTATTAACTTTAAATGCCTTAACCTCATCTAATAAATTTTTAATCCCTTCTATAATATCCATAAAATAAGTTTATTTTACTAACCGTTACTCGAATGCACGATTTCTAATCTCTTCTAACACTAAGTTCCTGGAGCTCTTGACTTCTGGTGATCTCTCTTCGGATCCTCTTCTCTATAATCTTGTTGCATTTTAACCAACCAAAACGACCAATTAGGATGATGAACAGCAATACCAAAAGAAAAACTCCTACTTCCCACATTGTGAATGATATTCCAGGGGCTGTGGATGTGCTGCCTCCGCTGTTGCCGGCTTGACTTATAATAATTTCCTTCTCTTCTTTTGATTGATTGTACCCCATAGTATTGTACAGATAATTTCTTTGATGATAAATAACAACCTTTCTCTTCTTTTATTTCTCTGACTCTATGGGACGATGTCGATGTTGATGAACACTGATAACTTATTATCCGACTACTTTTCAGTGACTGGTAACTAGCAGGATCGCCATGTAATATTTTTATTTTCTATCTACTTTTATTTTGGTGGATAAGGGTTGTTGCTACTATTAGTAAAACATGTTTGTTGGATTTTGTTTTAACTTTTATTTAGTCTACACCTGGCTACTACATTCTTAAGACTAATTCTACTTAACTACGCGTGATTTCCTTTTACTTTTTGATGAATTGACGAATATCGCACACGTCGAGTCAATAACGATCGATCACCTACATCAAGGTTATTGACTCTACTTTAATTGCGAATTGTGCGATATTCGACAATTTTAATTCCATCACAATAGAATTGAATCCATACTAAAAAAGTTCAACTTTTGGATCCATTGCCTGGATGAGTAGGAATGCTTTGGTTCTCTCAGCAGCTTTTTATTCGAAAATTCAATTAAACTTGATGAAAACATTAAAGGTAATATATGTGAACATCTGAAACACCTTCAATTAACTTTTGATGACTATTTTCCTAATAGACATAATATATCCGAAGCAAACAACTGGATACGCAATTCTCTGCAAGGGGATCTAAGTTTAGGAACGTCTCTAACTGTTTTGAAAAAAGAAAAACTCATCGAATTATCCTGTGACAGTTCTCTAAAATCTGTTTTTAAAGATCACTCCTTAACCGTTTGAGTCCCAAGCAGCGCGATCGCGCTGTTCAGATTTTATGTCGAGAAAATCCAGTATACGTATACTAGCAACATATTTGAAAGCGCGATCGCGTTGCTTGGGATTTTTCGACAATGTTTTTTCAAAACCGTCTGGGACTCAAACGGTTAATTGACTTCTGGCTTAGTGTTAGAAATGAATACAAGATTTTGTCAGAAAAAGCCATTAAAGTTTTATTATCATTTAGCACAACATATCTATGTGAGAAAGGATTTTCGACATATACTTACCTGAAAAGTAAATACAGAAACAGATTAAATGCTGAACCTGATTTAAGACTGAAACTATCAGACATTGAACCCAACTTTAAATTTCTTTGTTCCATTAAACCGCCACAAATATCCCATTAAATTCAGCGTATTATACTTAACTAGGAACCAGTATGTATTCTGTTAATTTTGTAGTCATTATCTTGTGTTTAACGTATTAGTTTTTTTTTCTACATTGGGACACGTACTTTAAAACACGTTGTACTTAGTTTTCTCAGACTCTTTATTAATTACGTATTACCAGCGTAGAGAGATACTATAGTATGGACACTCTCCGTCGGCACCTTTGATGTAGGTGAGGCGATTTTTAAGGCAACATGGCGGCGTTTCTATTTGCATTTCTACAATAGGTCAAGAGATGGCACTAAGGGAAATGTCATTTCTAAAATTTATTTTTATGAAGACATCGTTTTTTAAAATGTTATTATCAAGCATCTATGCATACATTATCTTTTATTGACAGCAAAAATAAATATTTGAAAGGATATTCGTAAAAGATATCTTACGAACCTTCCTATTATAAATATTTTAATATCCAAATATTATTATTTAGAAGAGCTTAGAACTTCATAATGTATTTAATTCTTTAATACTTTTGGGAACCATAAATAACATATGTTATTAGGGGTAAAACCTTATACCTCGAAAATGATAAAGGGATCATTATAATTTATGAAACTTAAAATATAAGAAACAATATTTATTAGTGATTACAATATTTCCAACTAAAATACATAGAACAATAAATAATTATGTTTAAAAGAAAACAATGCAATAAAATAGTAAAGTACTTTAAAAAACCAAACTAATTAAGACAAAATTACTTTAAAACACTTTCAAAATCATCCGCTCAATGCTGTCACGTGGAGTAGAAAGAATGAAAATCTAACCTTAAAGTCACCAAAACAAAACACCTACTGTGCTGCCACAAGCGGAGAACTGTCGAAGTGCAAATTCATGCGGACGTAAAAATTGAACGTCAAAAAAAAACGGAGTGTCCATACTATAGTATCTCTCTACGCTGGTATTACACACAACAGCGTCTCGACTCTAACCTCTTTCTTATTATTTATTTCTGTCGCTAGGTGGCGACACCAATAACTACTTAAAATACATAACATTTCACCCCTACTAATATTGAAAATATTCGAACATTAACAATTATAAATTTAACCTATTCGGTTTTTTGATTGTTCTTCCAACTCTAGTTTTAATTACATTGTCATAATTTTGGGAATCAACAGGAGATTCTAAGTCATCTGTATTTTCAGTAGGCATGGAAGGGATTTGAGGTATAATAGGGAAATTTGTCTGAACCTTCATTGGTAGATCGTTGAGTGTCTCTGGAACAAGTACTGTAGACTCTCTAGGCAATATTATCTTCTCAGGAACTACGTACTCCTCTGTTAAAGACGTTAACTTCGAAGATCTAATGTGATCGGCGTGCATTAATCTCAATACTCCGTTTAGATCCACCAAATAAGTCACCAAACATTTCCTTTTATAAATTCTTCCTCTTTTCCATCCTTTTGGCTTTCCATTAAACATATTTTGTACTAGCACTTCCTCTCCTTCTTTAAATTCTCTAAGCTTTCCTTGCTTCTTCTCTATACTGTCTGTATTATTTTTACCATTTTCTTTTAACATTGTTAATTTTGTTCTAGGAATCTGTCTAAATATTAGTTCACTTGGACTTTTATTAGTAGTGGTAGTCGGTGTAGTTCGATACTTTAAAACAAAATTACTGATTTGATGCTGCAATGAAATATTTATTCCATGTTTATGATTGTAATTTAACTGTTTCTTTAAACTAGTTTTAATTGTTTCAACCGCTCGTTCTGCTAGTCCATTTGAACATGGATGCAATGGTGGTGAAAACACACATTTAATACCGTTTGCCTAACAAAAATCTTTATATTCTTGTCCATTAAATGGTGGGCCATTATCTGACATCAATTGCTCAGGTATTCCAAAATAAGCAAATGTAATTCGTAATTTTTCAAGGGTACTTTTAGCATTGGTACTGTTCATAATATGAATATCTATAAATTTTGAATAGCTATCTATTATTAAGAGAAATGTGGTATTTTTATAATGAAAGAAATCGATATGGACTCTTTTCCAATGTTTATGGGTTTTTGACCATGGTGTAAATATTACCTTATTACTAGCAGATTGGTTCAATTGACATGATTCACACTTCTTGACGTATTCTTCTATATCGTAGTCGATATTCGGCCACCATACTTCACTTCGTGCTAAAAGTTTCATTCGTACAATACCTACGTGCTGGTCGTGAAGAAGTTTGAGAATATCCGGCCGTATATCAAACGGAATAACAATTCTGTTGCCCCAATACAAACAATCATTATCAATAGAGAGTTCCAGTCTCTTTGAAAAATAAGGTTTTAATGGGCCGTCTGTAATTTTGTTTGGCCATCCTCTTTTGGTTAACTCCAAAGCTTTAATCAAAATTCTGTCATGCTTGGTATGCTTGGCTATAATTGATGCGTTTATCGGTATTTCGTGATCAACAGAAAAACAGTAAATTGTTTACAGTTCTTTCAGGCAGTCTTGATAAGGCATCAACGTGCGATATGTCTTTCCCTTTCTTATAAATTAGTTCATATTTGTAACAAGATAACTAACGCCCAACGTTGTAATCGAGATGCAGCCATCATTGGTATATTTGTCTTTTCACCAAAAATACATTTAATTGGTTGATTATCAGTTATTAATAAGAACTTTCTACCATAAATATACTTATGAAGCTTTCTCACGGCAAACATTATGGCTAGGGCTTCTTTTTGTATATGTGCATATTTACGTTGAGATTCTGTTAGGGTACTAGATGCAAACATCACAGGGTATTCTTGACCATTTATGATATGGCTTAGCACGGCTCCAACCCCATAAGGTGATGCATCAGCAGCTATAATTATGGTCTCTCTTGGGTTGAAATGCACAAGACCATCGCTATTCGCTAACAAGGATTTGCATTTTTCGAATGATGTTTGACATTCCTCTGTCCAAACAAATTCCTGGCCTTTACGTTCTAACTCGTATAGAGGTTTTAACACTGTAGATGCCATCGGTAAAAATTTATTGTAATAATTTATTAATCCTAAAAATGCTCTGGTCTGCTGCAAATTTTCAGGTGGGGGTGTGTCTAAAATAGTTTGAATTTTTTCTGCTGTAGGTTTGATTCCTTTGCCATCAAGCTTGTGACCCAAAAAGTTAAGGCTTGTATGGAAAAATTTGCATTTTTCAAAATTTACTTTCACATTATAATCTGATAATCTTTTGAATACTAACCGTACATTATTGTAACATTCTTGTACATCCTTCCCAGATATGATAATATCATCGATGTATGCGGCAACTGATGGTAGACCTCTTAAAATTGAATCGATCATTGATTGAAATAAGGCAGGCGCTGAAGATATTCCAAATGGTAACCTTGTATATTGATACAGTCATTTGTGCGTGTTTATTGTTAGCAATTTTTGGCTTTCTGATCCAATTTTCAATTGCAAATATGCATTAGAAAGATCTAATATTGTAAAAATATTACCTGTTTCCGAAATACTTTGAAAAATATCCTCCGGTAGAGGTAACGGATACTGCTCCATTCTTAATGCTGGGTTGACGGTTGATTTAAAATCTACGCAAATGCGTACAGCTCCGGATTTCTTCGGTACAACGACAATAGGGCTCCCCCATTCGGCATGTCGCACTGGCACTATTATTCCAGACCTTGCCATTGACTTTAATTCTGTTTCAACTGCTTCTCTAAGAGCATAAGGAATTCGGTAAGGTTTGTGAAAAACGGGAGTAACATTTTCTTTTAACGTCAAGTTTGCTACTACATGCTTTATACATCCTAACCTATCATTATCAAATACATTTAAAAACTTTGATTTTAACTCACTTGTCATTTTATCTATATCTACATCATCAGTCTCAATTTTACGAATTTGTAACCTTTGTCTCCATTTATCAACTAAAATATCTAACCACGAACGTCCTAACAACGCTCTAAACGGTTCTTTCCTATTAACTACTATTAAGGGTAATTTCCAAACCTTATCATTATGTTTTACATTTACTTTAACCTCACCCACTACATCTAACTTATCCCCAGTTACAGCTTTTAGTTTAACTTTGGATTTGAATACTTTTAAACAAAGAAATTTTCTTTTAAATTCCTCTAAACAAATTACACTTACCGTTGCGCCGGTATCTACTTCCATCCTTACATTTTTATTTTCTACATTAACAGTAACTGTTAAAGACTTATTACTAGAACACATTACCGATTTTACATGCTGCGAACTAACTAGTTCCTCTTCTATCTTTGAGATTTCGAGATTTTTCAGACTGACTGTTTCATCATCTTGATCTTCATCCGATTCATGAGTTTCTTCTTCATCTTCCACTTGATGAACCTTCTTTTTCCCATACCTGCACACTTTTGATGTATGACCAATCTTCTGACAAACAAAACACTTCCATTCCTTTGCTGGACATCCACTTGCAGCTTCCTGAATCCCTTCTTGTAGATTCTTTCTTGTTAAATTTCTTTCGGACAGATTTCACTTTTACTCTGTTAACTAAATTTTCCTCTGGTTGTAACAGTTTTACTTTTGACTCAGCCAATTCATAGCTCAAAGCTATGGAACAAGCTTTCTCGAATGACAAATTTTCTTCCGACAACAGTCTCCTTTGCATGTTCTCTGACAATAATCCGCAAACCAACCTATCCCTTAACGCTCTATCCAGAAATTCTCCGAAATTAGAAGAATTTGCTAGCATTTTGATTTCCACAATATACTCCGATACACTTTGGGGTAATACTCCAGTTAAGCCCAGTTAGGTTGACCGCTGTGAAGTTCGTGCGCTCGTCGTGTACATGTGTGCGTATCAGGACCAATTTACACGACATGTTTTCTGTGCATATTTTACTTCATAATTTTTGATATTGACATTATTTTCATAAAGTAAAGCGAAAATTGCATTTGTTATAGTTAAAAAAATGATAATTCTCTTTAGTTCATAAGCATAACAGTTTATTTACATTATGAATAGGAGAGTAAAAGTTTGGGTACATGGGATATAAGAAAAATACATATCTATATATTTTTATTGCTTTTTTAATGGCTCAAAAAATCATAAAGTTTTAGAAATTGTTAATAGAATCTATGCAAATAAAAATAAACAAATTATGTGGAAAGGTGATGACTGTTAAGCAAATATAGCAATAAAACCTACATTAGTAAATTTTTGTGGAGATTGGAGATCCGCGAGCGGTACTTGTAAGTCAGTGGAAAGCGGATACTTGCGATAGGTCGGTCGTAGATTCCCTGGCTGCGATTGCAAATCGAGTAGAAATTGTGGTAGATGCGGGTGGCGATTATACTCTGGCGAGCGGGGTTGCAAATGATAATTGTGCCGTTATAGATGGACGGGTGACAGTAATGCTTAAGGGGGCGGAGGCAAGCGGTTGGTAGTAACATCTAATCAAAAATAAGCGTACAATGTAAAATTAAATATTCATCAAGAGTGCGTATAAGACTTACCAGAATGGATACTGCTCCCTTATGCACACACACAATGCTGCGAATTTATCGGCCCCTGCGAAGATGTTTCGCCACATAAACTCTTGGAGGTATGAGGGGAAGAGGGCTCTCGATGTACCAAATTGATGTCGGAGTTTCCTCTTCGCCCTCATCCACATATTCTCAATGTTCTGTGTGTGTATCTGGGCGTCGTTTGGGTCTACAAAATTGTCTTCGTGTACTACCTGGTGATGAAGATATACACCACCGCCCCCAATATTTTCCACGTCGTTGTACGCCCGCCACGCATCTGAGATAATTGTAGAGCCGGGAAGGATATACCTATAATAATGATGAAACATCACTAAAGTATACAATTTTGCTTTGTATGTATAAAAAACAATACCTTTCTATTAGTGGCAATAAAGTGCGGGCTTTACGATTACGCACCACAGTTAAAAAACATTTTCCACTTCCCCGCTCTATTCCGCCAAAAACCCATTTCGCACTTCGGCGGAATCTGCCACGGTGGTATTTACGGTGGTAAAACAATGATTCATCAATTTCCACTATTTTTGGCTCAAATGTTACTTCATCGATGCCGCCAATTTGGGGTGGATTTTCAATGAAGTATTGAGCGCAAATTTCACGGAAAAAATTGCACCAATCCACCACCGTGGTATGGCCCGTTCTTAAACCAATTTCCCGTGCCATCATCTGATGGGTTGCCATGCCCTGGCTCCATGAAAACATTAAGGATAGTATTTGCCCAATACTGAGGCGGCTTCTAGAAAAGAACGAATCGGCACGGACACTTTTCTCGGTTTTGCATTGGCTGCAGGCCCAAAAGAAACCATCACCCGTCCTTCTCCTCCACAGCCTCATAGGGACATTGCACCTTTCGCAGTCCCTATTATTTTTAATTAATCCTCGCTGGGCTACAAATCTTAATAACATAAAAAGAAGCGAATAATTACTCACATTGAAAATGGTCATACAATCTTTCCTACATGAATCAGTAAAATATAAATACATACCTTAATGTGTTTAAATCCCTAGTCATTGGGATATCTCGTGAAAGAATGTTATCACCTAACAGTTCATCTCTAGTAAAAATAGTTTGAGGATCTACTATATGTGTTTGAGCGATTCTAGCCGCCATAGCGTATATTAAGTTTTTCAAGAAAACCAATAAAAGAATTAAACTATTAGCATTAAAAATCAATACTTAAAAAAAATAATAAAAAATTAATGTACAAAAAAGTACACTAAACTTTTCAATCTAAAAAATACAAAAAAATGAAAATTGGAGAATTAGCACTAAAAATTAAAACTAGAGATATAGTAAAAAATGAAAGTTAAAAAATTTACACTAAAAATTAAAAACTAGAGATATAGTAAAAAATGAAAGTTAAAAAATTTACACTAAAAATTAAAAACTAGAGATATAGTAAGAAATGAAAGTTAAAAAAAATTACACTAAAAATTAAAATTAAAAATGTACTAAAAAATGAAAAATAAAAACCTAAACTTATCAAAAACGCACAAAAAAACAAAACTAAAACAAAAAATATCAAAACCTAAACTCAAAACCGCAAAACTTAAAACACCTTTGACGTTCGAAATCACACTCACAATAGTAGAAGAAGTAATGAAACCGAAATTCAAAAAATCGTATTTATACGCTTGAAAGATGTACGCATTAATTTTGTTTGTTTTCAGAAAATAAGGGAAAGGGACGATTGTGTTTACTATCGACCCCTCTCGCGCAAAAAGTTGTTTTGTCTATAATATTTCCGTCGTTCGAATATTGAAGGAACGTTAAGTATAGTTAGTAGAATAAATTACGTTTAATACATAATTCAATAATTAACAATTAAAGTATTAATAAATATTTGAATAACTATTCAAATATGTATTATATTTATGCACTACATAATACATTCTCGTTGTCTTAGAAAAGTGTATTCTATTTTCTATATTATTTTGCAATTCATATTTGTTAGCCGCTTAGTTCTCTTGGGTCTACCAAGTTCGATAACAAACAATTCAAATAACACCACTTTCAATTTATTGTAAAATATCGTGTTGGTACCATATTAAAAAAATAACCATATTTATACCGATTACATCGAAGTTTTTGAAAGAAAGTTCTAATGCCAGGCTGTATTGCCCTACTAATTTTTAAATTTTGACACATCAGTTTAGAATTACCTAAAAATTCAAAGTGCGACACACACTAAAAGAATTTTCGGTGTCCCAATATGTTATGATCACCAATGGTATGTATTTTCCCTATCTAACAGGTGCCGTAAACCAACAGCCAAAAAAATTAATAAAATTTGCAAAGGACCTAAAAAAAATTTTATCAGTCGATATGGTTCGAATGGTAATAGAGAAATAGTTTAATAAAATACTAAAATACTAAGTAACGTCGACGTTACTTAATGATTTCCAACATTCTCTTCTTGCAATAAAATAGAAAAAGTGCATGGTTATCATTGGAAATTTGAAATTGAAAATAGATTTTTAAAATGATTCCTTTTTTGGTATGGCCCCTCCTAATAATAAACCCTCCTAATTATAAACGCGCCGCAGGTATATAATATCCACCTCCTTCAACATAATCTTATAGTAGCAAAAGACACGTTTCTTATTACACTATCGTATGTGTGTTAATAATTATTCCTCTTGTCTTAAAGGTATAAAAACTGAGGTGAATATAAAAGGCGACTTATTTTTTTTATGGGATAAACTGTACCCTCTTATTCTGTTTATGTGTAGTGTGAAAAAAAAAATTTTCACAAGTATTTATCTACGTAACACTTAAGACCGCCCGAAGCACCATCGCTTGTTGACAAAGTTTATAACTCTTAGTTTGGGCCACGTCTGTTGCCGTTTATATTTTGGCTAAATTTCGTAAAACAATTATAGGAGTGTCATACCCTTTTACTTAAAATAGAATAAAAGTAAAATTTTTTAATAAATAATTTTTTATTTGGTAATAGAAAACATAAAGAGTACTTTTGTTATTTTTATTTTTCTAAAGAAGTTGTATAAAAAAATCACGATAGTGGTTCCGTCCGTGAACAAACGTAACACACAAAAACAAATACAGTCAATAATACAAATGATCATTACAAATACAATTGATGGACGATTATTATTATTATTTTTTTTTGTTTTTTGTAATGTATAAATACATTTTTAATTCAGTTTACTTCCTCGTTAATTAATTTTATAATCAACAATTGTTTATAGTGCATAAAAAATTAAAAAATTAAAAATATACCTTAAAAAGAACCGTGTAAAGCGTTCCTGCACACATACATACACTAGCGCTGCAGCGAGCGCACGAACTACCAACTGTCATCCTAACTGGGCTTAACTGGAGTTTTACCGTTTTATACAATTTAGGACCGCTAAACATAATTACTAGCGACACTTTTTTTCATTTTTCACTTCATTAACAATGAAAAAATTTTCTAACCTCTCCATATAAGACTCAAACTCGTTTTTCCCTCCATCGAAAGGTTCAATGCTACCGACTAACGACATGATGCTATCCCTACTCGTCGCCAAATTTTCTATATTGTGACACGTACTTTAACCCGGCATTCGACACCTGGGGTGTAACAAACCCCAAACCATCTCAGATTAAAATATGTATACTATATTGTTACATCAGGATTGTTAGTAAAGATATAGGACTTTTTATTTTCTCTGATCGTTCTCACAATCCACGTGTCGGATGCCGGGTTAAAACACGTTGTACTTAGTTTTCTCAGACTCTTTATTAATTACGTATTACACACAACAGCGTCTCGACTCTAACCTCTTTCTTATTATTTATTTCTGTCGCTAGGTGGCGACACCAATAACTACTTAAAATACATAACAGTTTTTATTAGCGTTTGCACTTATTGTAGAATGTTTAATTATGTTTTTATGATTTCCTATCATAAACTATAGTGCAACATTAAATGTAAGTGTTCTACTAAATTTTATTTTATTACCTGTTATCAACAATATCTACAGAAGAGGTCCGCCAACTTCTTTCTAATTTCAGAAGGGGTTCGCAAGGGGAAAAAGGTTGGGAACCATTGATATAAGCATTGCTCTTCTGACCTTGGGTTAAATTTAATGGTAAAATAGGTATAAATTTCAATCTTAATTTATTAATTTTATTCGTATTAGTTTCAAATAATAATTTTAGGTTAATTTACAGAAATATCCTTCATAAATCATCCGAAACCGAAAATAAACTAACTCACAATTAGTTAAAATCGAATAAATAAAGTAAAAAATTTGTTTTTGAGGTTATATTTTGAAATCATTTCCAAACAAGATGTGCACTAACGGAGAAATTACGTATTTAATCGATTTAGAAGGAAATACGTACTCTTTAATCCCAAATCAGGTTAAATTAATTATTTTTTTTTTTTGTATAAAAAAAGTTAATTTGATCGGTTTTATGTTTTTAGGAATTTACTATTGGAAGATCTGCACATAGGTCTATATCAATTAAACGTAGAGGAATTAGCCGGATGCATTGTAAATTTAAACAAGTGGATGGATTTTGGACCGTTTTTGATGAAGTAAGAAAAAAAATATGTTAAGAATTTTATTTTACATTTTATTTTTTTTTTAATTTTTAGAGTGCAAATGGAACTTGGATTAATAACAACCATATTAAGCGTTATGAAAAATATAATTTATCGAATGGGGATGTAATAATGTTATGCGATAACTTTCAATTTATGTTTGTTAACCTAAATTCTTCGGTTAAAGTCGAATCTGATACATTAAATACGGTTAAATCTGTAACGAATGTTTCAAATGGAAGTGAAACGAGTAAGAAAGAGGACTGCGATAATAAAAAAACATGTAATAAAGAGGATAATTTTGGAGAAATGATTGAATCTGAGTTGCGATGTAGTATTTGTACAGAACTTTTTGTCAAAGCTCAAACATTGAATTGTTCACATACTTTTTGCAGTATGTGTATAAATGAATGGAAGAAGAAGAATAAGATTTGTCCTATGTGTAGAGCGGATATAAAAACAATCATTCCAACTATTATATTGGATAATTTGGTTGATAGGGTAATTTTTAAATTTTACGTTTGAAACTCATTTTTTAACCCTCCGGTGGGCGCGTATGCGGCAGTTAGCCGCATTCTTTTCCCAAAATATTTCTAAGTTCACTGTGAAACCGTAAAATATCCTATTGCAGTGTAAAAGCCACAACGCGCCTATTCCTGTAAGTCCAATAGGCGCGCCCACCAGAGGGTTAAATGTCAAATGATTTATTTTTAAAATTTTTGTTGGATTAAATGTTGATGTAAAAACTTCTTTCAAACGTTCTAGTGACTTTTGTTAGTCAGTTTTAGTAACTTTTTTCAAATCTTTTGGTAACACTTTGACAATTCTAGTGACCTTTTTCAAACGTTTTATGTATTTTTTTAGACAGTTTTGGTAACTTTTTAATGTTTTGGTGACATTTTTTGACAATTCAAGTAACTTTTTTGACAATTTTGGTAATTTTTTTAAAATGTTTTGCTGACATTTTTTGATAATTCAAGTAACTTATTTGACAATTAATTAATTATTAACTTAGTGACATTTTTTGACATTTTTGAGATAATTGCAGTTACTTTTCTTGACCATTCTAAGAACTTTTTAGTGACTTTTGAATAACTTTTAAAGAATTTTGGTGATTTTTAAGGTTAAGATTCGTCGTAATTTGTGAGACTTTTATAACATTTGTCAGAAACGCGACTTAATTATTAGTATAAATTCGTAAAGTGGTCGAAAATTCATCTTGATTCGTTAAAAATTCGTCGTGATTCTTTTAAAGATAAAGAATTCGTCATACTTGATGTTAATTTCAAAAAAATCGTTAAAAATTTATCGTAATTTATACATTTCCTTTTACTTATTATTATTACTATTCTTTTTTTCACTAATTAAAGATAATCCAATCTTCGTCAGAAGACGTAAAACAATCCAGGAAACGTCTTTGCGAAGACCGCTCCAACTACGAAAAATGTAAAAAACCCAAAACCAACGAGGTCACCGAAGGTGAAGAATTACATTCGCGGATGTTCGACGTTGAGGTCCACGTGGGTCGGAATTATATGGTTCCAGGAATGTCGGCTCATGTCGACATACATACAGGGTGATTTTCGCGCCTATTAGGGCGGCTACGGTTCATGTTATCGTTGCGGCGCTAGGGGGTACTGGGTCAACGGGTGCCCACTTATTGTTAGATAAAATAAAAAAGTTCATATATTTTTTACTTTAAATAAGTTATTGTTCACAGTTTAAAAATAAAATATTAAAAAAAAAATTTCCAATGTTAAATTTTTACCCAAAAAGAAATATCAAAATCTAAACTTTAAAAAATCACCTCTCTATTTTTATGAATTGAAAAGAAATTTTTAGGAAAAGGATAGATTAAAATGTCTTTTCTCATGTAATTTATAAAGAATTATAGGTTAGGTTATAACAGTTTTAAGAAAAAAAATCTTTTTGTCTTACATTTATCATCCTAGAAAAAATCGTCAAGATTTTATTTTTATAAATTGAACATGGTTTTTTAGGAAAATGATAGATTAAAATGTCTATTTTCAAATAATCCATAAAAAAATTATAGGTTAGGTTATAAAATGTTTAATAAGAAATATTTTTTAAGGTTTCACATTTTCACCTTAAAAACGTTAATACAACGCTAAAGTTCGTATACAATAGTCTTTAAAATTTTTTCAAAATTTTTTATACCATCTATAGCGAAAGTGATTCATCGCTTAAAAGCGTATGAACAGATGTACTAATAATATGCGCTCTTTTTTTAACACACATCAACTTATTTGTACCGCATGCGCAATATTGTACCAAGTGACAAGAGCACCATCTGTTATCGAAACGAGGAGTTTTTGAACTGTCAGTAATTTTATTTACATCAAATTTTCAAAATTTAATTAGTAAATATCAAACCTATTAATTAATTTTTATTTCAAATTTAATTAAACAATATTTAAAAACAATTTTAAAATTAAATAAACTTTCCTTGTTGATTTAAAGTGAAGTAAGTGACAAAAGCACCATCTGTTGTCGAAATAAGAAATTTTAGAATTGTCAGTAATTTTATGAATTTATATCAATTTTTTAAACGATTTAATTGGTAAATATCAAATTTATTAATTAATTTCGATTAAAAATTGAACTAGTTGGTATTTCAAGTCAATTTTGAAAAGAAATAAACTTTCTTTTTTGACTGAAGAAATGTCACAACAAATCATATGTCACTACGTTTAAGTCTGAATCACGCCTGAATAAACGGTTCTCATATTGTTTTGTGCGGTTCAAGTGTCGTTTACATGGTATGTGTTGTGGATGTCGTGTATGTTTAAAGTTGTACTCAAATATTTTAACTATTTCTTCATACATGTACGTAATTCAATTTTAATCTTGATCATCCTATTTACATCTTATACCCAAGGTAATATGGATAATAAACCGAAACCTGCGGATTTACGAGCCCGAGGCCCTACTTTTTACAATGGTAAAAGATCTAAGCTATCTAAATGTACGTTCAGCGGTACAATTCAACTAAATCTGTATAATAGAACACATTTCGGATCGATTAAATCACATTTTCATCGAAAAAATCATAAGTTACGAAACTTAATATATCCCGTAATTTGGCCCTTAAAGGAGAAATAATTGTAGGTGAAGAAAGCCTACATGAACCTTCCGAAGAGGTACAATTTCGTTTTAATATAACGTTTATATCTACTCATTGTTTTATTAACAAACGCTTCGTAATATTCAAATATATCTTTGGATTAAAAATGTGGACAGTTTGGGTGAGTTTTATGAATTGGATGGTAATAAATTGCACTGTTTGCTACCAGGAAAGACACATTGTAATCGTAACTTTGGAAATGGTTAGTTTGTGAAGACAAGTTATACTTTTTCCACATCTTTGTATTATTAAACCAAAATTGTTAGATTTGATGAATGGACAGAATTCAACGTTGAACTTTTACTTGAAATAACTTAACACTTTGTTGACCGGCAATTTTACGTAGAAACTATGTCATGTCACCGCAATGTGACATAACAAGTGCTATAACGACGAGTTAACTCGTCACCGGTCAGCAATGTTTGGATACGAAATGACAAGTTATCTCGTCACCGGTCAACAAGGTGTTAAAAACAAGATAGAAAAAGATGATTTCAATAAAAATTGTAGCTTACTTTCTTTTAAGTATTATTTGTTATAAACAAATGTTAATTTTCAATTTTCATTTTAAATAACTCAAAAACTAAAATAGAAAAAATTTGTTGATATAAAAATTATAGCTTACAAGGAGACATCGCAGTTGACTCTTCACCAATTTTGATGAATTTTTTTATGGTGAATCTATATTGAATATAAGTAAGTCCCCCCAGAGCTTTTGATCGAATGGCCCTTCTAAAGGGAGTTATTAATTTTTGAAAGTTACTTTTTTGGCAGTTGTTGTTATAAGCTATAAAGCAATGTCATTTGACGTATCTGTCTGTAGTGCAGTGAATGAATGCCGCGCTCCTGTGCAGGAAGCTCAGGATCGGGATTCTGATGTTACAACTTTTTTTTGCTTTAATTATTTATTATCTCATATGTTACGGGTACTTTGGGTAAAACTTTCAGACGATTTTTAGTCAATTTTAAACGATTCACCAATCAATCAGTTACAAATGATTTTTATACGAAATTTGATAGAATTTTTTTCTTAAAATTAGCTATTTCTGTAAAGTTAATTCCAAAGAACTATGGCAAATTTTTAATAAATCACGACGATTTTCATAAAATTAACGCGAACTAAAACGAATTTTTGACAAAACTGACCGAATTTTACCAAATTATCGTCAGCTTAATTAGTAAAACACATAAGTCCCAAATCACACATAGTGTAGGAGAGCAAAAAAACCTCTTATTACCGAATGAACTATAAAAGGATGTTGTTGGGTACTGTTGAAGAACAATTATCTTTGAATTGTTGTTAATATTAAGGTACATGCGAACTTCTTAGAGTATAGTTTATCGTTTTCTGCAATAAATTACACAAAAATCTCATTTTAAGTAAAAATGGACTTATGTGATTTACTAATTAAGCCGACGTTATGACGAATTTTTAGCGAATGTTTGTCTAATTTTCTAAAATTACTATGAATTATAAGGAATTTAAACGTATCTTATGAAGAAAGCAGGAATTTTAATTAAAATCAACCTTTTAATTTGAGTACAAACTTAAACTTATTTACAATTAAAAATAAAAAATGTAGTATTAGAGATGATGGTTTTAAAGTTGACAATTTTAATTAAAAATTTTTAAAATGTATTAAAAATCCTTTAATTTTTTTTCAATCTTTTAAATTGACAAAAATCAGTTAAGATAAAATATTTGATTAAGTAATTTTTTTAGGAAAGACATATACAATACTTGGTACAACTGACCATCCGGGTATTATTCCCAGAGCGTTAAAATACCTCTTGCGATCTTTGCCTCAGCTCTCCGATTGTCCAATGGTGGAGCCAACTGTTACGGGAGAAGTTACCTTCCTAACGGAGGTTCTAAAAGGGACTAAAAAGGCTGCTCGAAACTCGTTATTGAGCACCTTACATGCTACAACGGACAAGGAAAATATTACTATTTATCAGTAAGTTAATATAAGAAAATTAAAATGGTTTCAGGGTGATTAGGAACTTTTGCAAAGATCGTTGTTAGATTATTAATTATAAATAGAAAAAATTACTTATTAGGCTGGATTTAGTGCTTAACTGATGGTTTGTATTGATGTGAGCACTGACGAAACGCGCTCACCGTCGCACAGTGGGGAATTTTCTACAATTTGTGTCCACAGTTGTTATAAACGAACTGTTATTAGTATAAAACTTTAAATCTTGTACAATGGTCATAATTATTTTTTAACCCATTTGCATCACCCAAAGAATAAAAAAATTGATGAGCGCATATATGCGCGCTCTGGCCAGGTAAAATGCGTGCACATATGCGCTTATGATGCAAATGGGTTAACTGCTAGGTACAGGGATATATATTGTAAATTTGTAGAGAATTAAATTCTCTGTCGGAAAGGTTAATAAAATATGGGGTGCTCCATTTAAAATTTTCGACTTCTTTGCAATTGAATACTAACGAACGGTAATTCTCTTTATGACCACTTGTATAGGAAAGAGCGATGAGGGCAGTGGCATTCTATTTGGTAATGACTGGAGAGCAATCATAGCAGTTAAAATTGTCAAAAAATCTTAAAATCAAAATAACTCGAAAACGAAAAACGATAAATACCATATCCCTTATCAAAGTCTACTTATTTTTTCATGTAGAATTAAAATACGCAATAAAAACTGTATCATTCTATTTAAAATAATGAAGTGGTAATAATAACAACACTAAATTGTAAATTAAAATTTAATATGGACTTTAGTTCGACTATGAAATCAAGCCTTAATTTATTGCAATTGAGGCGCACAGATGCAAAGTGCGACATGTTAAAATGAAATGGCGAAATATACGATATACAGATCTGGAAATTTCATTTGAAGACATAGGAAAATAAGGCGTGCAACAGCGACGCATATAGGAAGTAGATTAGATAAACAAAGAGCGATATAACTGTTTAACCACGCCTTTTCCGATCCGACCCTAATCGCCCAACCAACCACCTTCTTCCCACAAACTGTCGAACTGACAGTTCGTTGGGTGATTAAACAGTTATATCGCTCTTTGTTTATCTAATCTACTTCCTATATGCGTCGCTGTTGCACGCATTATTTTCCTATGTCCTCAAATGAAATTTCCAGATCTGTATATAAGAGGTAAATTTTTAGAGGTGGCATTTGTGACAAATGTACTTACTATCGAAGAAAAGATGTATTGCGAAAAGGAAAGGGAATTGATCTTGCATCTTTCTCTTCATGATGCATTTTACTTTTTCCTTGATAGCAGAGTGGGTGGACATAAAATGTAAGGACACCTAAAGACCTTTTGGTGCGTTTCGCACTTTGGAATTGTCCGTTCAGTTGTCATTTGATGTTCCAAAATAACACCATAATATAAATTGACGATATAATACAAAAAGCTTTACTTAATCCATATAGGTTATGTCCACCGATTGCACATCGCATTTTTTTGCAATAATCTTATTTTGACATGTTGCACTTTACATATGTATGCCTCAATTTTAAAATTTGGTAGATATAATTTGCTATTAATTTCTCTTACAATTGAGTTTTTGTCCAACAATGTCTATCACAGGATTGCTCTATGTGCGTATATATAACAAAAATAATCGTATAAAATTAGTATTTCATCTTCAGTAAGATGATGATTATAAAATAAGATGTCTACTTCTCCAACAAACTTTATATTAGTTTCCTGACCCACATGGAAAAGAAAACAGCGACAAGTACACTGCTGTGCGGAATAATAGGTGCACACCTATTATTACGCACAGGGGTTAAAGAGTTTTTTTTTGTTTTTTCTTTTGTATTAGTATTGTTTATAGATATTATATGTTTTTCGAAACAAACATATCGTTGGCGGCATATGAATATTGCCTAAGTCCAAAAAAGTAAATTTTACAGGAGACAAAAAAAAAATCATTTCTAAACTGTAATATTTTGTATATCTTAATTTTCTTTTCAATAATGCTTAAGGCAAGATCCTATGTTAACATATAGATAATGACAACACAAAAAAAAATCGTAAAAAAATGCAATGGAGTTAGGCAAAAATCATAACAAAAAACATTAGTTTTTTGGATTTACGCAATTTTCACATCGATGCGACGCACGATTTTTATGAACCCGAAAACATTATTATTGTTATATAGGAAAGAAAAAATTCTTGGTACACAATTACCTTTTATTATATAAGATTATATTAACTTTAAATTAAATATTAATTAAGGATGTTGAAGTAAATATTAACTAAACATGTTGAAGAGCATCATAAAAACCATGATAATCTTTCTCTATTGTATTTTTTAAAGATTGAAGATGTTCGTGTTTTTCTTTCTTAATTTTTAATTTGTCACCATATAGTATCGGCAAATTTTCCATTGGTATTAAAGCCTTCTTATTTATTCTAATCGGTAAAATTTCAAATTCATCGGAGTAGCGTAGTATATATTCAATAGATCCATCAGGTTTGTATTTTAGCGCTCTAAGGTTGTTAACAGTAGGATCACCAACCTTAAACCCCGGACGAATTGAATTTACAAAATTAATGCTAGAGAAATTTTTAAAGAAATCGTGGTGTAAATACTGTACTACATAAGGTCTTGGGTGAAGTCTAGCTGTTTTTGCATAATGAATATAATCTGCTGGTACGTTGATCACTTTACCAGATACTTTTCTTTCTATGATAGAGTGCATGGAGTCGCACTCCATCTATGTGTGCCCCTTTTCTAAATATTTTTGTATGACACAAATTATTATGTTCCATCGCAAAATTTAACAGGGCATCGCTATAAATAATAATGTCAGGTTTATTCTTGAGATCTATATCACGTAACATTGTTGTTGCCAAAAAATTACAAATAATAGATGCAAAGCAGTTAGCGTTTAGCTCGCCTTCTCCTTCGTGCACTGTCTATTCTAGTTGGCGATAGTGATTCTTTACTAAGCCAGTCTGTAACTGGCTGTAACTTCTATTGCCTGAGAACGGTCATAATATAAATTTTGTAATGTCATCTTGTCTTCTTTTTTATTAAAATTACTTACGTTATTGTCGATCTTATTTCATCCATTTTAATTTGCAAAGCAACGGACTTACGTAATTTTCACACTGTTTAAACTTGATCGGACTTACGCAATTTTCAAATATTGATATTGCGGTGCCACCAAACAACTTATTATCAAACTATGGTCCTACGTTATAGTTAAGGGGCCTTTACCGCTTTCAGTTAGTTTGACCTGCGGGGCAACGGTGTGGGCAGAGGTAACTCACAAGCGTAGGGTAGGCGTGGCTTAAAGAACGAATTTTAAGAGAAAACTACGCCCATATGATAAAAAAAAACCCAAACACATGTACTTTAAAGAAATGTTAAAAGATGTCAGTTATTTTAGCTTTAAAATAAAATAAGAAATAGTTTTCAAAAAGCAATTTGGAATATATCACGATAGATTCGAATAAGTATACTTGACTTTTTTATTTTGAGCCTACGTCATTAATGACGAAACGTCGTTCAAATATTCAAATTTGTACTGCTCAAATTAAAACATAGAAATTAACATTTAATTAAATGCAATTTGGATACTGTTGGTTTCTGTAGGTAATAAAACTAAATTACAGAGATATACTGCGTGCACACTGGTGAGCAGGGCAAGTCAATGTGTTAGACAAGGCATCGAATTGTATACGATTTTAATGAGTTAGATAAAGAGGTACATATCAGCTCCAATCGACCAGATAAGTAAACATAGTATATTTGTCCTGTCTTAACTAATGGAAGCTTTATTGTCGTCCTTTTTCCACTTACGTTAAACGCATCGGCAGTTCACCGGCGTGCACACGGTAGGTAAAAGTATATGTACAAAATGCAATAAACGTTACTGACTAACTTCACGTGATATAAGTTGTTTGTGTTCGCTAAAGCGCTGTTGTCAAGTGTTAATATGTTTGAGGTTATGTTTACGTTTGTCTCCCTAACTAGGCCAGCTGCGTTGCCACATCGTTGCTCCAACCCAAAACAATAAACGGTTGGCAACGTATGCTGTGACTTCACTATAAAGTCAAGCCGTTGCCTTTCAGATTGATGACGAAGGGCTCTAAATAAAAAAAAAACATGTATACATCAATGTTTGCCTTATAGGTAAACTCGCGAAATCTTGGTCATACTTGGATTTTTATAGAAAGGCCGATGGAAGCCTCTTTAGGGGCAGCGACATTTTAGGCAATTTACCCTATTTTAAACTCAATTATGTACTACGGAAACCAAAAATCAGTGGTTTTAATTGATTCAAATGAGATAATAACAGGCATAATCATCACGCCTTTTTATTGTGTCTTAGGGTATAACAACACCAAGAATATATCGCGCACCCTAGATATAAACAACTAATTATAGGCAAGAGAAAAATAAATTAAAAATACCACACTTCGATACTCTTTTTCTGAACTGTTCCTCAAATTGTCGTATGGTAATTGCTTCGTGATCCTTGTCCTAATTGGTCATTTTGAAATTTGTGAATTGTGGATACAACATATTTTTTATAAAGTTGTCGGGGTTTGTTATTTTTCGTATTTTACAAACTCGTCCAAAATTTGAAGCTGTTAATAACTTTTTTCGAATTTGTAGCCAATATTCATTTTTATGTTGTTCCCTAGTGCCCTGGTTTCCTGTTCTATATCTATTATTTCTGCTGGAGTTTTGATAAAAGATTGTAAAAATCCTGTTATTTTATTTATATTTTTTATTTACGCAGTTTTGTATTAATCGAATACATAATTTTTTCGTAAAGTACGAGCAATTATTTTATTACTAATACAAAATAATAATATTTTAATCATAAACAAGACATTTTTTTTATAAAAACATTAATAAATTAATAATTAGTTTAGGCCCGAAAATAAGGTAATGGTTACTTCATAAATTACATGCTGATAATAAATACGCCTTTGCTTGAAAGTTTAACCACTTCGGTACGAGCGTCGACTGTAGTCGACGACCACAGATGACCCCACACAGCCGATCGTCGGCTGTAGTCGACGGCTGTGCCAGCGTACGGACGATGAAAGCCGGTTGCTGGTAACGTATCGCGGCCGATAGGCGTCGTACCAAAGTGGTTAATACAAGACGACGTATGTGTCTAAATTCTCCAACAGAAAATATTAAGATAAAGGGGAATGAATACATTCCGAAAGCAGGAAGGAAAAGGTATCTCGATCCTTTTCTCTAGGCGGTGCTTCATTACTACAAATCATGAGCACCAGGCAGCGCCACCGTACAAGGCGATTTTTATTCATTACAGCTCATTCGTACTTAGTGTTTAAATCACTTATTACATGACCAATAACACACATTTTTGTATACACTCCTAGGAAAAACATGTGGCTACTTTCGGACGGTCGAAAAAATTTGTTTAAAACGTTCAGCTTTGACCAATGACAGCTTGAAAATACCCTATTTATGGGTGTGATTGTTACTAATTATTGTTGTAATAAAAAGAGAAATCAAAAATGTAAGACCGTCCAGAGAATCTATGCACTTTCAGACAACGTTTCCTGAAAGAATCAATTGAATCCAATTATTATTAACGCCATAATTTGTGAAGTAAGAAGTACATATTTCACTATATCTATATATAGCGGTAAAGGCGCCTTAAGTTGATTTTTAACAAGATTACACTAAAATCTCAATTTCCCAAAAAAATGGACTTAGGCAATTTTCATATGACGCCAACGATATACTAGTTCTGATTTGTCATATTTACCATTTACCCTTCTCATGTATTTTAAGGGTAAAATATGATTGAATATTATTTTCAGGTCGCACCTATTATTTCGCACAGCAGTGTAGTTGTATAACATGCAACCATGCAACTGAAACTATCTTGCGACAGAGAAAACCAGTCGCATGCAACCAGTTGGACACTGATATCATATCAATTTTTTATGTACAATTTGACGAGCCTTACTTCACTTAACGGTCTTGCCTTACCCTTTCCTACAGTAAAATCGGTTTCCAAACTATTTAATTTTGTTGGCTATTTTGTTGTCATACACAAGAATTTGTATTATTTTAAACTTCTGTACAAATTCTTAGTTTAGGTAAAATCCTTCAGAATTTCCATTAATTTCAGAAAAAAAAATTTCATACTTTACATTTATTTTATAAAATTCATCAAAATTTTTTAAAAAATTCCTCTTAATTTATCCAAAATTTTTCAGAATTTGTATTAATATCATAAAAATTCGTTAAACATTTATCGTAATTTACATTAATTTGATAAGATTCGCCAAAATTCGTTAAAAATTCCTCATAGTTTATTAAGAATTCTTTAGAATTTGTATTTAACTTCTTAAAATTTTTGGAAAGTCTTTAAGAATTTCTCATAATTTACATTAATTTTATAAAATGGGTCAAAATTCTTTAAAAATTCTTCTTAATCTTATCAAGAATTCTTCAGAATTTGTAATAATTTCATAAAAAATTTACAATAGTCTTTAAAAATTTTTCACAATTCACATGAGGAGAGAATAATGTTTATTTGGCTATCGACACGAAGGTTGTTCCGCCAAATACACATTAATGTTATAAAATTTACCAAATTTCTTGAAAAATTCCTCTTAATTTACCCAAAATTCTTTGGAATTTGTATTCATTTCATAAGAAATCCACAAAATTCCTTAAAAATTTCTTACAGTTTAAATAAATTTTATAACATTCGACAAAATTAAAAAATTCCTTTTAATTTATCAAAAATTGTTAAAAATTTATCTTAATTTATCAAAAATTCTTTAAAAATTTCTCGTAATTTATAAAAAATCCTTCTTAGATTACGCAAAAATCTTCAGAGTTTGTGTTAATTTTATAAAAATTTTATAAAATTCCATAAACATTTTTCTCATAGTATACATTAATTTTTTAAAATTCGTCTTAATTTATCGAAAATTTTTCACAATTTGTCTTAATTTATCAAGAATTCTTCGCAATTCATCTTAAATTAAAAAAAAATCTTCAAAATACGTTTTAATTTACCAAAAATTAGTTAACATTTTTTAAGAATTCATCATCATTTCTTAAAAATCATGAACAACCGTTTTAAAAAATATATATTGTAATAAGGAAATACCAGTTTACCGAAATTTATTATTTGTTTATTTAGGTAAATGCAAAAAAGATTAAGTACAGAACTTGTAGCCGAATTAGACCAATACAAAGACGTATCAATATCCGTTTGGGTATCGTTCGCCGAAATCTACGACTTGCTTTCTCTTGATCAAACCAAACCAAAACCTAACAAACCAAATACAATTACAATTAGAAAAAACGATATACCTTATCTAACAATAACTCAAAAACCTAATCATCATCACCGTCAAAAACGAAATCGAAGCCTATCAAATTTTATAATACGGCTTAAAAAATCTAAACTACGTCTCAACCGCAATAAATTCATATTTGAGTCGATCCCATTCCATTTTTTACAATAAAACTCGTTCAAATAATCGAAAATGACTTGGAAAATTACAACGTAAGTCATTTTAATTTTTGCGATTTAACTGGTTCGGAGAGATGGAAAAAAACATTAATCGGCGATAGATTAAAAGAATCGAATACTATTAATTCGTTTTTAATCGTTTTGGGAAGATGTATTAATTTAACAAGAGAAAATCAATCCAAAGAATGATAGTAACAACTACAATAAATTAATACCGTATCGTGAATACAAATCAATGATGCTATTTCAAAACGCTTTATCGAGAAAAGAAGAAGTCGCTTTGATAGTTAATCTCAATTCTTCGGTCGAAATGTTGGACGAAAACATACACCTGATGAGTCTTTCCGCAGATGCTAAACGAATAGCTTTTAAGACAACGAAATTTGTTAAATTAAATAATATTAATGAAGATGATTATTTAGAAAGGATTAATTACTTAGAAGAGGAAAATTGTAAACTTAGGGATTTAATCGTGGAAATATATAGAGTGTCCCAGAACTCAATTGCCAAATGCTAACCACACATTCTAAAGTTGATTTCATGCCGATTCAACGAAAAAGTCGTTAACCGAAATTGCTTCTTAAGAGAAGTAGAGCATCCTGAAGATCACGTGTCTGATCTGGTTTTTTCGAAATATCTTAATAACGGTTTTAGCTATCACAATGAAATTTTGAGCGGTTGTAAACTTCGAAATGCTTCATCGTTTGCTGACAAAACAATTTTTTATTGTCATTGTAAAGGTGTTAAGTGCTACCAGGATAAGTTATCTTAGGAAGCAATTTCGGATAAGGACTTTTTCGTTGAATCGACATGAAATCAGCCCTAGAATGCGTGGTTAGCGTTTGGCAACTGAGTTCTGGGACATCCTGTATAATGAAAGGGAAGATTCAAAAGCGAGTTTAGAACAAGTTGTACAACAGATTTTAGATACGAGCAATTTTATTGAAGAATTTGAAACGGAATTACCATAATAGGATGAAAATTAGAGGAGAAGAAATGGAGAAGGAGAAGGAAATCGTTTTGGAAAGATTAAGATAGTGATTGTGATGATAAAAATGATAAACATGAAAAATTCATCATTGAAAAACTTAAAGAAAATTATGAAAATAAAATAAACATATTGAAAAGACAAATTCAAGAAAAAGAAGCCGAACTGGGAAGATTAAAGGAAAAATACGAAAATCAAAACCCATCAAAATGGCTTAAACTTTGTGTTATTGATTTAGAGAGTGATTGTAATAAAAAAAATAGCGAATAAAATTATTTATAATAATGTTATAACTTCTAAACGTTAAGATTTAATGTAATCCGAAGAAAAAATGGATTTATGAATGGATAAATTTTTAAAAATGAAGAAGTTTTAATTCATATGTAAATTAAGTTAGAATTTCATTTTTGACGAAAAAAACTATAGTATAAAATATGGAATTGGGTTGCACAATTCAAAAGAACTTCCAATAATAATAACAAAATTAAGTTTAATATTCAATAGCAGGCGCCATACAACTTTTAAAACAACCATAACATCTTAAAGCAAAAAATTTCAAACCAACGTCTTCGTTCAAAGCAAACGTTGTTATTCCACACCAATCCAATTGTGATCGTTCTCGTTCCTGCACTCGGCCATCCTGATCTTCATTTGCCTCGGGTGATGACCAAACATCATTATTTTGGGAATACGGCTGCAATTGGTCTGCTGAAGCAGTGGTAGAGCGTGGACCTTTCTCTACTTTTTGCAATTGATAACGATCATTGTGCATTCTTTTAATTACCTGATAAGGCCCCAAAAATTTTGCGTGCAATTTAAGTCCACTTCCAAACTGGGTTCTTTTAACTGTCACCCAAGCACCAACTTCATAAGCTCTTGCTTTATTCCGCCTCTTATAGTAGTTAATTTTATTCTCTTCTTGAACTCATGTTATCTGTTTCACTGCATCTTCTCGTAATTAATAAATCTTTCTTTAGCAATTCTTACAATTTTAAATCTTGTGCATAACGCATATCGAGTCGTTGTAAGGTTCCTACATATTTAAACCATTTTAGGGGTTCGTCTGCTGATAAACAACTTAGGCATGACATAGTTCTATTTAATCTTTCAACCTGCCCGTTCTCTCGTGGTACTCTTGTAGTAATCAGAATATGTTCAGTGTTTTATTTTGAACAATAGTCCCTAAACTCATCAGATACGAACGTTCCTCTTTTGCCCGATATTATACTTTTTGGATTGCCAAAAACTTTCTGTTGACATTCTAGTTTTTCGACTACTTCTTTGCTATTTACAGTTTTTGTTGAATGCAGCCAAGCAAATTTACTGAATGCGTCTATTACAGCAAAAATATACCTATAGTTTTTGTTGGTAGATGGTAAAGGACCAAGATGATCAATATAATAGGTACCTAATGGAGCAGATCCTTTCTCGATTTAAGTTAGAAAACCTTCAGGATTTCCCATTTTTCTCTTCACCATTATACAAGTTATACAATTCCCAAGACATTTTTTTATCTTTTTTCAAGAGTTTTGACATCCAAAATTCTTGAGTAATTATATTTATTCATCATTTTCTTCATACCAAGTTGTCCGTTGTTGTTATGACATTTCTTGACAATTTCATATTGTAAGGTTTTTGGTATCACTAGCAGTCGTTGGCCGTTTATGTACGTGTAATGTATGGCACTCTCTCTTCAAGGGTATAATCCTCATAGGAACAATTTCCAAGTAAGGAAAGAATTGACTTAAGTGTATCGTCGGGCTTCTGGGTATTTCCAATTTGATCTCTTATTACCTTTGATGGAGGTTAACATTACTTGATTACGGCTGAGAGCATCGACATGCTTTATCCGTTGTCTTGATCGATGACAAATGCTATATTGGAACTCTTCGAATAGAAGTGTCCATCTTGCCACTCTGGTATAAAGCTTTTTTTTCCAATGTCTTGGTAAAAGGTAAACAATTCGTAATAACTTTGAATTTAATACTTAGTAAATAGACTCTAAACTTTTCTACTCTACGCGTTATAGCTAACAGCTCCAACTCGTACCTACAGTATTTCTCTTGGACAGGTGTTGTCTTCTGACTCAAATAATAAACAAGATTTTAATCTTTTATCGTCTTCACTTTCTTGTAATAATAACGTTGCACCAAAACCACACTTCAGGCATCACAATGTACTTCGATTTTAGCATTATTTCCATAAATATTAAAAACAGGATGTTCTGATAAAATGGTTTTCAGCCTTTCAAACGTTTTTTTCTGAATTGTTCTAAAATAGAAAAGCTGATCTTTCAATAAGTCATTTAATGGCTTAGTAATTAGCGAATAATTTTTCACAAATTTACGAAAATATCCAGTAAAGCCTAAAAATAACTGGAGCTGCTTTACATTCTTAAAGTCGGGTGTTCCCGTTGCGTATAACGTAGCACAAATACTCTATTCTGACTTCAAAAATTGACATTTTCTCCAATTAGTTTCTAATATGTGACCTTCAGCAACATCTAAAACCCTTTTTAATCTTTTCAGCGCCCATTTTTCGCTTTCAACTAAAACTACAATATCATCCATGTATGTTAAACAATTCCGGCCCTTATCATATCTTGAAAAGTATTGTTAATAAATCTCTGGAACATTGCCGGTGAATTGCAGAGCAGAAACGGTTTCTGTGGAATTGATATTGACCAGTAGGAGTTACAAGCGATGTGAACTTTCTACATTCCTCCTCAACAGGGGCATGGAAAAATCCATTCTTCAAATCTATCGTGCTAAATACTTTTAATTTTTGTAATCTCTCTAGCTGGTCTTCAATAATAGATAGTAGATATGTCTTTCATAACAATCTTATTGAATTTTCGGTAATCTATACATATTCGTGTATTTCCATTTTTCTTTTTGACCAAACGATCGGACTTGAATATTCAGAATAGCTGTGTTCGATAATTTCATCGTGTAATCATTTATCAGTCTGTTTTTCAACTTCTTTCATTTCCACTTGTGATAATCGTCGAGGGCGATGTGAAATTGGGACATCTTTTTGTAAAATAATTTTTGTTTGTATTGGGGTTTGTTTAGTTTTAACAATTTCATAATTGTATTTTGATTTGTATTCATTTTCATTTGTCAAAACTACGAAAACATTTTATTTTTACCTTGTTTACGTTCCGTTACGGGTTAGTTTTTTTCTAAACATAGATAAAAAAATAGTTAATGTATGATGAATCATTATTAAGAGGCATCCACCAGCATCGGTGTTGATATTGTCATTCTGAATTTCCTTAACATCTCAATAAAATTCTGTTCTTCATACTGTTTACGGCTCTCTTTCCTTAATGACAAATATGTTGATATAGCATTAACAACATTTTCGGTGGTTTTATGTTTCTTAAGAGATATACAGTGTGTCCCCGGATAGGTGAAACGACTCTTATAAAACGTAAAAAAATGTCGATGTTAATTTTCATCTTTTGGGGTTTAGCCCTGCTTGGTTAAAGATTAATTTGCAACATATTTTCACTTAAAAGAAAACAAGCGAATCTGGACAGTGAATAAAAAACTCTTTCGGCAGCAGGTAAAGTACCTTTTCTGTTCACCGTAGATCAAACTGTTACTACGATATTTTGTTCAGGATGAAACGTTATGTCCATATGCAAATTTTTGGAATCATCGGCCTACTTTGATAAAACGCATTGTTATTTTCGTTAGCAGCAGATTACGATTTTCTTGTCGAGTATCATACCTTTTCGGGAGAAATAAGGGCATAAATAAAGTTTTTCTTAAGCTAGTTTAAGAGCGTTTCCCTTATTTCTCCCAAAAACGTATGATGCTCGACAAAAAAATCGTAATCTACTACTAACGAAAATAACAATGCGTTTTATCAAAGTAGGCCGATCATTCCAAAAATTTGCATATGGACATAACGTTTCATCCTGAACAAAATATCTTAGTAACAGTTTGATCTACGGTGAAAAGAAAAGGTACTTTACCTGCTGCAGGAAGAGTTTTTAATCCACTGTCCAGATTTGCTTGTTTTCTTTTAAGTGAAAATATGTTGCAAATTAATCTTTAACCAAGCAGGGCTAAACCCCAAAAGATAAAAATTAACATAGAAAATTTTTTACGTTTTATAAGAGTCGTTTCACCTATGCGGGGACACACTGTATATAATACAATAGATATTATTGTTATCAGAATGCATGCTAACAATGCATACAATAATGGTACGATATTATGCATACTGGCATTCAAAACACTAATAGAAGACTGAATACGCTTAAGACTTGTTCCTATATCTTGTGATTCGCACGTATCTCATTGATATTTGTTTTAATTTCATTAATATCAGCCACATCTTTGTCCTTTATGGTTTGAGCCATTTCGTCCTTTCCAAGTTCTTTTCCTGCTATATGGTCAGCTTCATGGCCAAGGCCTAAAGTTACTAAGTGTTGCAAATCAATGGCAGATGGCCTATCTAAAGTATCTCGTATAGTTACAGTACCTGGGAGAAACATTAAAATGTCTGACCGAGCGATATTATCAGTAATGACATATATACAGGGTGTCCGGAAATGTCGTGTACAACAGAATACCACAGATACCTTGGTCAAAGATATGATGATTTAACCCAAGATATCTATGTACAAAGTTGCTTAGTTTAGCCGCTAGAAGACTTTAAAAATAATATTTTTCATGAGTTTTTCTTAAATTACTCGAAAAATCTTCAACAGATTTTATTCATTTTTTGACCATGTCTTTACGTTAGCAGGCTACAGCTTTCTGTGAAACAAATTCGAATTGCAAAAATTCCAGGGCGTTTAAAAGCACTCTCACGACTAGTTATCAATCGAGATCTTTTTAATCAGCCTGTATAATTTTCTGTTAATTTTTTTCTGAATAGCTACGTTAATTTAGAAACTGTTTTCTCTCTTATAAAATTTCAGTTGGACAAACAGTTTAGCCACAAAAAAATATTTTCTAAATCCCTACAAGCCCAAATTGATAAACTAAGGTACCATTAGCAATGTTTAAAGTAGCAATTTCTTTAAACGGTGTGAAGTTCTTTCAAAAAAAAGCGAAATTTTCAGGTTTAGAAATACTTTATTGCTTAAAATATTCAAATTTTCGGCAAGACTTATGACCATCATCAGGGTTATAAATAATACAGAGTGCAAAATTTTTACAATTTGCTTTTTTCGTGGCATTTTTGCTTGATGACACTCCATAAACAAAGTCTCAGGTCTAATGGTCTTGCCGGCCAATCAGGGTTAAATCTTGATGATGGTCACAAATCCTGGCGAAAATTGGAATATTTTAAGCAATAAAGTACTTATAAACCTGTAACATCTGGTTTTATGGAAAGACTTCATATCGCTTAGAGAAATTGCTATTCTGAACTTTGTTAATCGTACCTTAACTTATCGATTTGAGCTTGCAGGAATTTAAAAAATATTTTTTTATGGCTAAACCGTTTGTCCAACTGAAATTTTATAAGAGAAGAAATAGTTTCTAAATTAATATAGCTATGCAGAAAAAAATTTACAGAAAATTATACAGGCTGATTAAAAAGATCTCGATTGATAACTTGTCGTGAGAGTGTTTTTAAACACCCTGTAATTTTTGAAATTCGAATTTGTTTCACAGAAAGCTGTACCCTGCTGATATAAAAACATGATCAACAAATGAATAAAATTTAATAAAGATTTTTCGAGTAATTTAAGAAAAACTCACGAAAAAAATTGTTTTTAAAGTCTTTTAGTGGCTAAACTAAGCTACTTTGTATATAGATAAGTTGGATTAAATCATCATATTTTTGACCAAGGTATCTGTGGTACTCCGTTGTACACGACATTTCCGGACACCCTATATAATAAAATAGATATTATTGTTATCAGTATGCATGCTAATAATGCATATAATAACGGTACTATAGTTGGAGAGCATCGATCAACGATCTCATTATGCTTACACCAATAACAATAGTCGCACCCATCATAATATATAGCCTTCTGTTGTAGGACGTGAGAATCAGACCAGGCCATAAATTCTGCCTTGTATATGATTGTCATATACATCTGCAGATGTACCATTGAATAGTGTGTGATAGAAGGTGCAATTAGAGGAGTCTCTTGTTAGAACAATGTACCTTTTGTGTGCTTTGTGTGCACGTTAGAACAATGTACCTTTTGTGTGCTTTATAATGAAACATGTTGACTGTTGGAACCTGTGTTGGTTTTCTAATTTATTACTCTTTCACTTGTTTTTTCTAAACATTAGATTATCAAAACCCTGAGTATGAATAATGGATTGTAAATTTAACGTAATCCAGTGGCGCACCGAGAAATTTCCACTAGGGGGGGGGGTTTTCGCTAAAAATTTTCTTGGCTTATACTTTTAATGCAAATTTTTGTACAACCTAAAGTTCTGACGAATTCCTATTAATCAAAGCAATAGTAATATAAGTAAAATAAGTTTAAGTTGAGAGGTTTTTCTATTCTATAACGAGATCAAATTGTCTTAACATCTTAACGAGCATTAACGACAAAATTAAAAATTTATTTACTTTTTATGATTTTAAATAAAAAGGCATTAATGTTAGCTTTAGGGTTTCGCAAGTGAAATAAAACCGACTCTGACTTCAATCAAGAATTATATTCGACCGCTTCTTGCAAGCTACAAGGTACAACTGATTCACTTTTAGGTAGTTTCTATCATAAAAATAAACCGGAGCGTTACACAACAACTAGTTCTTACAATTAGTCACCCCCGAACAAATAGCGTCCGGGTACACATAACATCCCCACCGGGAAGAACCAAACTCCCACGATAACACGGCCATCCTGATGGTGTACGTCCTCGCACACTGAACTTATAATAACTTAACAAAGACAAATGCACTAGAAATACTACTAATTAACATGTTCGCTGCGGCTCATTTATTCATTCATTTATTTTCTTATTTATACGGGACTTATTAACCCCGTATCGCAGCGAACGTGTTAATGAAACTTCAACTAATAACTATCAAAATTACAACAAACAACCAGTTAAGGTTCATTTAGCAACAATCAAAAGAATATTAATAACTAATTAAGGTTCAAGTAAAGATTATCAAAATTACACCAAACAACCATTTAAGGTTCAATTAACAACTATCAAAAGAACAGATAACAACAAGTAAAGGTTCAATAAATTGTCAAAAGTACGAATAACAACCATTTAAGGTTCAATTCAAAACTGTCAAAGTTGTAACAACCATTTAAGGTTCAATTATCAACCATCAGAAGAATAAACAACAACTAGCGAAGGTTCAATAAATTGTCAAAAGTACGAACAACAACCATTTAAGGTTCAACTAATCTAAAAAAAAAATAACCAACAGTTAATATGAATTCAATAAGCATAATTAACTAATTACCGGCCTCTGGCCAACGTCTTAACTGTTCATGTGCCGCCGTTTTAGTTAACTTTGATCTTTTTGTCGCTCGACGGAGAACATATCTCTCACTATCAAAAAGTGTTATTATCTCATATGGCCCATCATACCCTAATTTCCCGCCAGAAACCTGTGTGTTTTCTACTACAACTTTATCCCCGATATTATATCGTACAGCAGGTAATCGTTTTAAATTAAATCTAATTTTCTGCTTTTCTCTACCTTCTTTCAATGTTTCATTTGCTTTTTGCTATAATTTCAGACGTTGTAGTAGCACATGTTCGTTCTGGTATATTACCTAATATATCTTTTTCTCCTGATAACCGTTCTCTCTTTCCAAACATTAACATATTTGGAGTGTAACCCGTGCTTTCGTTAGATGTCTCATTCAAAACCGTTTCAATCTGAGGTAATACTGATGTCCATCTCTTTTCTTCCTTATCTGTTAACACACTTCGCATCATATTAAACAAAGTTCTCATAACCCGCTCTATTTGCCCATTTCCTCGTGGCATTCCTGTAGCTATGAGATGTAGTTCAACATTATTTTCAGCCATAAACTGCTTAAACTTATGTGATGCGAATGCTCTATCCGCTATTATGATTTTTGGTTTACCCAACCTTTCGAACGTTTTCCCTAACGCAATAATACTGTATTCAAGCTTTTTATTCTTAACGGGACAAAAAATACAATATTTAGAGAACGCATCAATAATAGCTAAGATTTGCGTACAACCATTAGACATCACTAACGGACCAGCGTGATCAATATGCCAAGTATCAAAAGGTGCAGTAGCTTTATTGCCCAGTTGATATAAACCAACTTTCTTACCCGTATGACTTTTGCTAGTAACACATGCTCGACAGTTTTTGATGTATTTTTTTAAGACTTGTCCCATTCGGGGCCAATACAATTCTTCTCGAAGTCGGATAATAGCTTTATCCCTGCCAATATGAGCTGCATCGTCGTGATATTTTTGTATAACTTTTAGTCTTGCTGCTGCCGGAACGTAGCAACGTAACCCGTCATCACTGTCTTCAGGTTTCTGAGCTTGAAAGTAAACTATTCCATCTTTAACTAGAAATCCACCTTTTGGGCCATTGGTGATAATGTCCCGACATATTACATCTTCAGTTTGAAAATCTTCAATTGATGTTGATGTTTGATTGGCAGTACTTAAGATGTTAATGACCGGATTCCTACTTAAATAGTCAACATGTCCCATTTTACAGCCTTGTCTATACTCGACTTTGAAATTGAAATCTTGAATTCTTGTCCACCATCGTGCTATTCGCGGTTGCATATCTTTCTTGACCATTGTGGCTCGTATGGAATTGCAATCGGTGTATACCGTGAATTCAAGTCCGTACAAGTAAGTTCTAAAGTGTTCAATGCCTTCAACAACTGCTAACATCTCTAAATCATAAGAATGAAATTTGGATTCATTTTCGGTTGTACGTCTACTGTAATATGATACCGGTTTGCATACACTTCCATTTCTTTGCATCAATGCCGCCCCTATTCCATCTGCACTAGCATCGGTATGTAATTCAGTTATTAGGATCGGGTCAAAAATTTGTAAAACAGGTTGCGATGTTAGGATGTCAATTATTTTTTTCCGTATAACTTCGTGTTCTGCTAACCAGTGGAATACAACATTTTTGCGCAGCAATTGATTAATAGGTGCTATCATGGTAGAGAACCCTTTCAGAAATCTACGAAAATAACTAGCTAAACCCAGAAATTGACGAACACCTTTTATGTCTTTCGGAGGTGGCGCAGCAGCTAGAGCTTGAATTTTACGCTGACTAGGTTTAATAACACCATGCCCTACTATTACTTCCAAGTATTCAGTCTGCATAGCCAAAAATGTGCACTTGTCCCAATTCAGCGAAAATCCTGTATTAGTTAAAGCATTTAATACTTGTCTTAAGTGATCAAGACCTTCATCTATCGTTTCAGAGGCACACATTACATCGTCCAAATAAATGTGTGCTACCGTATCTTTAAGACAACCCAACGCCTTGTTTATGGCACGTTGATAACATGATGGTGCGTTAGCTAACCCAAAGGGCATTCGATTATACTCATAACGCCCATCAGGGGTAACAAAAGCAGTATACTTCTTAGAAGTCTCGTCAATTTCTATTTGATGAAAACCAGATTTCATGTCTAAAGTCGAAAAATACTTAGCTTTTCCCAATGAATCCAGTTGATCATGTAGATTAGGTATCGGATAGCGATCTCTAACTATCTTCTTGTTCAATTCCCTATAATCCACACAAAGTCTTAATGATCCACATTTCTTTTTAACTAACACTATAGGGCTTGGATATGGTGACAAGCTCTAACGTATTATTCCATCTTCCAACAATTCCTGTATTATTCGTTTTAGTTCTACTCTTTCCATGAAGGCCAAACGACGAGGGCGAAAAGCAACTGGAGTATTATCAACGAGTTGAATATTAAGTTGGCCTGTATTAACTGTTCTAACTGGTGCTTCTCGTGTTCTTGCCAAAAGTTCTTCAAGAGTTTTCCTTTGCATATCCGATAATTGTGGAGTTTCTGGCTTTAGTACGGGTGTATTCCTTAGAACTGAAATGCTTTTCAAGCGAATATCGATGCCATGCGGACGACAAACTATTTCTAATCCAGGTCTACTCAATGCATCCCAACCAATTAAGGCATCTACACAGGGTATTGTGTTATCAGGTACTACACAAAAATCTATTTCCAACGTTATTTCTGCTAAACTAACTATTAATAAACAACGCCCCAACGTTCTAACTTCCTCGTTACCCAATCCGGTTAAAAGTAGATATTCGGATACTATAATTCCATTGATTTTCTTTACTACATGACTGTGAATCAAAGACAAATCTGCACCCGAATCGACCAAATACAAAAAAGTAAAATTAGCATCATAGTGCGGTATTCTAGCCGAAGGCATAATTGCACATCGATATTTTAACGCACATTTAACTGTAGGTTGTCCATTTTTTTTCCAACAATTTATCTCATCGTGACCTATACGCTTGCAGAAATTACAGGTAATTACTGATACGTTCTTTGAAGAACTTTGCGTTGCTGAACTTTTAGGTATTCTACATTGATCTCGTTTATGACCAGTTTTTCCACAGTTGAAACATTTGCCCTGAAATCCAACTTTTACTTCTAAACTGTGAAACCGCTTAGGCGGCCTGTCATGTCCGTAATGTTCAAGATTTCGTTTTATACCTCGGGTAGATTCGAGTTGACGTAAGACAGTCATTAGTTCAGTTTGATTTTTTGGAGATTGCAACCGGACCGTTTCATAAGTTGAATTGCAATCGATGCCTTCAATAACAATCGAAAGAAATTTTCCCACGGCAAATCATTATGGAAGCGATATAACTCTCTTAATTTTGTTCGAGCGTATTCACTAATAGTTTTAAAATTCGAACATTTTACCTCATATGCGCGCTTGAACTTAGTATCCCACGATTCATAATCAGGAAATGAGGAAAGTAAATCATCTTGGAAAGTCTGCCAGTCGCGATTTGTGGGTGCCCATCCATCAAATAATCGCCGCCCTTCCCCACGTAAAGCTTCACCTGCTTTTAATATCATTAAGCAATCGTCTACCTTATACGTAAGACGAAGACGGTTTGCTTCTTTTAACCACTCATGCACTGGATAATTGCTTCTGTTCGGATCAAATGACGATAATTGAAACCTAATTGGTTCACTTACACGAGAAACTACTGATGGCGCTGGTAGTACATTTTCCGAGATAGAATTAGCTTGTACTTCCGGAGATTTAGTAGAAGACTTCAATATTTTCATCTCATCCATTAAATATTTTAGTGTAGACTGCATCCCAAGAAGAGCAGACCGCAGGTTAGGTTCCTCTTCTTCGTCGGTATGTGGATTTTCATCACTCATTTTCGCACAAAATAATTTCGTAGAGAGACAAACGAATTAAAAAGAAAACAGAGAAAAAAAAAATACGCACAGGATTATCCCACTTCTGATGTTAGCTTTAGGGTTTCGCAAGTGAAATAAAACCGACTCTGACTTCAATCAAGAATTATATTCGACCGCTTCTTGCAAGCTACAAGGTACAACTGATTCACTTTTAGGTAGTTTCTATCATAAAAATAAACCGGAGCGTTACACAACAACTAGTTCTTACAATTAGTCACCCCCGAACAAAGAGCGTCCGGGCTCACATAACATCCCCACCGGGAAGAACCAAACTCCCACGATAACATTAATTGCATCAGCGTTATTATCACCATTTGCATGAGTTAAGATCAATTCTTCGCAAGCCTCAATAAATAAAGGTAATTCAACAGCTTTTCCCGAAAATACCGGTATAGCGTTTACTTCAACTGAAGTTTTAGAAGCTCTGGTTGATGGCATTTTATCAGTATTATGAACTTTTCGCGTTAAATGTCAAAAATCAGTTGCACCAAGAATTAAGATTACAATTTTAAAATTTTACTTACAATACTAAAGTTAGTTGTAATTGTTGCATTGGGTTTCTTTTCTTCGTTTGTTGGTTTCTTTTCTTTGTTCGTCGTTTTCTCTTTTTCGTTTGTTGTTTTTGGACTCGGAGAAATTTAATCTGCTGGTCCGGGAGGGCTTGACATATTGAGGATAAGACATTCACGTCTTGGGGAATCTTCGAGCATAAGCACAAGAGCCGTACTCTGGGGTTCTTGACGTTCAGAATTTGACTGTTCGTCTTGAATATTTATTTTTCACCGTTGCCGATCTTTGTCAGGGTAGTTAGCGCCAAATTAAGTTCGTTAACCGACCTACTGCTAACCTCCAACAATGGCTGCGCCAAAGTTAAACTTGTACTCCGCTGGTTCGTCGGTTTCAAAGTCTTGAAAGACACCGTGATCTTCTTTCACGTAAACCTGTTGCACTTCGAGGATAACTCTTCTTTAGCTATCCTATTGACTGCGCCAATTAACTTCTTGCCTATCACTAGCCGATTTTTAAAAAGTAACTTATTTATTTGGGTGCAAACGTATACAAGCAATTTACAAAGATGCTTTCTGGGCGACGTTTTATTAAATGTTAAAATACAATTAATAATTTCGCGCTATTTATATGATTTCATTATCTTCTCAAATTCCTTCTAGAAACTTCCATGAGTCTTGATTGTCTAGCAATTAATTCTTGTTTTCTTTCTGGAATCTTCTATGATTCTTGCTTGCTCATCATTAAAGTTACTGGATTGGGGATTATAACTCGCTATATCAAAAACACTAATTTTCTTCAAATTATATCACTTACCTTAAATTAACCCTTTCGCTACGGCAGTCCGTTCCGCGAGAGTAGCGCCATTCAACAGGGCACCGCGCCGCGCAGTGTACACATCGCGCATCGGTGGTCTTCGATGTTCGCACTTACGTCTTTCAGTGGCATTTTGGAATTGTCTTGTATGTATACTTCTTTAACCCATTCGAGACTGATCGCACACCGTGTGTGCAATTGGTTTCCGATGCTATAAGACGGCTTGCACACCGTGTGTGCAATAACAGTAAATGAACTATATAAAGACAAAAAGTTTCGCTCCTGGGGAACGTGTTCGAAAAAAAATCATCGTCTCGAATGGGTTAAGAGTTATGCAACATCTGTTTCGTCATATTACATAGAAAAACATCAAAGTGAGTATATTGTGGGTATTCAGACATTCCCATATTAACAAATTTTATTATTATTATAAATAAAAATACAGTTAAGGTAATTAGATATCAAATTATACAATAATTCTTAGTAGTATAACTCTGTATGGTATATTCTAAAGCAAGGTTCCACGCAGAGGTCAACATTATAATCTTAACATTCATATTGAGTCTCGCGTTTTTTGTCGTTTGCGGAACAAATGACGCACATTCTATTTCGGTTTCTTCTTGGTGGTTTATACAGTGAGGGAAAATGCCGTTCTATTAGCCGTAATGGATTGTTATTGCCTCTTTTATGATGATAAGTAGTGTTCATATGATATTTTTGCAATATTTGTCGGATTAATTCCAAGTGAAATTTGGCTACAGATATCGGTTGTTGCGTGTTATCTTTATATAGACAGTATGCATTCCACACGCATATGTCCAGTAAATGGAAAAAATATTTACGATACCATTTCATAGATTTACGTGTCGAATTTATAGTGCTACCTTATCTACTTTGTTGATAGAACCCATACAATTATTATAATCTAAGACGCATACTGGTTTTTGAATTTTCTTTTCTCCACGCCTAACAACTGTTGCAAACTCTGAAGTATGCATGGTGGATAACATATAAACTTCTTTCTTATCCATCCATTTTATAGCTAATAAATTTTTAGTTGAACAGGAAGATACCTCTCCTTTTCTCAGTATATCAGTAATTTTTGGTATTCCTCGTCGCCTTTTTATTACTTCCCGCACGCATTTGTATAATTATCATACAATAAATTAAACAAGGATGGGTTTGAATACGTTATCTAAAAAAACTGTGTGTCCTTTTCCTAGATAGGGCGCCATTAGTGTTTTTACGATCGCTCCCTATTTGCCGATATCCTTATTTTGGCTGTTGCGCATAGCCGATGCTCCGGCATAAATAATAAGGTCTTGTACAAAATCAGTTTGGCAATCACAAAGAATGAATTACTTGTTGTCAAATCTACTTTTAATTTTAAGCAATTTTTGCTTTCTGTGCTCTAGGTGATCGATTGGTCGATTGTTGGTCCTTGAACTAATTAACCGTTATAACCGTTACCACCAATAATGGGTTAAAAACGCGGAATATGATTTGCTTTAATGTCAATATACTCCGGGTCGTTAAAGTACGGCTGCTTTGCTGTTGTATGGCTTCTCGTCCTCGGAGCTTTCGGCATTACGGGGCCCCACGTTGGGCGCCAATTGTTACGGGGTTGGGGAGTTCGCCGAATAAAAATAAAAGTTTGGTCCGCTCAAAAATAAGTATATTCTAACTATTTACAATATTTTTACAAATTATAAAAATCATTATCGGAGATCAACGGAGATTGGAACTGAACTGACTTCTCCAGGGTTTTCTGCCCGCTTATATTGGGCGCGGTGACGACGTGCGGCGCAAGGATGTCGGGAAAACATTTGCACGAACGGTGCCAGGATGTCGGCGTAACACATGGTGGAGCCGTCCTATTGCGTCGGTGTAATACAAGGACGAGCGGCGTCATCGCCAGTATGTTGGCGTAACATCCCCCTCCTCAAGGCGCCGCGCCGGCCCGGCCGGTTGTTATCGTTGTGGTGGAGGAGCCGGACGTAAGTCGTTTGTGTGTACTTTGACCGGCTCAGCGGTTTGATGCCTTCGGATCCAATATGTCGTAGGTCCGGCTTTTTTAGGACCATATGAGGCCCTATCCAGCGAGGACCAAACGGGGCGGGGATTCGGGCGCGTTTCATGACCAGTTGTCGGGGAATAAAACGTATGGGTGGCGGTGTCGATGTTCCTTGAGGTGAACCCTTCTCGCGCGTCGTCTTCTTTGTTTGGCTCGGTCCGCCGCTGGTTGACGTTCAGCCACCCTATTGCGTCGGTGTAACACAAGAACGAGCGGCATCAGTATATTGGCGTAACATAGTATGCTTTTTGAACTCCGTCCTTCCAAAAATAAATAATAAATAAAAATTATAAAGCATCTTTTCGCAAACCTACAATTAAAATTTTCAGATAAACGTTACTAACCTCAAAATTGATTTTAATTGTAAAACCAGACAATAATCTTTTCAATCTATACCTTTTCAAGCCTTCGGCCTCTCGAGTCGGTTCTGTCACTCCTCCATTCCACTCCCTTGGAATTCATATCTCCGGCTAGCACCAGCTTCCCGCCTCTCTCTCGTAATTCGTCTTCGAGATTGTCGAGTTTGCGTTGAAAGCCCGCTATAGATTTGTTTGGTCCGAAATAACAGATTACAATGGTGATGTCCTGCAGCTGTACCCAGACGAACCCTTCCCGCGCTCCCTGACATCGAATCCGCCGGGTTCAGCCCGTCCGTCCATCAGCCACCTTCGTCTCAGTTTTGGTATTGCTCGCTGATTAGCAGCAGATTGCACTGGTGTTCATTTGGAAGCTGCCAAAAGAGTATGTTTGCTGTTTTACTTCGATGGATGTTGGTTTTCATTATCTTGAAAGCGTCTTCAGCGCTTTCTTTGCCCTGTCTAGAGCCTCGCTAAACGCTCCGCAGTGCCCTGAGCCAGGTGGATGGCTCTTCTGTTCATCGCTGCCTTCGCATAGGAATCATTTTGGCGATCTCTTGCATTGGGCACGAAGATGGCCGGTTTCTCCACAATTTAGGCACATTTTCAGGTTTTTTCCATCCAACCCTTTTCATTCGCCCTGTCTATGGCCGTATTCGAAGCACCTGAAGTAGTGTTTGTGTTTTACTTCGATCCTTTCCTTTATTCTGCTCGAGACATAGCCGATCTTAATGCGGGACAAGCTCAGAAGAGTATTAGCGTCGCGTGCATTCATCTGGACATTAGCCTTCCTCAACTATTGCTTGTTGGGTTCAATGAGTCTAATCCTCGTAATGGTATTCTGTAATGTCTGAGTCATACTGGCTAGGGCATGCATAGTGGATATCGCCGTCCGACAAACATTTTCTATGTGTTCCGCAAAGTTCCCTCTCTCCCCCATCTAAATTCTCAAGTACTTGTTTGTAAATTTCCTTCTTATTGGTTTTCCATCTAGCTTGATAATCGGGTCCCTTTTTAATGTTCCTTTCATTACCGGGTAGGTAGTCTTTTCGGTGGATACTCGTAGCTTCCTTTCTTTACACCATTTCGACACTTCAATCAACAATCTATTACCTTTCTCTTCTATACCTAGCCTGCTGTCTCCTTCTGTCAAAAGTAGTAAGTCGTCAGCATAGGCTAGGGCCATCATAATTTCTTCCACACTGTCTAATCTTATAAGAAGGCCCTCCATAGTGATATCCCAGAAGGCTGATCCGCAGACCGATCTCTGAGGACATCCCTTAGAAAACTTTTTCGAGATAATATCTCGAAAAACATATTATGTTTGTAGCCGTCGCATCTTATCGTGGCATATCTGTCCTGACAGTAATTTTTGAATACATTATATAAGTCTTTTGGACAATTTATCTGTCTTAGTCTAGTCTATAGATCTCTGATAAGTGCGACGCATCTTCCGCACTTCTTTTTTTTTACTTGTTAGCCTACGGTTCCAGAAGTCACAGTTTTCTTTTTTTCTTTTTATATCTTGGTATGCAACTATCCATAACATCCTTGATTGCCCTCGTTATCTCCTTTGCCGTGTCATGTACGTCCTTGTTATCCTTTATTTCTGGTAACACTATTACTGCGTCAAACCTTGCCCAATCCACTCTCTTTATGTTATATTTAGTTCTTTCTGCTAGAGCTCCAGTTCCACCTGTGTCTCTTTGGTTGTGGCATTGGGTATTACTCACCAATCTCGCACTTTCCCACTCGCCGCTGTATTGGTGAGTGTCACGTCTATTGCTCGAGGCTCCTGCCCTTCCCTGATATGTTGGTGGGTTTCGTGGTTGATTCTCCACTTCGAGCTCCAGTTCCGCTATGAGAGCCTCCAGCTCCTCACCTTTTTCGTTTGTGTGGGTGCTATGCCACAGTGTGGATTTTGCGTTGGTATTCGCAGTTAGTAATGTTTGTATAGTCGTGTTATTTAGGAAAGCCTGTCTGGTTATTGTTAGGTGTTGTTCAATATCGGCCTCGTACTGATAGTACTAGTTGATAACCACCCACCTTGTCCCCTTAGAAATGATCTCATCGGTGTTGCAGTGCGTTGTGTTTAGATCGCCAAGGATTGTTACTACAAGTCTTTCGTTAAGGACCACTATCGCTGCTTTTGGTCTTTTACCGGTACAGATCTGCCTTGCTCTTGTTGGCAGTCAGGGATATTTACCTCTTACTGCATGACTTTGAGGAGTTCTGCCATGACAGTCTCTGGACCCTGTCCTAAATTTCACTTTAAAGTTTTTGTTGAAATCGTCTTTGTTTGTTATATCATATATGTTTTGCTCAAATATACTTTCTTTGATTTGGTCGTTGGTTAGCTTTTTGGGCCGGTCACATTTTAAGGTCTCCTTTATCTTTTCATGGTTTTTTATTTTATATGCATCGTTATCGTTCTCAGTCTCTACAATTAGCATTTTATTTGTCTGCCTTATTGACTTAATTTTCATTCTGTCCTTTACAGGGTTTATGGCTTTCGTAAAATTTTCCCTAAGTTGCCTTGCTTCCATGTTTTCCCTACCTGTGATGAATAAGGTCGATTATTGATGGTTTGCAAGACATTAATCCTATTAATCAAAATTACACTATTGGATCAGGTGATGTGTTAAGAGATAAATTTGTAAAGTATTTTAGTTCGCCGAATTTTTGGTTAAGGATGAAGCGGTACAGTACTACACGCGCTAAGATTTTATTTTTTCTCTCGCAAACTATCAGTTTCATGCAAAGTGTAAGAGACAAAACAGTCTCGCTAAGGAATGACCTTTCTAAGGGATATCTTTCATGTTAAAATTTTACCGAGTTAAAAAGTTCTATTGGAAAATGTAGTGGTGAACGTGAATTTCAACCCTTTCAGATACGCCGGGGTGGATTAATTAAGGCTTGGAAATAACATATTAGGCTGTAGTACATTATTGTAAAAATTCACATTCCTGCGTTTGTAAATAGCTGAAATAAAAATGAAAAAGTAAATTTTTCTTCCAACTTTGAACGGCCATATCTCGAAAACAAGAGTTGCGACCCCATGTTTATATAAAACTTTTGTATTATTTTTATGAGAACTATGTCCTGGTGAAGTTTGCGTATTAAAATGTGGGACACCCTGTATGTTCTAGCATTCCTGGTGGTTTGTTTCAGTAATGCACCTTTCCGTCAGGTATGTTGAGTAGAGTCTGTGGCTTCTAAAAATGTACCAGACCTAGTGTTGGTGTAAAATTCATCTCTGGTTTCTGTGTGATTACAGCAGACATGTGGAGGTTCTTCTCTCCGTTTCTGAAGGCAACCGCCGCATCTACCATATCTCATGGATGACCCTGTTGAGCACCTATTGTGAATCCAATAAAATTGCTTTATTTCGTTTTTTGTTGTAACTGTTAATAATTTACAACAAGCGAACTGCAACAGCAACTCAAATGCTGATTGGTGCGTAATACAACACTTATTTACTTTTTTTTTCGTCGCATCGTATCTACGTGATACTGCGGTGTGTAACACATGTATCAGAATATAACTTGTCCTCAAACTGATAACAACTAATAAAGAGTGCTCGTCAAAGGCAATCTTGGTTTAACTGAACCTAGTCTCAATTTCCAAGGGAAACCCATCAATTTGCAACACATCCTAACGCTATGAACTTCTCTATCGATAAGCGCATTTGTTCTTAAATTTTCGTTATTCCTTATTCTGTAAGCAATAGCTCTTTTTAGAAGTTCCAAGTCTATTGGCAGTGTTCCTGTTACGACTGTGAGAACGTCGGTTGCCGTGGTTCTATAAGCATATGTATAAATTGTAAGATAAAACTTAGTGATATTTAACAACTGACAAGGGGGGGGGCGCGAGGTGGTTTTTTTTTTAAATCTGTCCTTTTGCTCACCGATAGAATAGCACACAAAACTTCATATAGCAAAGTACTAAAACGCACTATTCTCCCAATCGCGAGTAAATCGCGTCTAAAGTTTAGCGCCCGCTTCGTATAATAAGTAAGGAAAGCTTACCGTAACGCCGGCGTGGCCTTGCGGTCAGCGTTCTGACTCACCAGTACGTACGTATGTAACGTCGCAGGTTCGAATTCGGGTTTGGTGAATTTTATTTTATTTTTTTTTTTCAAAAAAAAAAAAAAATGTTCAACAGCAATTGCCACATGCTGTTGCATATTTTAAATATTTACTATATGAAAAAGATCTTATCTGTGAAGACACTTCAACACTTTTCACCGAAAAAGCAATGTGAATTAGAAACGAAATATTTGAAAATACAATGGAAATGTTAGGCGACAAAAAATTAATTACTGATGAGGAAATGATTTTAATAGATGAATTTGACGACAAAGTTTTTTACGAAGAAGATAAACCTTTGCAGGAACCAGAGTGGTAATAATCATAAAAGCAATTAAAACAAAACGTCACAAAGCAGTTTGCACAACGAATAAATGCAGAATTTTTACATCCACATGGAGTTTTTAAAACGTCTTGGGGAAAGCAGATATTGTTAACATTATCAAAAACTTCACGATTATCCGTAAGTTTGGAAGCGAACCAAGCATACTGTAACATATTACGAAATGCCGGGGACAATAATTGATGGTGCACTATTGAATGAATTTTTATGCAATCTTCACGGCTATTAATTTCTCTGCCACATTCAATCAAATACGATGAATTTTGAATTTTTTTAATTAAATTTTTCACCTGACTTTCTTTCTTATCCATCCATTTTATAGCTAATAAATTTTTAGTTGAACAGGAAGATACCTCTCCTTTTCTCAGTATATCAGTAATTTTTGGTATTCCTCGTCGCCTTTTTATTACTTCCCGCACGCATTTGTATAATTATCATACAATAAATTAAACAAGGATGGGTTTGAATACGTTATCTAAAAAAACTGTGTGTCCTTTTCCTAGATAGGGCGCCATTAGTGTTTTTACGATCGCTCCCTATTTGCCGATATCCTTATTTTGGCTGTTGCGCATAGCCGATGCTCCGGCATAAATAATAAGGTCTTGTACAAAATCAGTTTGGCAATCACAAAGAATGAATTACTTGTTGTCAAATCTACTTTTAATTTTAAGCAATTTTTGCTTTCTGTGCTCTAGGTGATCGATTGGTCGATTGTTGGTCCTTGAACTAATTAACCGTTATAACCGTTACCACCAATAATGGGTTAAAAACGCGGAATATGATTTGCTTTAATGTCAATATACTCCGGGTCGTTAAAGTACGGCTGCTTTGCTGTTGTATGGCTTCTCGTCCTCGGAGCTTTCGGCATTACGGGGCCCCACGTTGGGCGCCAATTGTTACGGGGTTGGGGAGTTCGCCGAATAAAAATAAAAGTTTGGTCCGCTCAAAAATAAGTATATTCTAACTATTTACAATATTTTTACAAATTATAAAAATCATTATCGGAGATCAACGGAGATTGGAACTGAACTGACTTCTCCAGGGTTTTCTGCCCGCTTATATTGGGCGCGGTGACGACGTGCGGCGCAAGGATGTCGGGAAAACATTTGCACGAACGGTGCCAGGATGTCGGCGTAACACATGGTGGAGCCGTCCTATTGCGTCGGTGTAATACAAGGACGAGCGGCGTCATCGCCAGTATGTTGGCGTAACATCCCCCTCCTCAAGGCGCCGCGCCGGCCCGGCCGGTTGTTATCGTTGTGGTGGAGGAGCCGGACGTAAGTCGTTTGTGTGTACTTTGACCGGCTCAGCGGTTTGATGCCTTCGGATCCAATATGTCGTAGGTCCGGCTTTTTTAGGACCATATGAGGCCCTATCCAGCGAGGACCAAACGGGGCGGGGATTCGGGCGCGTTTCATGACCAGTTGTCGGGGAATAAAACGTATGGGTGGCGGTGTCGATGTTCCTTGAGGTGAACCCTTCTCGCGCGTCGTCTTCTTTGTTTGGCTCGGTCCGCCGCTGGTTGACGTTCAGCCACCCTATTGCGTCGGTGTAACACAAGAACGAGCGGCATCAGTATATTGGCGTAACATAGTATGCTTTTTGAACTCCGTCCTTCCAAAAATAAATAATAAATAAAAATTATAAAGCATCTTTTCGCAAACCTACAATTAAAATTTTCAGATAAACGTTACTAACCTCAAAATTGATTTTAATTGTAAAACCAGACAATAATCTTTTCAATCTATACCTTTTCAAGCCTTCGGCCTCTCGAGTCGGTTCTGTCACTCCTCCATTCCACTCCCTTGGAATTCATATCTCCGGCTAGCACCAGCTTCCCGCCTCTCTCTCGTAATTCGTCTTCGAGATTGTCGAGTTTGCGTTGAAAGCCCGCTATAGATTTGTTTGGTCCGAAATAACAGATTACAATGGTGATGTCCTGCAGCTGTACCCAGACGAACCCTTCCCGCGCTCCCTGACATCGAATCCGCCGGGTTCAGCCCGTCCGTCCATCAGCCACCTTCGTCTCAGTTTTGGTATTGCTCGCTGATTAGCAGCAGATTGCACTGGTGTTCATTTGGAAGCTGCCAAAAGAGTATGTTTGCTGTTTTACTTCGATGGATGTTGGTTTTCATTATCTTGAAAGCGTCTTCAGCGCTTTCTTTGCCCTGTCTAGAGCCTCGCTAAACGCTCCGCAGTGCCCTGAGCCAGGTGGATGGCTCTTCTGTTCATCGCTGCCTTCGCATAGGAATCATTTTGGCGATCTCTTGCATTGGGCACGAAGATGGCCGGTTTCTCCACAATTTAGGCACATTTTCAGGTTTTTTCCATCCAACCCTTTTCATTCGCCCTGTCTATGGCCGTATTCGAAGCACCTGAAGTAGTGTTTGTGTTTTACTTCGATCCTCTCCTTTATTCTGCTCGAGACATAGCCGATCTTAATGCGGGACAAGCTCAGAAGAGTATTAGCGTCGCGTGCATTCATCTGGACATTAGCCTTCCTCAACTATTGCTTGTTGGGTTCAATGAGTCTAATCCTCGTAATGGTATTCTGTAATGTCTGAGTCATACTGGCTAGGGCATGCATAGTGGATATCGCCGTCCGACAAACATTTTCTATGTGTTCCGCAAAGTTCCCTCTCTCCCCCATCTAAATTCTCAAGTACTTGTTTGTAAATTTCCTTCTTATTGGTTTTCCATCTAGCTTGATAATCGGGTCCCTTTTTAATGTTCCTTTCATTACCGGGTAGGTAGTCTTTTCGGTGGATACTCGTAGCTTCCTTTCTTTACACCATTTCGACACTTCAATCAACAATCTATTACCTTTCTCTTCTATACCTAGCCTGCTGTCTCCTTCTGTCAAAAGTAGTAAGTCGTCAGCATAGGCTAGGGCCATCATAATTTCTTCCACACTGTCTAATCTTATAAGAAGGCCCTCCATAGTGATATCCCAGAAGGCTGATCCGCAGACCGATCTCTGAGGACATCCCTTAGAAAACTTTTTCGAGATAATATCTCGAAAAACATATTATGTTTGTAGCCGTCGCATCTTATCGTGGCATATCTGTCCTGACAGTAATTTTTGAATACATTATATAAGTCTTTTGGACAATTTATCTGTCTTAGTCTAGTCTATAGATCTCTGATAAGTGCGACGCATCTTCCGCACTTCTTTTTTTTTACTTGTTAGCCTACGGTTCCAGAAGTCACAGTTTTCTTTTTTTCTTTTTATATCTTGGTATGCAACTATCCATAACATCCTTGATTGCCCTCGTTATCTCCTTTGCCGTGTCATGTACGTCCTTGTTATCCTTTATTTCTGGTAACACTATTACTGCGTCAAACCTTGCCCAATCCACTCTCTTTATGTTATATTTAGTTCTTTCTGCTAGAGCTCCAGTTCCACCTGTGTCTCTTTGGTTGTGGCATTGGGTATTACTCACCAATCTCGCACTTTCCCACTCGCCGCTGTATTGGTGAGTGTCACGTCTATTGCTCGAGGCTCCTGCCCTTCCCTGATATGTTGGTGGGTTTCGTGGTTGATTCTCCACTTCGAGCTCCAGTTCCGCTATGAGAGCCTCCAGCTCCTCACCTTTTTCGTTTGTGTGGGTGCTATGCCACAGTGTGGATTTTGCGTTGGTATTCGCAGTTAGTAATGTTTGTATAGTCGTGTTATTTAGGAAAGCCTGTCTGGTTATTGTTAGGTGTTGTTCAATATCGGCCTCGTACTGATAGTACTAGTTGATAACCACCCACCTTGTCCCCTTAGAAATGATCTCATCGGTGTTGCAGTGCGTTGTGTTTAGATCGCCAAGGATTGTTACTACAAGTCTTTCGTTAAGGACCACTATCGCTGCTTTTGGTCTTTTACCGGTACTGATCTGCCTTGCTCTTGTTGGCAGTCAGGGATATTTACCTCTTACTGCATGACTTTGAGGAGTTCTGCCATGACAGTCTCTGGACCCTGTCCTAAATTTCACTTTAAAGTTTTTGTTGAAATCGTCTTTGTTTGTTATATCATATATGTTTTGCTCAAATATACTTTCTTTGATTTGGTCGTTGGTTAGCTTTTTGGGCCGGTCACATTTTAAGGTCTCCTTTATCTTTTCATGGTTTTTTATTTTATATGCATCGTTATCGTTCTCAGTCTCTACAATTAGCATTTTATTTGTCTGCCTTATTGACTTAATTTTCATTCTGTCCTTTACAGGGTTTATGGCTTTCGTAAAATTTTCCCTAAGTTGCCTTGCTTCCATGTTTTCCCTACCTGTGATGAATAAGGTCGATTATTGATGGTTTGCAAGACATTAATCCTATTAATCAAAATTACACTATTGGATCAGGTGATGTGTTAAGAGATAAATTTGTAAAGTATTTTAGTTCGCCGAATTTTTGGTTAAGGATGAAGCGGTACAGTACTACACGCGCTAAGATTTTATTTTTTCTCTCGCAAACTATCAGTTTCATGCAAAGTGTAAGAGACAAAACAGTCTCGCTAAGGAATGACCTTTCTAAGGGATATCTTTCATGTTAAAATTTTACCGAGTTAAAAAGTTCTATTGGAAAATGTAGTGGTGAACGTGAATTTCAACCCTTTCAGATACGCCGGGGTGGATTAATTAAGGCTTGGAAATAACATATTAGGCTGTAGTACATTATTGTAAAAATTCACATTCCTGCGTTTGTAAATAGCTGAAATAAAAATGAAAAAGTAAATTTTTCTTCCAACTTTGAACGGCCATATCTCGAAAACAAGAGTTGCGACCCCATGTTTATATAAAACTTTTGTATTATTTTTATGAGAACTATGTCCTGGTGAAGTTTGCGTATTAAAATGTGGGACACCCTGTATGTTCTAGCATTCCTGGTGGTTTGTTTCAGTAATGCACCTTTCCGTCAGGTATGTTGAGTAGAGTCTGTGGCTTCTAAAAATGTACCAGACCTAGTGTTGGTGTAAAATTCATCTCTGGTTTCTGTGTGATTACAGCAGACATGTGGAGGTTCTTCTCTCCGTTTCTGAAGGCAACCGCCGCATCTACCATATCTCATGGATGACCCTGTTGAGCACCTATTGTGAATCCAATAAAATTGCTTTATTTCGTTTTTTGTTGTAACTGTTAATAATTTACAACAAGCGAACTGCAACAGCAACTCAAATGCTGATTGGTGCGTAATACAACACTTATTTACTTTTTTTTTCGTCGCATCGTATCTACGTGATACTGCGGTGTGTAACACATGTATCAGAATATAACTTGTCCTCAAACTGATAACAACTAATAAAGAGTGCTCGTCAAAGGCAATCTTGGTTTAACTGAACCTAGTCTCAATTTCCAAGGGAAACCCATCAATTTGCAACACATCCTAACGCTATGAACTTCTCTATCGATAAGCGCATTTGTTCTTAAATTTTCGTTATTCCTTATTCTGTAAGCAATAGCTCTTTTTAGAAGTTCCAAGTCTATTGGCAGTGTTCCTGTTACGACTGTGAGAACGTCGGTTGCCGTGGTTCTATAAGCATATGTATAAATTGTAAGATAAAACTTAGTGATATTTAACAACTGACAAGGGGGGGGGCGCGAGGTGGTTTTTTTTTTAAATCTGTCCTTTTGCTCACCGATAGAATAGCACACAAAACTTCATATAGCAAAGTACTAAAACGCACTATTCTCCCAATCGCGAGTAAATCGCGTCTAAAGTTTAGCGCCCGCTTCGTATAATAAGTAAGGAAAGCTTACCGTAACGCCGGCGTGGCCTTGCGGTCAGCGTTCTGACTCACCAGTACGTACGTATGTAACGTCGCAGGTTCGAATTCGGGTTTGGTGAATTTTATTTTATTTTTTTTTTTCAAAAAAAAAAAAAAAAATGTTCAACAGCAATTGCCACATGCTGTTGCATATTTTAAATATTTACTATATGAAAAAGATCTTATCTGTGAAGACACTTCAACACTTTTCACCGAAAAAGCAATGTGAATTAGAAACGAAATATTTGAAAATACAATGGAAATGTTAGGCGACAAAAAATTAATTACTGATGAGGAAATGATTTTAATAGATGAATTTGACGACAAAGTTTTTTACGAAGAAGATAAACCTTTGCAGGAACCAGAGTGGTAATAATCATAAAAGCAATTAAAACAAAACGTCACAAAGCAGTTTGCACAACGAATAAATGCAGAATTTTTACATCCACATGGAGTTTTTAAAACGTCTTGGGGAAAGCAGATATTGTTAACATTATCAAAAACTTCACGATTATCCGTAAGTTTGGAAGCGAACCAAGCATACTGTAACATATTACGAAATGCCGGGGACAATAATTGATGGTGCACTATTGAATGAATTTTTATGCAATCTTCACGGCTATTAATTTCTCTGCCACATTCAATCAAATACGATGAATTTTGAATTTTTTTAATTAAATTTTTCACCTGACGGTAAAAATAAACGTCGCAAGGCTGTACCAATGGCGTACATTTTGGTGGTATTACCTTCAATGTACATGTGGGCATTCCATCATTATCCCTGAAAATTTCGTCGTGTAACGTAGCATCTGTTTGTCCGCTCCATGAATCAATTAACAATAGAAATTTTTCTTTTTTTACATATGGCTGCAAAGTGGTTTTCAAAAATGTCGTATATAGGCTTAGTGACAGTTTTCCTGATTTCGAGGATGTAATATTCACATTATTGTATTTTACGCAATATTCATCAATTGATTTCTGGACTCTAGGTCCGAAGGATCCGGTAACTTCCTGTAAGCACACAAATACCTTTGGTAGTAACTTCCCGGACATAGATATTGCATACTGTGCGGTGTACGAATGAGTTACTTTATTCATATTCTTGTGTTTAACAAAAACTGATTTACATCCCTTTTCCGCTAGGGTCCTATTGTAAATTGATTGGTATTGACATCCTAAAATGAAAAATTTGCAATAAATATTTGATAAAAAATACATACTGAAAATCCAATGCACTTTTCTTGTATTCACGTATCAACATACCTGTCTGATCGGTATTGATTATGTAATCTTCATCATATTTTGATATTAAAGCTCGCGTTTGCATTCTGAACATTTCAGCTGCAGCTAACGTTTCTTCAAGTGTAACAATCTCCCTTTCCGAAACAAACTTTGTAATTTTTCTTTGTCGAATTCTGTGGTTTCGTTTGAATGTTTTAACCCATGTATCGGAAGCTTTAAATTCTAGCCCTGGAAATTGACTTGCTGCAGCTAAAGCCCACTGTTGCAGGTTTCTTGTAGTTACCTGTTGCAAACCATCACGAGCTTCTTTAAACCGATCATAAGTCCAGGAATTAATGATGGACAATTTTTCGGATGTTGTTCCTCCATTTTTAATGTGTTGTTCCCATCTCGAAATATGGGCCATATTTTTCAGTAAACTACATCCTTTTCGTTGAAGAGTTTTTAGACTCCAGTTCGGATGATTTTTTGCTGTCGTTACTACTTTAATTTTATAGTTCAACGGGATGGACTCTGCGTCTTTGGTCTTCTTTTCTTCTGGTTAGTACTCATCAGATGATTCACAAACTTCTTCAAAAAGGTTTTCGTCGTCAGATTCTTCCATTAAAATAATTTCTTCGTCAGTAATTAATTTCTTGTCGCCTAACATTTCCATTGTATTTTCAAATATTTCCTTTCCAATTAACATTGCTTTTTCGGTCAAAGATGTTGAAATTTCTTCACAGATAAGACCTTCTTCATAAAGTAAATGTTTAAAATATTCAACAGCATCTCGCAAGAGCTGTTTCGAATCGTCGCTGTACATAGAATTAGGATCCATACCTTTTCCTTGCACGTAAATCGAAGAACTGGTAAGATTTTTGACATTGTGAACGTTTTTGAAACTTGTTTCCACAAAAACAAATTTAAAACTGGAATACATTTGCGGTGTAGTTCATGATAACTTGTTGTTATTAAGCATTTGTCGTTAAAAATTAACTATTTTTTTTTAAATAAAAGAAATAATTTTTCTAACTACAGTATCATCAATGAAAATTAGTAAATAATTATGTCTAATGGATAAATTTAGTAAATAAAAAAAAAACGGTACGAGATTCGAACCTGCGACGTTACATACGTACGTACTGGTGAGTCAGAACGCTGACCGCAAGGCCACGCCGGCATTACGGTAAGCTTTCCTTACTTATTATACGAAGCGGGCGCTAAACTTTAGACGCGATTTACTCGCGATTGGGAGAATAGTGCGTTTTAGTACTTTGCTATATGAAGTTTTGTGTGCTATTCTATCGGTGAGCAAAAGGACAGATTTAAAAAAAAAAACCACCTCGCGCCCTCCCCTTGTGAGAGTAGTAACTGTTGAGTAGTAGTTTATAGAAAACAGGCAATGACAATGTCTTTTGAGTACTTTCAAATGTTCACCCGGTTTGATGTTCAAAATAAGACATTATTTAACTTATTTTACACTAATCAGTTTATTTGTGATGTAATTGCATATGACACTAATTTAATCACTAACTAATTATTGAACCGTTATTCGGTATTACTAAACGAATGATTGAGATTTTCGAAACTTTACTTGTTGAGAGTTGAAACCTGCTTAACTAAAAAACGAAATTTTTATCAAAACGGCAATTTTCAAGTGTAACAAATTGAAGCGAACAAACGTAAAAGCCATTCAGTAGCTGAAAATCTTTTGTCTCGTATGAGTACCAGTTATCCGATTTGAGGTAAATACCGTTTTGGATTGATTGTATAAAATACTGATCCAGCGTTTCCAAAAATGTTCAGTCATCTGTCGAAGATGTTGCCATCGGTAAAGGTAAGATGTCTTAAGCTTTTTAAGTAACGGTTCAGGAATGATTGTTATATGATTCTCCAATGAGGAAATGAGGGCATCGAGGCCGTCTGAAACTGAACAAAGGGGGCGTGAATTAAGTACGCCCTCGATTTGGATAAAAAACGTCGCAAATTCTTCGTAAGTGAGCACAGTATTACCAACTACTTTTTTTTTTAATGTTTTTACGCTTTTGATGTTAGCTTCCCATTTCCCTCTAAAATGGGGTACTGACGGAGGGTTAAATTTTCATTCTGTCCTATCATTGGATAAGGTTTGAGCCAGAGCATTCCATTCCTTGGTTGCAGTGGTAAATAAAGATCTCAGTTCACGATCTGCTTCATTCTTTTAAAATAAAATTGGAAATAAATCAGCAGTTTTGGACACGCAATGAGGCAGATTCGGACGTGAATATATAAAATTAAACTTATACGACAAGTACACTCTATTTCATGTTAAGGTGATCAAAATTAATATTAACTTTAAGAAAACTTGCTACACGTGATGTGCCCACAGCAGAAGTTGGTTTAGGGAGTTTTGACTCTATGTCACTTCTGCAAACGCTGGAAATATCATCCACTGCAGGAAAGGTGAAGTGATTTTTTGAGTGTCTTAAAAATTTCACTACAAAGTCACCGTCCTCAAATCCTATCACTTGGCCCACACAGTGGAAAACATTCTTCTTAGTAGGAAATTTTACCAAAACGTAGTCATCACGAAGGATCTCATCATCATCTATAAGAGCAAAGATGAGCTAAATAATAACAAGTAACAACTATTATATTAAATTACCTATAAGCTTATTAAGATCGTCGAAGCTGAGTCTATGTTGATATCTGAATCGGATGAACTTTCTTCAAATTTTCTCTTCTTTGTTATCGCTTTAGCGAATTCTAATTCAGAGTCAGATGACGACATGTCATTAATTTTTTTTCTACATCGTCTTTTCGAAAGCTTCTTTTTCTTTTTGTTCCCAGATTATACTGCGATCTTTTTGGTTTCGGTGTAATCAAGTTGTTTCTTAGTTCTAGTTTTTTCTAACCTCAATTTCCTGGTTTCTTCTAATTTTTCGACTTTTTGTTTTTCGGGAGTGCTTGTGTATATTCGAGACTTGCCCAGTCTAGATTTCTTGTTAGTCTTTCTTGGACCTGCCTTTGGAAACGGTTTTATATCGGCAGGTTTAAGGGATTGTACTGAAATAATATTAATGTTTTTTTTTGTTGCTAATACTACAATTTCGTTTAGCAATTTTCGTATCATTATTTCTATGTCATCCACAGCTTCAGAATCAGAATATAAAGGATTTGCTGTTGTAGATAAAACAGTTTGGCTGATGTCTAAACTGTAGTGCCCATTACTCTTATCGATAATTGTAGTTGGAGAATAAAAACCTTTGCCTGCAGTCAGCTCTGCATCAAGTGTAGGATCCTTGCGGTCTGTAGTATATGCTCCAAGGAACTCTTCATCAGTAAAAATAAGTCGGTTAATGGGATACAATCCCGTGCTTGAAAAACCGCTTATGATATTTTTTTAGTGTAAAACTTTGCAAAAAGGGCTCACAAGTCAATTTGGCAATATCATAAATCGTTATATGTTTTCCATGATTGTTCCAAAGATAGTCATTGAATGATATTTTGCATTTTTGTTTAAATGGGCTATAAACAGTTTTATCGAAGGGTTGCATTTTGTGTGGGCAATGGGGCGGAAAAGATAGTAAGACAATTCCGTTGTCTCGAGCATAATTAATAGCATCCACTGAAACATGTGTTTCATGGTTGTCTAATAGTAAGAGAATGGGACTTGCTGGATTACTGTTTCTGTGGTTTTGTATATGCTGCAGTAGTCTTACAAATATTGGTGCTGTCATCCACCCAGATATTGATCCGAAACCTCTTGATGCAGGAGGCGATCCGTATAAAAAGTGATCCTTTATTCGGGTACGAGGATATACCGGGTGTCCCAATGGTCTGAAAAAGCTCCATAACTTGTTTATTATTGGAGATATTGACCTACACAATTCGAGTCGAGGAATCGTTATACGTCTTTTAATAGACATTTTTTATCAGTAAATGTCATAGTTGTTATGTTTTACTTGCAAAGGGTAGAATAGTAAAGGTCACGAAACTATAAAAACCTCTTCCTTTATAATAAAATACCTATATTTTTATCAAATTTATACCTGTTGCTAGCATTCAATCTAAAATAACCCGAGGGTGTTATTTTCACCAAAGAACGGCTGTAAGATATTCTGAGGATAATACCATCCCACTTGTAAGATTTGGTGGCCCAAATCGCATTAATTACCGAACTATGAACTTATTAAGCTTACGTTTGACAGATACGGTTTTTGAGGTTATGTGTATGTGAACTTATTTCTGCTTTTACGGCGTTAAAAAAATTATTTAATTTGCCTTTTTTGGTTTAGATGTAGAAAACGTTATTTTTTAAATGTCTCTAAGTACTCTAAAAAAATGATTTTCTCGCCGCTTATGGACTGAATCTATGTAGAAAAAGGTTGTTTGGATACATTTACAGAGACTGCATTAACATGCGACGTCACCACTAATGTGGCGTATTGTCGTTTGACCACTAACTATTCAGTCTTATTGTATCAACTTTCATTCAGTTATAAAAATCAATATGGCTGATAAGCTGTTATAGTGTGCGGCTGTTCTTGGTATTATAATGAAAAAGAAGAAAATAAATAATAAAAGAAAACGTGCCAAGTGGTCTAAAGAATGGCTACTTAAACGACAACAATTGTCACACGTTAATTTGCTAAATGAGCTCCGATTAGAACCTGAGGACTGGTTCATTTACTTATGGATGGACGTAAATACTTATTTGGAATTACTTGAAATAGTAACGTCGCAAATCGAAACGATGGATACAGTTATGAGAAAAGCAACATCATCACATGAAAGGCTGAGCGCAACTCTACGCTTTTTAGCAACAGGAAGAAGCTATGCAGATTTAAAATGTTCATGTGTAATATCTCGTCAAACATTGGGTGAAATTATATCGGATACATGTAAAGCTATTTACGAAGGTTTAAAAAATAAATATTTAAAAGTAAGTAAAGTAATTTATTGAATACCGTTTCTAAACATAAAAAACAGTATAATGGGGTGTTCCATTTAAAATTTTCTAGTTTTTTGCAATTGAATATGGAAGAGCGGTAATTCTCTTTATGACCACTCTGTATGTGAAAGAGGGGTTGGGGTAGTTGGGTTCTATTTGGCAATGTCTGGAGAGTAAACGTACCAGTTCTTAACTTTCTTGCTTGAACAGTGACTGAGAAATATGGTTTTAAACATCAGGTTAAAAATTGTCAACAAAATCTTAAAATTGAAATAACTCGAAAACGAAAAGTGATAAGTACCAACAACCCTGATGAAAGTTTACTTATTTTTGTTCGTAGAATGAAAATAAGCAATAAAAATTATACCATTCCATTTAAAATAACGAAGTTGTATCCTACTTCCGGTCGACCGGAAGTGGCAGCCATCTTGAAAATATTTTGAATCGAAAGATCCGGATGAACAACCCCTACTGGCAAAATCTCAACAATTTACTAATAGTGGAACCCAATAAAGTTCTAACGAACCAGTTGCGTGAGAAACCCTGTATACACAACCCGTTTATTATTTGTACGAACACACTAAAACAGTAATAAGCACGTGATTAGAAAGGATGTTTACTGGCGGTAATAACATGAAGACTGAATATAAGTTGAAAAAACCGCTAGACATTACAACTTGCCTTTAAACAAGTCTGTACACGCAGCAAAAATATCCAGCAGGTTTGATTTCATTCAAGCCCAACAATTGTCTGTGCAAACTAAATAAATATGTAGACTTACTAGCACTAACGTTTCGATAAATCTTACGACTTAAGTTTGTACAAGCAAGTTGATATGCATCACGGAGCGTCTATCACAGCCTTTAGACTTAGACATTAACAACAAAAGACGCACATTTTGATCGATAGAGACACGTAAATAGGCAACTGTAATATTTGGTACTCAATTTAATACATACTTTTAGGTATTATAAACTTTATTAACACTTTACCCACCGGTCGTCGATTATTCGACTTTTATGCCACAGCACTTAACGACGACCATTATGCTGCGTTTGGTATTGAACAATGGTTTTCTAAGTCGTATTACCAATTGTGTTGGTTGTACAAATAACTAATTCTGGCATCCGTAAGACACATTATTTTTATTCCGTATTTGTCGGGCTTGTTAGGCATGTAGACCTTGAATGAGTATCGCCCCCGAATATTCATTAACATTTCGTCAATACATGTATATGATCCAATTCCATAACAATCTTGACAATTTTGAATAAATTGTTCGAACATTTCTAATATTGCGGCAGTCGGATTTTCAGTTTTGCGTTGATCACGATCTTCAGGATTATCAAACCGTAAAGATGATAAAAGGATACGAAAGCTTTCACGACTCATCACAGCAAAATTTTCATGATTTGAATTAAAAATCGAGATATATACAAGACATCCAATGAAAGCTTTTAACTCGATATTGTCCAGATCATTCATCTCAATTTTATTTTGATTGGCACTCTCGGATCTTATTTTAGCAAGCCTTTTATTTGTCCAGCGCACAATACTACTCATAATTTCAGCACTAAATAACAGCTGCCACACAGATAAGGGGTCCGCTTTTGTTCCTATTCTATGAGATTTGGTTTTCAAAATTGGTACTTTGATAACTATATTATCTTTACCTGTACGAGATGATGGGCGTACCTCAGTTTTGCACCATCTAAATCGATTTATACCATTACAATATTTTGTCCTTTTTATCAACGTCTCTTCATTGTTGTCATTATCGTTATCCACTGATTGTTCTGAGGCGGTATCATGGCCACAGTTATCATAGTTTTCTTCTGGGACATCGTCAATATCACTAGCGTTATTATCTATTTCGTCTATATCGCCTAAACGAATTCGTCTTGACGGACCGGGCATGTTTGAATAAAAATTTTTCAACAAATTTTATTATGTAACCCCACACATGCTGTATGTCAGACGGTTTGACGAAAAAGTTATTAAATAACTCAAATTTCATACCTAAACATCGGTAGATACTAAAGTAACATGAATGTTAAAAATTTTAATCAACGTCTACTACGGTTTTTTTTTTGAAAACCGTATGCTAATAAGGTTATGCACAAAAAAAATATTTGAAAAATAAAAATATTACGTTTATATGCCGCTTCTCAGAAGGCACTTCCGCAGTTAAGGGTTAATATTTCGTCTACTTCGTGTACAAGTTTGTTTATTAAAAATTACATTATAACTACTGCTAGGAACATTAACAATAGCATCATTATCATCATTTAGGGTACAAGTATTATTTTGCAAAATACTTTTATCAATTTGACCAAAATCAACATCATTACTGCAATCTGATTTTAATACAATTTCATTCTTTGTAGGCTTTAAATGAAACGAGTTTCTTGTCAATGCTTCGCCCTTCTCATCCATAATCATGTAAGACCTTGGTGTTTCAGCTCGTCTTAAAATTTTACATGGTTCCCTAGTCTCTTCTTTAGATACTAACGTATTATCTCCTTTCTCCAAAGGTTTACAATCTTTGACATGCCTATCATGATACTGCTTGTAGTGTTTTTGGTTGTTAATTATTTGAGAATGTGCATTTGTTTGTATCTTAGGTTTTAATAAACTTGAATGAATTGAAACTTTTGTTCTTGTTCTTTTGTTGAATAATATTTGATATGGAGAAATACCCAAACCTGTAATTGGACTATTTCTGATTTCCAACAAAACTAATTCTACATTAGTAGCATCTTCATAACACTTCTTAAGAATTCTCTTTATTGTTTGAACTTTCTCTGCTTGTCCATTGCTTCTTGGATACCTAGGAGAACTCATCACAATTTCAACATTCCAATTTCTTGCAAATTTTTTCAATTCATGTGACCCAAACGGCATATTGTCACTTATAATTTGTTTTGGATTTCCATGTATACAAAATAGTCTCTTAAATTTGGATATCATTTCTTCTGAGGTTTTCCTGTATAAGTTCAAGCCACTTTGAGTAATAATCCTGAATAACAAGATAATCTTTATTTTTAAAATATAAGATATCACATGCCAACTTATTAAATGCTATGTCGGGTATCTTATGACTCATGCGCAATTAGATGTTCTTTTATATTCATGTTTTGACACTTCTCACATGTAGAACATTTTGAGATCACAATCTCAATATCAGTCATTAAACCTGGCCAATAGACAGATTTTCTTGCTCTTGCTTTAGTTTTCTCTATCCCAAAATGAGATTCATGTAGAAGTTTTAAAATATAATCTCTCAATGAACAAGGAATAATCAATCTATAATTTAGAAATAACAGTTCGTTTTCACAAATAATATTCTGTAAATTCAAATAATATTTTACATTGGCTGGTACCTTATCTTTTGTTTTAGGCCACCCATTGCTAATAAAATCTTTTATAATTTTCAAGGTTTTGTCATTGTTGATCGCATTCTCGTTTCTTTATATTATATTTAGAAACTTATTTTTTAGATTTTATGGTTGAGAAATTAATTCAATTAACTTATAATTATATATATTACGTAGATAATTTTTTTTCATATATTTTAGTAACTTTTTTTTTCAATTAATCCCAAGTCTTCTGAGGAATCATCCTCAGGCTCAGCTTTTTTTTTGAACCGCTGCAATTGGTTCAGCTGCACTAACGGCTTTAGTTTGTTTCTCATCTTGCTTTTTGCATACTTTAATTCTGATATATTTAGATTTGTACTAATTGAATGAACTTCCTCGTTGATCCAATTATCACTACAGTCTTCGTTTTCTTTTAAGTAAGATCTTGATAGCAAATCCCCAATATACATATTTTTACCTGGTGTAAATGATACATTCAAATCATATTTAAAAAGTTTCATTTTCATTCTCTTTAACCTAGATCAGTAGTCGCCATCCTCTTCAATGTTTTGAGCTACTTCATTAATTTTGGAATACACAGTGAACTAGCCACACAGAAGCCAAAGCATTTGATACAGCCATTCGAATACAATTATCCAAATGTTCATCTGTAAATCGATTGCGATATTTGTTCTTAATAAACTTCATATTGGAAAAAGAAGATTCACACAAATAGGTTGAACTGAATAATGCTTTCACTTTCAAGGCAACACGGCATAGAACTGAATATTTGTCTTTACTTACAATAGGCCAGATACATTTAGTAGTTGGGATTAACGATTTTAAGGCTAAATCATTTTGAAACTCAATTACTTCCATTTCTGTTGTAGCGATGTCTTCGCCAAAGTTCTGCATGACACAAGTTGCAAACTATTGGATATCAATTTCCATAAAGGGTGAAACAACAAACTGCGCTACTAAAGCCATTTCGAAATTCTTAAAACGATTTTTCCCTCAGGGTAGAAACTGTTTCTACATGATATTTGCTGTCATAGGGTTCTAATGGATTTTGAGATACCTTTTCTGAAAGAATAGGAAAATGCTTAGCATCGCTATTAATTAGGTTTTGCTCCCAAAACTCCAGCTTTTTGATAAATGCTTTTATATCAGAAATCATTTCCGTTAGTTCTTTGTCTCTCCCCTGAAGTTGCAAATTAAGTTCGTTTAATTTCTCTGTAATGTTCACGAGAAAACCAAAATCTCTAAGCCAGATTAAATTTTCTAGTTCCGGAGTCGGTTCATCGCGTTGTTTAAAAAATTGAACTATGCCAGATAGGACATCATTAAAACGTTTCAGCACTCGTCCTCTACTTAACCATCGGACTTCAGAGTGAAGGAATTGGTTGACACTCAACTTCATCGGCCAAGGTTTTGAATAAACTTTGTAACGCTTGAGCTCTAATCTTGTTCACAATTTTTACCACCAGTTTCATAACGTTTAGTCTCAGGAAATTTCCGCATAATGCTTGCTGATGGATAATGCAGTGGTAACAGAGAAATTGCGGAAAACTTTCATCTTTACGACATAACGCCATCAGACCCTTATCACAACCCACCATCGCTGGAACGCCATCGGTTGTCAAGCCTACGATTTTCGATATTGGAATTTTCTCGAAAAAAATAATGTTTTTTAAATGAGTATATCTATGAGAATATCTTCTTTAATCGTAAAATCACTAAAAACCATTCTGACGAACACCGCCATATGGGCAGTGTTAACCACATTTGTTGATTCATCCAGTTGAAGTGAAAAATAAACACAGTTATCTAAGTCAGTTCTTAACTGTAAAAAATATCATTGCTCATTACTTCTACACGTCTCATCACTATATTAGCAGAAAGTTGCATAGGTTTTATAGCTGACACTATTTCGTCTTTATTTCTAAAGTTGGCAAATAACGAATCACCAGCTTCTAAACACGCTTGTTTTATCATTTCCCCGTCTTCATAAGGTTTCTTTTTTTGTGCAATTATCTGGGACACACGGTACGATGCTTCAGTTGCAGCCTTATTTTTGTCGACTGTTCTTAAAACTATTGATTGTTGTCCAATTAACTGCGTTTTTTACTGTTTCAGTTTCTCCTTTCTGGCGGCAGAATGTAGTGGGAATCATTTTTCAAAATTAGAATGTACAGTTTTATGATGTCTCTCAATATTTTTTAGCAACGGAGAGCGAAGTATTACATAACAAACACACATTTTTACCTTTAACTTCTGTAAAAAAATATTGTTCTTCTCATTCCGAATGAAAGTGGTACTTCTTTACCTTCTTACTACTGCTTGCCATAATATTATTTTTTGTTGTTCTCTACTAACCCAACCGCTGGACGTTGGTTATGCGCTCAGTTTTAAACTAAGCGCAATGTCGCCTCGCCGTGCGTATTTATCTCGTTCAAGGCTATCCAGATAGCTCTCGAACACTAACGCGTTGGTCCGGCTGGCCGGTTCTAACCGATTCCTTGATTGCATCAGCGACAGATCGCTCACCGCAACGTTGCCGCTGTTTATGTTTAATATTATGACAATTAGATTTTTTTTGTGGAATTTTGAAGCTTCTCTGATTTTTGCAGTTTGTATTTTTAAAATTAAAATCGTTGTGAGAGCTACCAGAATTGCCTCCGCGAGCTACCGGTAGCTCGCGATCGGCAGGTTGGCGACCACTGCTTTAGAACAAAGATGCATCACGTTATCATAATAAATTAGTACGGTCGATAGTAATTGTTTGTAATTTTGATAATCGTAGCAGGTCATTAATGTCCATTTAGCGTTGTAAATCTTAATTTGTGCAATTTCTTCATAGTACAAGCGGCCGCTGTAGTTGTAATACGATACGTTGTATTCGTGAGATTCACCTTCATAGGAATGTACGCTGCTGAAGTTGCAGAACACCATGATAAGGAGTAGTAATGACTGTAGTAATGCGTAACTTTAATGTTCTTCTTCTTTACTTTTATGGTCAGATTTACTGGCGAATCTATGGATACGACTGGATAAGGACCAGAATATAAAGATTTTATTTTTTTATTTGTTTCTGGTTCAATAGTCTCATTTTGTAACAGTACTTTGTCACCTACATTCAAGTCTAAATCTTTAGCACAATGATCATATAGCCTTTTGGTCGTTTTCTTGCTCTTAACAAGGGTTTCTCTAGCTTTAGCGTGACAATATTGAAGTCTTAATTTTAATTCGTTTGTGTAATCGTCATAATTGTAAACAATCTCTGGATGTTTAATAACGGATGATGGCAAAGTGGCTTTATGTCCATATAAGAGTTCAAGTGGGGTGAAATCCGTAGACTGATGAGGTGTGGTATTGTATGTAAATAATGCGTACGGTATAAAATCTTCCCAATCCAATTGATCACTGGAAATAAAATTTCGTAGATATTCCCTTTGTAACAGTTTGGCCGAGAGGTCCGGGGGTTTAGGGGGGCTAACAGGACAAATAATACCCTTTCGATGTGCCTTACCCCCATACCACGGGTAGCGTTGTTATCGCTGCCACCACCCTCGTTATATGAGGGAAAAATTTAATATGTGGATATCTTTAGCAAATCAGGCGCGGTTCTTGCCTACAGGCTGTGCTTTCAGAGGACAGATTTAAATAAAAGAAAGAAAACTCCTAGGTAATTTACGTTATCTAACAAATGTTTATTAACTCTGAATAAAAAAATTAACAAAACAGATATCTATCGTTTTACAAGATTTACTTAGAAGTTACTTAACAAGAATTCAAAAGAAATATAAACAAATTAATCCTACCTTAACTACGGTTATTCCACGGTCTCACGGGTTCTGCTAGGGGTGGAGGGCTGCTTTAGGGCCAGGCTCCTGCTGTAGAGGTTACCCAATCACCACCACGAACTCTGCAAAGTTATTCTTTATTCTTTTATTTGGAATATTCCCGACCGTTCAGTATCGCGAGCTCCCGCCAACTTTCTCGAGAGTTAAGTCGGAGCTCGCGTCTCGTGAATTTTTGCGTGTCTTTGCAAAAATGGAGTTTAACGAGCATGGGCCTTGTTATACTTTAACGTTCTATGGCTTCTTTTCAAAGCTCCATTTGACTGAGGATGATAAGCAGTACACTTTATATGATTGATTTGTAAGAGCTTACACACATTTTTAAATAATTCGCTGCAAAAATTCGTACCTTGGTCAGTGACGAGAGATTTAGGAATGCCGTAGGTACATATGATATTAGTAACAAATGCCTTGGATACAGTGTCAGCATCTTGATTTTTCAACGGAATCGCTAAAGCGTATTTAGATAAGTCATCTTGGAAGGTAAGTAAATATTTCTTTCCCGAATAAGTTGTTGTTAAAGGTCCGACTACGTCTAGAAAGACTTTCTGGAAAGGTTCAGTAGCAGTTGTTGTTATTTGCATCGGACATTGCGTCGATTTTGTTGGTTTATTCTTCTGACAAAGTTCACACGATTTAATAAAAGTTTTTATGTTCTCATACATATTTCGCCATCGATAATACATTTTAATGCGTTTATACGTTCTTTGAACTCCTTCATGTCCCCCTGTTGGAGTTAAGTGCAAATCTTTCATAATTTGCTTAGTTTCTTCTTTCATGAGGGTGTCTATTATTTTATTATAATGTTGCTGAACTTTAATGTTGGTACCCTTAAATACGTAACGGATGATTGAACGTATAATGTCCGTTTGAAGTTGATTTTTATGAGTGGAGAGTTTGGGTAAGGCTATTGAAAAAATCTTTTGATCAAGACAAGTTTTCCTTAGATTTACGAGACTTTGAAATATGTTTTCATAAGTAACCTTTTGATACATGCTATCTGCAATCAATAAATATATTATCCAACGTTCTTTGATTAATAATGATAGGCTGCTGTGTACTGGTAAGTCTATTAGCACATTTTCGTTTCGGCTTGCCATACGTTACAAACGCCTCTTTTACAAGTTTACCAGCATTATCCACATCTCGTGTGATAGGAATGGTTGGACTAAATTCCTTAGAAACATTTAAGATAGATGCGTTTACATCTGTAACATTAGAGTTTATGATTACTCCGTTTGCTCGAGCGTTAAGGTAATCTTCATAAGTTTTAAGGTATTCTTTCGGCTCGGATGACGACTCTGCTTCTAATATACAAATTTGTCGACTAAGTGCATCGGCAACGTTGTTGAATTTTCCTGGTTTATATTTAACTTCATATTGGAGTAGCTTTTCTCGTATTGTTTCGTCATTAATTCCAATTATTAACATTGTCAATTTATCGGATCCTAGCTCACACTGCTGTCCTTGTCCTTTTATTTGTCTTATGAATTGTTCCATTGATAAACTTCCTTGTCTCGCTGTGAAGAATTTGTATCTTTCGTATGTTACATTCTTTTTCGGAACAAAGTACTCTTCGAATTTAGTTTTCAGAACTTCAATCTTGTTCTTTTCGTCTTGATTTAAGTTGAAGTGGTTGTAGATTTTTATACAATCGTGCCCTAAGTGATGTAATAATTGGGCACATTGAACATTTTCTTGTTTCTTATCTAGCTCTATAGCCGTTGAATAAATCTCGAACCTTTGGCGCCATAACCTCTAATTTTCACACGTATTTCCCGTTAAATTCATTCGCTGCGTGCTTCTTTGTTCTATTTTGCACGTATTTAGTTGATTTTCACTCACTTAATTAGTTTATGCTCCTTTGGACTGCGCCATGTTGTATTTTATATGTGTGAAATTAAAGAAGCGTAGTGTATTTAACACTTTATTGTTCAAGCCTTAGCCATTAACTAACTCTTACATCGAGGATGCTATGTATCTAGAGTTGCCTATACAGTTACGGCACTTTGTTAAAGTCTTTTTCTTCCGTTTTTTGTTTAACCGTTTGACTGCCACGGCACTGTGAGTTTCAATATGCATTGAAACTCGCATTAGGATTAACTATGTCAGTCCAGACGATTATTGGTAAGTCCAAGTAAGATTATAACTAACCTGCTCCCCAAAAACAGAGTATTAACTAGATTTAACCCTTAACTGGTGATCCTAGTTTTAATCACATATTTGGTGATCCAGGGTCAAACTGACTCTCTAATTAAAAAATTCATATTAACAAATTGTGATAGGCTCTCTTTGACATTTGCATAGATATCTCTAAGTAGGTTATATCTTAATCGTAATGCACGGGTAGTGTGTTGAAAAAGTAATTTTCATCTTTCAAAAGAAGGAAAATAAAAGTGTTTGATATCTTTTAAAAGTTTTTTTATGAAGTAAACAACAGTAAAAAAATATAAAGTAACAGTCTTTCAGTTATATAATACTTATATATTCAGTTTGAACAGTTATTTTTGTTTATCGTTTTCATTTTTTTTTTAGTTCATTAAATATTAACTTAATTATTTCTGCCTTATTCTTGTTATTTGTACCTTGAATTTCCTGTAGTGATAGCAAGGCAGGTAAGTTAAGTGTTGGTTCTTTCTTTAAAGTAAAGTCCTCATTAATCAACTATCCCCTGGCGTTATAGAGGTTCTGCTCGACGTTAACGCTTTTGCAGCCCACCAAATTATAGTGTCGTTGTTGGCGGTAGCCGTTCATTGCTAACACCCATTTGGGTCGCGACAACGCAGTTATGTTCGGAGCAGATCTTTTAATTGTTCACCGTGGCTTTGTTTACACTGAGTCGCTTCAATTGTTCACTCTGGCCAATTTGCGTCTGAATGATAGCGATAACTTTACGAATATTAATTTCCTTACGATCCAAAGTCTATGTATTGTTGCTTTGAAGAACTTAAGTTCAAATTTTCCCATAGTGCTACGTAACCTGGCATTGCATAATATGGGTAATCCTACTTTGTGGTTAATGAACGGTAAGCTCAAACAACAGATTTTGAACTTTTGAACTTAAAGTTTTTCAATAATATCTGACTGGTTGGGAAGCTACAAACGGAGTATGGTGAAAGTGCATACTGACTAATTTGACATTGGAAAGTAAAAATAAAAATGAATAGAAACCAAGAAATTTGTTAAAAAATTATCACCCCTATTGAAAAACCTTATACAGTTGACAGTAAAAATAAGCAAACAAAAACTTAACTATGTTTAAACTACAACAAACATTGACATTGTCTTCCATTATTTTGAATACATAAATTACACCTTTTTGCCACGCTATTAACGGCATTTAATATGTGTATATTTGAAACAGATCTTACAGGATCTTATTTCGCCCATAACACTATTAATATTATTTTCATATAGAATTTGGTGGTATCCCTTTCTATTTAATTTTCCTTCGTTAATTTCGCTATTTAATTTTCTTCTTGGTATGTTAAAACACGATTCCCAAGAATTGTGCACCAGACGTTGAAACCAAATCATCCTTGCCTTTGAACGTCAACATTTTGATGTGGATTCCTATCGGACGAATAGTGGCGATCTATCAAACGATGGATCTTGTAAATATTGATATTGATACCACATGCAAAATTCTAGAAGTCGTTGACAATCACCTTCTGAAAACTGTCTGCGTTTCTTTATTAAATACGGTTTTAATTCATTTTTCTTTAATATGGTCGTCCAGAAATCCCCGAATTCGCTTCAATTTGGCGACTGGATACCGATGGATTTGCAATAACGGCTCCAATTCCATCAACAGCGATGTTTTCAGCATTTTGAATGTTATATTTTTTGGTCTTGTTTTCTTAAAACATCCATAACTTATGAGATTTTTCTTCCCATCGATTAAAAGCAGACGAAGGCAACCGCATGCCTTCGCTCTGTGTAGCGGTTGAAATATGTATCACATGCAGCATCAGCATTATTATTATTGAGAATAAAACATTCCAACATATCATATTCCTTAAAATTGCTAAATTCCATTTTAGTGCTTTGCTTTTTTACTTTATTATAGTTAAACAACAAAAACACGAGTACTCTATCACGATTTTGCATTAATTATTTTTGTTACAAGAGAAGTAAACACACGTTACTATGGTAACAAAGTAGGTAGTTGTTATTCGTTTACTATGATCAAAATTTTTTTTGAAAAAATTTTACTCGTTTCACTTTACACGTTTATTTGCTTGTACATTTGTAGCCAAAACACTACTTCTTTAGCTCTTAGCTTTATCTTACAAATAGTCATACTAAACTGTCCGTGCAAAATATGTAACATTTCTGATTTTAGCTTCATGGATACTATTACTCTGTGTTTATAAAACATTAAACCATCTGCCATATAGATGTCATACCTTACATTCCAATAACTTTTAAATTTATCATTAACAAACTTTGTTGTCGGTCAACCTTTGCAGTAACAGTTTTTCAATTGGATTAGTTTATCATCTTCTAATAAAACTGTGCTACACTGTTTTTTTTTTCACTCATCTGTAAATTAAGGCGGCCATATATGCATGCAGATGTATTAATTCACGAACGTGCGTTGATGTCTGTCACTCATTTACATTGTACATGTGCCGTCTACAGACGTACACAGTTGTCTCAGCACATTAACAGTAAACATTCGCGACAGAATAATGTCAAACGGGTTTAATATCATAGCAGTGGCGTGCGCTGTAATAGTGAAACAAAATCCCAAAAATAAAAAAGGTCGTAAAAGGTGGTGTAAACCATGGCTACTTGAGCGAAAACAACTGTCTCATATAAATCTTCTGGAACAGTTGAGACTAGAACCTGGTGATTGACGTAATTACTTAAGGATGAGCGAAAATGTATATATCGAATTTTTGAAGTTGGTTACATCTTTGATAACACGACAAGATATTATTCGTACCATCTATAGTGAAAGTGACTCATCGCTTAAAAGCGTATGAACAGATGTACTAATAATATGCGCTCTCTTTCTAACACACATCAACTTATTTGTACCGTATGCGCAATATTGTGCCATAAAATCGATGAGTCACTTTTAGTATAGATGGTATGAATTATACTACAATGCGATCGGCAATAACAACGCACGAGAGGTTGAGCGCAACACTTCGATTTCTAGTTACGGGACGAAATTATGAAGATTTAAAATTTTGTACAGCAATATCTCCACAAGCGTTAGGTAGAATAATTCCGGAAACTTGCAGTGCTATTTTTCGCGTGTTACATGAAAAATACATGAAGGTAAGAAAAACATAACATTAATGAAAGAGAAGAATTAGGTTGGATTTTAAAGGTAAAGAACGAATTATCCAACAATCTATCCGATTATGTATTTTTTTAGTTTCCTACCACCGAAGCGGAATGGAAAGGTATCCCCCAGCAATACGAAAAAGTATGCAACTTTCCTAATTGCCTAGATGCAGTTGACGGGAAACATACAGAGTGAGTCTGGATAAACCCCCCCCCCCCCCCCTCTATAACTTCGAAACCATTAGAGATTTTACAAAAATTGTTATAGAACTCCAACAGGGTGTGCAACGTTCTACTTTATTAACCAAAAAACATTTATACAGGGTGTTCCATAATGCACCAGTAACATAATTGAATATTTTTTGTTATTATACGGTATGTTTATTATAAGCGTATCACATAGTACTTTGAAAAACAAGCATTTTGATGTAACATAATCCTTACCAGAAATTAATCTCTTCAGGGAAAATACCATTTGCAATTCCCTGAACATGAGTAAATTGAATGCTGATTTGAATCTACGCAGGCTGTGCTTACTTAAATTTTTATTAAATGAGTTTCGATCAGAGCGTATTTTTGTTATTCAAAAAATGAATTCCGAAGTAAACGTCCTGCTTATTCTCAATGAAGTCCAATTTGGAATTACAAAATGTAAGTAAAGTTGTAATCTGGTACAATCAACAATGCCTAGATGACAAATGTCAAGTAATTGTTGAAATTTAACAAGACCCAGCATACCTGGATTACTAAAATTGACACTAAATCTGTTCATGTTTGAAATCTACGAATGCGGTTTTTTCTAAAACTATTAATTTTTGATAAGCATTATGTTATACCAAAATGTTTGTTTTTCAAAGTACTATCTAATACGCTCACAATAAACATAGCGTTTTAGCATAAAAAGCATTCGTTTACGTTGTTGCTATGTCATGGAACACCCTGTATAAAAGTTTTTTGTTTGACAGTGTAGAACATTGCACGCTCTATTAAACTTCTGTAATCTGTAAAATCTCTAACGGTTTAGAAGTTACAGAGGGGGGGGGGGCGCTTATCCAGACTCACCCTGTATTAACATAGTTCCGCCATCAGCAAGTGGAGCTTATTTTTACAATTATAAAGGATACCACAGCTTAGTTTTAACGGCGATTTGTAATGCAAATTGTGAATTTATCATATCTCATATCGGCATTAATGGTAAAATATCTGATGGTGGAGTAATAGAATACACAGTGAAATTCCCCTTCACGGACACCCCCCTTGCACGGACAATTTTCGTGGAACCGTTCGACTCTCATACAATTACTTCGAATTTCTCTTAAGCGGACACCCCTCTTGAACGGAAACTTTGGTGGGTTCCGTTGGTGTTCGCCCAAGGGAGATTTAACTGTACTCGCTTCTACAAAACACTGAAAAATGGATCTTTGTACGTATCAACTGCAGTTACCGTCGCGAATAGTGAGAGACGACTACCTTTCGTATTCATTGGAGATGAAGGATTCGCATTACCTCCAGATTGTTTGAAACCCTATAGCCTGAAGAATTTGAATCACGACAAGAAAATATTCAACTACCGTTTGTCAAGAGCAAGATGCAAATTTGAAAATACGTTTGGTATATTAGCTTCACGATTTAGAATTCTTCATACGGCTATTGGTGTAAATATACATTCGATTGAAAAAATAGTGTTGGCGTGCTGTGCGCTACACAATTTTTTAAGAAAAAAATGTTCTAGAGCGTACATGCCAACTGGATCTGAAGATAAAGAAAATATCCAAGATGGCACGGTTCAGTTGGGTTTACGAATGGATCCGACCATTGCTGTAAATCTGCAATGTAACCAGGCCTGACGATCTAATAACGAAGCAATGGTTGTACGACCCGTATCATAACAAGAACTAATGATTCATTAAATATTAACACTTATATATTTTTTATTTAATAATATACATTAGCAGGATTTTATATACAGGATTATTGAAGGACATAAGCGTATAACCTGTATATATGTATATAGGGTCATTTCGCCTGTTCGCGTCCATTTAGTGCAGTTGGTAAGATTGACGGCGATAATAAAAATATCCCAGCACTAATTTCTATGAAGAATGTATGTAATGTGTTCATTACATAGTCCATTTTAAGAATAACTTTCAGTTTTGTTCGAAACATCTTGTGTTTTTTTTAATAGATAAACTTCAGAATTAGGCGTTTTACCCACTTTGCGTCCATAAAATCCAAATTGCGTCCACCAGTGGACCATTTAGCGTCCACCAGCTTAGAAAAGGAATATAGGGATGATATTTTTAAGAATTTGCAAAGAAAGATTGTATTTTAATAATTTCTTTATTTAATCTTCAATGAATTGCAGAGGTCACATTCAAAAGACTTATCTTTGGCCTCTAAATAACTTAATCCTACAAATCGCGTGCATTTCAGATGATACCATCTAATACACTTGTCACAGCCTATGTTTTTCTCATCATCGTCTTCTACATCTGAAATTAGTATATCATTACATTCAGAACATTTCACTCGCTCCACGGCTGGTAAATTTTCTTTATCAAATTTTTCATTTACCGTTTCCTGTGTGACCTCTTGAGTAGGATGTATCTTCCTTTTTCGTTTTGGAGCAGTTTTACGAACCGTTTCAGAGCGTTTTAAAGTCTTTTTATGTTCTTGTTTTTTTATTCGTTCTAATTTTCTTTTTCGTATTGATTCCTGCTTTTCGCTCTTGATCTGCTCTTTATCTTCATAATACTTTCTCCATGCAGCAGAAGATATGGCTGCTGGAGTTCTTTGATTCTCTTTTCGTGCTTTGTTAGAAATTTCAGGTAGCATCATGTGGTGTTTAAATGGATCAGAGGTTTTTTTTTGCGTTCCTGCTGAAGCTGGCTGTACTAGAGACTCTGTAGGTAAAAAGGACGGTAGCGATACAGTTGATGCTGTTGATGAAATCAGAGGCAGTTCTGGAGTTAGTTCCTTGATGGGAGTTTCTTTGTTAACACTTAATATGGTGTGAGTTGATGTAATATCTTGGAATGGTAGAATTAGAATGTCGTCTAAGGACACCGTAGAGCCGAGGTCGAGGTAACTTCCAGAAGGATGTAATGTCGAAAGGGACAAGTCAGAGAACGAATCGTTTTTGTTGGTGTCAAAAGTTGAATATTCATCTGGATATACTGTGATTTCATCGCAGTCAATCTTAGAAGATGATAGAGTTCTATTGCTGGTGATTATGTTTGATGTGCAAGGTTCGATAAATTGTTTTGGTGTAGAATGTATTTCGGCTGATACTGTTTGAACCCATACAGTAGGATCGAAATTAGCTTCATCACTTTTGTCTTCAGCGTCTTCGTGAAATGAAGAAGTTGTGGTTTCTTCAGTGGAATCTAATTCGCGATCAATAGAATTTAAAATATTCCTATTTTTGTCTATTGAAAGTTCCATATGCGACTTCTCAGATTCAGTTTCGGTAGAAATCTCTGCAAATCCTACTTCTGCAGGGAGAGACTTTTTCAACCTATTGACTGCTTTTATTATAGTTCGAATGTTAATATTATTTTCTTTTAGTGTCGGCTTCAGGTGTTTCAAAACTTTTTTAAAACTTTTAATGTTCGAGTGGGTAACATTATCTTGTGAATGTTGATTAACGGCCTGAACATTTTCCAAAGTGTTTCTTACACATTTAGTGTAATCTGGACTATTGGCATCGAATGGGTAAAGACCACATCGCTTAAACCCATTTTTGATGTTATTGGGTATGTTAGGATGTTTCAATGCATCACTTAACAATTTACAAAAGTTTGTTTTTGTGACGACAGAATTGAAATTTTCTGGTTTTGATAAGAATTCGCGGACTGTGGATTTCCAATATGTTTTTACAGGTGCAAAAACGCTAACGTCAGCTGGCTGTAAAATATGGATGGTGTTGGGCGGAAGGGCATACAAAATAATTTCCATTTGTTCACACATCTTGCTTAAAATTGAGGACATATGCGATTTATGCCCATCTGTCGGCAAAAGCACTGTATTTTTTATGTTATTTCTCACTACCCAGTTGTGAAACTCGTTGGTGATGTATTCAGAAGAATATATCTCCTTTCATCCAACTTGTCTCCGATCTGCCTAAGCACCATTCTTGAGGCATACTATTCACTACAGCTCTTGGTGGTCTAATGTATGGAAACATGATGCATGGTGGACACATATCTCCATTCGCATTAAATGTTAATAATACCGTGATGTTTTCTTTTTCGTTGCTTGGCTTTATTTGGTATAAATTTTTGAACCCTCTTAGACCTAAAACTTTGCCTGTCTTTGGACAGAGAGCAAAACCACTTTCGTCCCCATTAAAAATTCTTTTCGGGTCACTCAAAATATCTTTTTGGTGTATACTGCCCAAATATTCCTCTAATTCTTTAAACCACAATCTGATTGATTCCTCTGTGACTTGGGCTCTAGCTTTATTAATACCCTCCGCATGTTTAAGTGAAATTTCTTTATTCCTGGCCAAAAATTTTTCAAACCACTTTTGACCTGGGCGATCATCTTTGAAATTATTTCTCAACTCCCCTTCTCGAATTATTTTCTGAACATTATCCAACAATTCCTGCCTTTTCACTGGAAATCCACATTTGGAAATGTTAAGAAGCCATTCAACAACTTTTTTTCACCATCTACTCCTAGCGCTGGTTCTAGTCCTGGTTTTTTTACTACATCTGGTCGGCGCCCACTGATTTTGTCCAATATTGTGGTCTTGGGAATACCATATTCTTTGCATACTTGTCTAATCGATTTATTGATCTCTCGAATTTCATTTATCGCTTTCTTTAAATCGTCTTCTGTGTATTTTCTCTTTTGCTTCTTCTTTCTTGTCTCCGACGAACTCATCTTAAATAGGAAAAAAAAATAAGAATAAAAGAAATTACTCATTTTACAACCAAGTCAATTGTATTTAACGAAAATTATGGACGCAATTTGTTTTATTATTATCCACTGTTGGAATAGTTCGCGTCCATTGCGGACACAAAGTGGAAGCTTTGTAAATTCGATGGAGTAATTCGTATCCTCCTTATTTTATTCGTTAAACATAAAAAACATAAGCAAATTCATTGTTAATATTATTCCTTTTTTCATTATAAAAGTCTAGAAACAGCTATGTATCCTTAAATTCACATAAAACAATAAAAACTTACCTTCGAACGCGCCGCTGCACACTGTTTTTTGTCTACACATCTGGCACGTACGCACTCATTTGATGAATAGCAGAGACTAACTATTTCTTCTAAATGAGATTGCTTTGCCACACGGACCTTTTCTCCATGTATGCGCCCCTCTTATACATTGAGGTATTAGGGGTAGTGACTTTTCGTTTGACTGGTGTTTTAGTTTACTTGTATTCGAGGATTTTTAAAGGGAAATCCGTAAAATGGACGCGAACAGGCGAAATGACCCTACTAGACGAAGAAATAAATAAATAACCAACAATTACCTGGCATTTTTTATTTTAATGTAAAAATAGACATTAAAATCATATAAGTTATATAACATAAAAGTAACATATAAGTTTTATGAATTAAACTTTAAAAGATAATGTAAAGGGTCAGATTCTGACTGGCACTGAACATCCATTTGAGTGATGTTTTCTCGTGATTGCTGGTGCTCTACAATTGCTACATCTAATGTAGTTACAATGTGGGATCTTTTTGTGAGAGCTCCATACTACGCTTCAAAAATCTCTTCATTATTTATTTTTGTTAAATAGATTGCCTGGTCTTTTGGCAAACTTCTTAATTGTTCGGCAACGTGTTTTCCAAAGTTATCAAATGTTTCAGGTTGTGCAGGTGGTTCATATAACCCCTTTGCTATTATATCTAGCACTTCATCGGCCTTTTCGGCTGTTCTTGACACCCTGCGTTTTGGGGGTCTTGATATAGTACATGGTGTAAACCTAAATTCATTCTCAGCGTTATGTATTTCGTCATCCCTACAACTTTGTGTAATTTATTCCTAAAGCCAAGAATATAAAGATTCACTGTTGTTTTAATAACAGGTAAATGTCCTAACCAGTGCTCCTATGAAAAATTAATAATTCCATTTACCTCGTTTTGGCTATTTGTGTTTTCATCATTGCGCCGAGAATTAGTGTCTTCATCGAAAACATTCGAAACAGAACTCCTTAGCATTTCCTGGTCTTTCACAAACTCCAGAAGGGTGTAATACCACAATGTGGGTTTGTAAAGGTCGTCAGCTTCACTGCCTGATCGTTTTGACTGTTCTACTTTCTTAAATTTTCTTCGAAAACTAACTCGGAGACTCTTAGTTTTCTGAATAACTCTATTTTTCGTTGCGCCGCACAATGGGACGAAACTTAAAATAGTGGACATGGATGTTTTTTTATTTTTCTACGATGGTTTTCTTTACATGTGTTAACACTTGGTCGTGGCCGAAAATAATACTCAGTGTATTATTAAAACTTTATATTAAGAAAAACGAGTATAACACAATAACGTAAAGAAAATCTCGCTCGCACTGACACTCTCTTGTCCATGGTTCGTACGCGATTCCTTGTGTGTGGGATGCTGACCACATCACGTGGTGATCGCGCATGCTCTTCGCTAACTCATGGTTATTTGTATTTACATAGGTATATACGTGTGTATGCATTTAATCATAAAATTCCCTCATATACACGGTGTTCATAGTATAAGCATCAGTGTTGAACAATTGGTCCGTAATATATTGACCATAGAGCAATTACAAATTCCACACATTATTAGACAATGTCAGTAAAATATTGCTTAAATAATACAGTGAAAGCTCTAATAAGCGGACAGTGACGGTTCCGTTACTTTTGTCCGCTTATCAGAGATGTCTGCTTATGAGAAGAGACTACTCAAATTAAAGTACATACACATATATGTATTATCTTGATCAGTTTTCGAAAATTTCGCTTTACTAAAACAAACTTTTTTTTATATTTTAATTTTTTTTTATTAAAAACGAACGTTCATACATAAAAAAGGTAAACTTAAAACTAAAACTATTTATTTTTCGTTTGAATAAAATCTAGCATACTGCGTTACCGCAATGAAGTTTCTCTTTGTAATAAGAGAGAACGTTCAATATGTGTTTCTAAGTTTTTCACATGTTGAAATGCAGTAAAATCATTTTTCACGAATGATTTTAGTTTGGAGATTATATTCAATGCTTCTTTATAAGATGTGATTGGATTACGTTCCTCGTCCTCCTCCACCTCTACCTCTTCCTTCTCTTCCTCTTCTGTCTTATTTTCAACATTTTTTGTGACTACCGAAAATTCCAAGTCATTATCTTCTATATCGACGTTTTGATCAACAGTTAAATATTCTTCTGCTGTTTTTACATTATCTATTCCCAGTCTTTTACTACATTTAAACAAATCAGCTAGTCTGGCAAGTGACAAATCATCTTCAACATCGTAGTTACTGTCAGTTGAACTTCCTTGATCCATCAGATTGTGGCCTTAGGTTTCTACTAGGATAGCGGTACCTCCCCCGCGAGCATTTTGACTGTCGTTCCGGTGAACTCGAAAGTTCGGAAGGCTTATTCAATACAGGCACGTAGATGGGTTTCGTTGACTAGAATTACATCCAACTGGTGCCTTTGGGCGTATTCCATCAACTCCTCCTTGCGGGACAACAGACCGTTTGCGTTCCAATACGCGAGTTTTAAGGAAATTGGTCGACGAGGTCGTCTATCCATAAAAATACTGCGAAAGATCTTGAACATGGCCGAGCAGCACCAACGACTCTCGGAGAACGACTTACAGTTAAGTAAGCGTGGAAGTACTTGTATTAAAAATTCTAGGATCTTCCTCCAATTAATGTTTCCTAGCAAGCGTGCTGATGGTGTCAGCAGAGTTGGGATGTCGCCGCTATCAATCCCAACTGAATGTTGTGATGCATCACTAGCCGGGTTCGGGGTGTCCGGAGTGGAAGGCGCTTGTTCCGCTTTCGTAGATTTCTTTATCGTTCCCGTTCTTGAGGTTGACGGATGCTTCATCTGGGGAGCGGGTGTTGTGGGCTTCGGGGCAGCTACTTCTGCGTATGTTGTGACGGAAGTGGAGGCGATGGGCCCAGGTTTGCTTGGTGTGGAATTTCCAACTTTGGCGGGCATTTTCTTTTCTGCGGGTTTTTTCGCAGGCTGAGATCGCGGGGGGCGGTCTGTAGGAGGCTTGTTTTGGGGTGCCTTAGGGCAACCCTTGAAGCTGGCAGGGTGTGGTCCCCCGCAAAGTGCACAGGTTGCGCTGACGTCTCTCGATAAGGTGAACTGCGCCGAATGGTGTTCACCTGCACATTTCACGCAACGTGGAGCGGCGTGACAGTTTCGTTGCCCATGGCCGTTCAGCTGACAGCGGTGGCATTGGGTTGGTGCATCTTTGCGAACCTTCTTCGACTCCACGGTTATACGAATTCCGCAAATCTGCTTAATCGAGAAGATGTTTTTCGATTCTGTAGACTTCTTGATTTGCGCGAAGATGAGGGGCATTGGTCTCTTCTCCTTGCCCTTGGTCATACGCTTGCATGACGAGAGAGCGAAACCTTGAGTTTTTAGATCTTCTAGGACCTTCTCGTCCGAAATGTATTCGGGAACTCCCCTGAAAACCACCTTTAGGGGTTTCTCCTCCGTTAGCTCGTAGGAGTGAAATTCCACGGATGCGCTGGACATGAGGTTCACTAGAGCTCTGTAGTCCGTGGCGGTTGCAGGTGAGATGTTAATACCGATGTTCGTGTTGGTGGCTTTCTTGATATTTATTCCCTTTTGGGTAATCTCACGGTGGGTTGTGTCCACAGCTTTTTGTTTCTGAGGACTACGGGAGGGACCCTTTTATCGTCTGGGATGGGTTTTGTTTTCGTAGACGAGTTGATTGTGGGTATTGCGCTTCCCACGGTCATCTGAGATATTGATGCTGCGCTTTTGATGTACCCGCAATCTGATTTCGAATGTTTTTTCCTGCGCTTTTTGGATGGCGCCGTTATGAAGTCTCCTTTGGGGTCGGCTTCCGTGGAAGTCGATGAGCGGGTCGTGATTGTGGAGACGGTGTCCGACTCGGCTTCCATATCTTCAGATGCCCCCCCTTCGCTGGCATCGTCGGCCATGTCAGGCGGTAGTTCATGGGGCACAGTGATAGCGTCTTCAAACGGAATTGCAAATTTACCGTCGTCAGACGTATTTCTCTTAAGGGAATACGCTGGAAGGGCGATTGTTTAATCGCTTACCATTGGAACTCTTCCTGGTGATACGTAGTTCAAGCGAATCCGTCACTTCACTCCTGCCGTTGCTGATGAGACTTGAGGTTTCTATCCGTGCGATGTCCTGGCGATGGGTTCAACACGAAGGAACGACGCAAACTCAATGAATGAATGAATGCGTAGTACGCCCGACGCTAGTCTATTGCTGAAGCGACTGGCGAGCCGGCTAACGGAGGTGCCCGCCGTTCGTCCAATCAAGGACTTCCCTTGCCCTATGCTATTCGTTTGAGGGGCGTGTACGTAATTGCCGGCCGTTCTGGTTTTAAAAGACGGCGGGCGATATTTTGCGTTACCACGTATTCCGACCTCGAGTTGCCGTTTGTTGTCGCTTGATCATTTTACGCTCGCGATGTCACCGAAAACTAGAGGAAAAGCCGCCAAAAAAGCCGGCAAGGCCCAAGTGAACATATATCGTAAGGGGACAAGAAACAGGGATGGGAGCAGTGACGTTCTATTTGGCAATGTTTGGAGAGTAATCTTGCCAATTATTAACTTTCTTGCTTGAACGATGACTGAGAAATGTGATTTTAAAGAATAGATTGAGAATTGTTAAAAAAATCTTAAAATTAAAATAACTCGAAAAAGAAGAATGGTAAGTACCAACAACTCTTATCAAAGTTTACTTATTTTTGTATGTAGAATTAAAGTAGGTAATAAAAACTATTCCATTCCATTTAAAATAGCGAAGTTGTATCCTACTTCCGGTTGACCGGAAGTAGCAGCCATCTTGTAATGTCTTAGATTGAAAGATTTGGATGAACAAATCCTAGTGGTAAATTCTCAAAAATGTACGAATTGTGAAACCGAACAGAGTTTTAACGAACCAGTTGCATGAGAACCCCTTTATACAGGGTGTTTCATGAAGTTCTTCCGGCACTAATGGAGCATGTTTATTTAACTGTTCGATAATGTGAACTTTGAAAAGGTCTTTGAATAATTAAAAGAAAAGTTCCCGATTACATACATATATTAATCAAAGTAAAAAATTCACACGAAAATAATAAAAAGAATTCTTACTTAAAGTTCACCGAAAATAAATTGCTTGGTAATTAACAGATTGCTCAACTAAACACTTCTCTCTACAACTAAACACTCTCAAAACGTACTATTCTGCAGTTGAAACCACTCTGACTCTAAAATCACGCGCAACGAACGAAATTGAACACGTTACAAAAAAAGGAAAACGACTTTATATAGAAAAATGAACTTAAGGGGTAAGTAAACTATGCTGTATGTACGTCATTCGTTACTTTAATCATGCCGGTATTGGACAGTAATAATAATGTAGAGATAAGGTGTACCACTGGCCCCCTTTTGACTCGTCGTAGACAGAGACCCCGCGCGATCCGCTGCCGCGGTTACGATCTGAAACCGATAATTATAGAGGTGTCCCGTTTTGATTGCCTGATCCTTTACTGACGTATTCCCTGATTGAGAACGAGCAAAAAAGTCTTAATGTACATAGCGCTGACAGTGCTTCGTTTTCGAGATATTCAACGTTTTAATTTCACCATTATTAACATTATTTACGGCCTCTCACCGCCCATGCTGATTTGGGGGTTTCAGTCCCTCCTCCGCACTTCGCAAGACCCGCCTACCATTCTTGTTCCGATTCGAGGTTTTCAGCCCGTCCTCGAAACAGCAGGATCTTCTCGCAAACCGCACCTTTACGGACTCTCATCTACAACTATTCACACAACAATTAACATAACATATAATATAAATAATCTCAATAAATAAAACTCTGGACATCATAGCAATAACTAAATAAATAAATAAATCAACAAACGAGTAATAAACAACAAATAAGCAGAAATATCACAGCTCAAAATCACATATTGTGTTTACACATTTGCAACTATCGTTCTTTCCTACGTACATCGTAATAATCGTTTTGTTATTGTTTTAAATTACAGGGTCGTTCTCATTATTTCTTTTAATAAATAAATCGTCTGCAAAGGCGTTGAGAATAGCAAATTTACTCTCAGAGTATGTTGATCTCCCAATTATGACCATGGATGGGACTTCACCCATTCCTGCTGCTAGGACGCGTCTCTCCTCGTCACATTTATTGCAGTACAAAATGATATGCTCTATTGTTTCGACCTCTCCACAGGAGGATAAATGGTTGTCAATTAAATTTAAGACATATAACTTTTTCCTAATCGGACCATGACCTGTCAGTAAAAATCCGACGTTCAACCCTACCCTAAACCAGACAGGGTGACTCTGGGTCTAAACGAGTATGTAATCCTCCCATTTTGGGAGTCGTCTCACCTCTTTTGCCAAATAATGCAAGATTCATTACAAATGTACAATCGCCTTTTCTCAACTCGAAGAGCTTTGGGACCACGTATTCTTTTAATTCTAAGACTGTTCGATTCTATGACCTTGTCCTGGGAACCCAAGTAAATAATGAACCTGTTCTCATTAAATCAATTGGCCGGTAGCCCACCAAAACCTGCAGAGCCTCGTTGAATACTGTCCGACAAAGGGTATCGTCGAAAAAGTATCCAATGAATCAAGATATAGAACAATTCCAATGAAAAGGTCATCATGTATGATGCGTATTGCCTTGCGTTCGACTCCCCATTGACATTTCATGACACGTCTCATTTGAGACACAATAACACCTATTCTGTCTTTTAGCCTTAGTTCGTGTTGGGTCGAGCTACTAGCACCGGGCATTACTGGAGAGAACAGTTCTCCAAATTCGACGGCCATTTGTTTGAACGCGCTGGCGAATTCCTCCGGGAATCCACTGTTTAGCGTGGTTGCGTCGGTCGGATGGTGCAGTCTTCTCTGTGAGCTTCTCCCGTCTCCAATAGACGGTGGTTCGGTGCCTGAAGCCGAAATGCAAACAACCCGCGCTGGTAATCAAGTACTGCTCTGTGCCGCGTAAACCAGGGGTCTCCCAGGATTTTGAGGTGGCTCAGTCGCGGGTTTACTAAGAACTCCTCCGTTAGTTCGCGACCTTGGATTTTTACTAGTCGCCGCGTCGTCCCCAATATTTGGAGCTGAGTGGCGAAATCTGCTTGCGATGCTACCAGTGGTCGTGGCTCGTAGCTTCCCGCCATCTTGCTGGCCATGAAATTATGCGACGACCCTGAGACCACCAAAGCCAGGTGTGGCTTACCGGCTATTGCCACGTTATAACGGATCGGAGGGGCTTCATGGTCACGTTCACCGAAGCGGTAGTGGCTGAGGCCGCCGGGCTTATTCTTCCCCGTCGCTTGCGGCCCCGATTGCGTTTCCCGACGACTTCTTTCTTAAGGGGCAATCGCGATGCCAGTGGTCCCCCTGACAGTTTTGGCACCTATATGGTGGCAGTCTTGTGGGTTTTACTGGTGCTGGCGTCGTCATCTTGGTGGATTGGGACCACTTCGAGGTTGTTTCTGGAGCAATCCCGCGCTCCGGAGGCGATCCTCCACCAACATGGCCCTTCATGTAAAGATGATAGGATCCTTAGCCACGTCTAGCAGGTACAGCTCTATTTGTGATAATAGCAGCGTGCTGATTATTGATTGGTCCTCTTCTAACTTTCGACCCAGCCTCTTCGCCTCAACTCTTTTTACTTAGGAAACTCTCGACCGACTCGTCGGGTCTCTGGCGTTGCCCGAAATATTGGCTACTGATTAGGGCGAGAATTTTGGGGTCATTGTATCTTCCTATCACGAGTTCTTCGAATATCGCGAAATCTACTTCGAGGTCGGCGAAGGACGTCCACCAGATGGCGGCGTCGTCTTTAAGACCCGAGACAGCGACGTTCAGTTTGTCGTCTTCGGTTCCCTTCAGTTCCCTTGAAGTTCGGTGGTGTAGCACTTTGGAGGGCGAGATGCTTTTCCGGCAGCTTTGCCAGGGGACAATCGGATGCGGTGTCCATGCTGGATTTTCTTTCCTCCCTTTCTGTCACTGTATTTTTCGGGGGTTCGTCTTCTTCTGTTGAAGAGCAGTCCGAATCTTCTTTTCCACCTCTTGAGCGATGGACTCCGTCTTCTTGCAAGAGTAACGGTAGGGCGTTGCCCGGAACGGTTTCGCTCCCAGTACAAGGTGCAATTTATGTTCCGTTACACCGGTGGTGTTAATGGCGTTTGTTGAGAACATCTCGGGGAAGGATTGCATCATGTTTAGGAAATGTTCGAATTCCTTGGGAAACTGGTGCCGAATCGAATTCGGGCTCATTGGTTGTGGTTCTGACGGAGGATTACTTCTTCGGAAATATACGGACTGCCGTTTGTCGATTTCGTAGTGACAACATCCTCTTTGGTACTCCAGTATCGTGCCATATGTTGACAATCAAGGGTCACCCAAGATTACCGGTAGCGTAAGTTGTGGGACGACCAGGAACGATTGCTGGCAACTGTTGCCATTTATACCAAAATCTATGGTGGTTTCCCCCAATATTCGGAGGCACGAATTCGGGTCTGCTTGGCTAGTGAATCTGTTGTTTACTTGTCGGCACGATTTCACCATGTCGGTCCGGATGAAATTGGCAGTGGATCCAGAATCGAGGAGGGCTGGGTGGTGGGTGCGCAAGAACGAAATGGTGACCACTGCACGGACCGGAGAGTGTGGAGTCTGCAGCGTTGAGATTAATGCGGCCGCTTGGTGTCTGGGCGGCCGCCTTGGCGTTTCCCGACGAAGTGTTCTTGTTTACCAGGCAATCTTTATTCAGGTGGCACTCCGAGCAACACCAGCACTTCGGTAATTTCTTGTTGCCCTAGTCTGGAGTTGGATTTACAGGGCTCTTAAGCAACCCTGACCTTCTAAATAGTTCCTCCACTTTCATCGCATTAAGGCGTAGATCATTCATATTCGCCGGTGTGGTGGTCATATGTAACTGGATCTGTGATAGTAGCAGTGCTACCATCATTGCTACATTTTGGTTACCGTCTCAGTGTAGCCGTTTGGCTTGGCGGTTTTTTCTTTTTAGGAATGCTTGTACCACTTAGTCCGATCTTTGCTGACGACTGAAATACTGGCCGTTGATTTTCGCAAGTATTTGGGGATCGTTAAATTTATTTTTGAAGATTTGTCGGAATTCCGAAAATGGAATATGTAAGTCCTCAAAAGCGGCCCACCACGTCGCGTCGCAGCTTCTTCTTTTAGGAAGCGGGCCGCTTGCGCAGTTTGACGTTCTTCTGGAACGTTTGTCTTTACGAAATATTCCGTCACTGCTATCAGGAACTCGTTCGGATCTTCTAAGGGGTCGCCGGAAAAGGTAGGCGGCTCCGGAGAATCAATGCGCAGATGATCCGCCAAGAGTTGCTGAAGTATGCATACCTTTGGGTGTTGTTGCGACGTTGTTGCTTCTGTTTTCTTTTCGTCCATTTCCTCAGACTTTAGTTCCTCCGGTTCTTGAGAGAGAGTCTTGGTTCTCCCTCTTCTTCCGAAGAACTTGCCAAACCCTATTCGATTCTGTATGGGTGACGACTTCCAATCCTTTTGCTCGTTGCACGGGTTTTTGGTATTCCTGACCAAACGTTGGGCGCCAATTATCACAAGGACGAGTCTGGGAGAGGAACTTAAGTAGGTGGTGGTAAGAAAGGGGAAAGAAGAAAAGCTGATTGGGTTAAGTTACTATTTACGATTTTATTTACAACTAACTGGAAAGGGATTATATAGGTATGCGTATTTACAAGGATGGCGCAAAGACGAATTCTGGCAACGATGGTGGTCGGTGGCTAGATTGCTGATCGACGTTGTCGGTGGCTAGGTAGCTGGGCGACGGTGGTCGGTGACTAGAGAGCTGGGTGAAGCGACGGCGTCTTCTTGGAACCTCTCTACTTCTTCTTTGCGTTTAGAATCGTCAGGACTCGACTGCCGACACTGGGTCTTTGAATTTGACCAGGTTCGACCTTGTGGTCTTTTACCTGATCGTCTCGTTTGGCCCTTCTTATTTTTTTATTTTTATTTTATTTTATTTTGTAAATCTGCCGGAATGGCCTGTATTAATCTACCAGTTTTTGTTTTTTTGTTGAGATGGTTTCTCGCTTGTCAATTGTTGTTCGTTTTGAGGTATTCATGCCCCTTATTTCTTCGTTGGCGTGAGTTTCTATCTTCCTGAATGTCTTATTGGTTGTTTCGTCTATGATTTCTTTGAGTGCTTTTATACCTGCTCCTTTTCTAAGTTGTTTGTTTCCATTACTTCAGATTGAAAATTGATATTATTTTCATTGTCTTTTCTAGGAAGTTCTGTAGTTGGGTTTGGCTCGGGTTGGAGAAGGCGAAATCAGTAAACATTTCTCCCAGGGTCGCTTTCAATTTTTCTGTGGAATTTTCTGCTTCTTTGTTATCACCTATTACAGTTTCCACGGTTCTTTTATAATCCTCTCTTTGTTCTGTTTCTTCCTTTCTTCCTGTTAGAGTAGCTTTCTTGTTTCGATATTCCTCCCTTTGTTTCCATACATTGCCTTCAGGGACAACGCTGCCTGCTTCCTTTTTTTATTACTAGGATTGTTCGGATTTTTTGCACATTTTATTGACGTCGACAGGTGCTCCTCCCTGCAGTTAGCGCAGCTGGGTGCTGTTGTTTTAGGTTTTGGGCATTCCCGCGTGACGTGATTGCCCCCGCATTTCATGCACCGGAAGTCACCGTTGCAGTTTTTTTGGGCGTGCCCGAACTTTTGGCATCGGTGGCACTGGATAATTTCCAACTTAGTACGCAGCGTTTCGACCGTCGCAGTTAGACGCAGACGTGCTTTAAATTGTAGATAGACCTATATTCCTTGCTGATTTCCACCAGCACCAGCGGGGCCGGTTTCCTCCTATCCCGTTCATTCCCACTTTTTTGGTGATTGGATATCCTTGTTGATTGAGATCATCTTCTAATTCGTCAAGTGTGATCACATTCATCACACCTCTTATGACCACCTTCAGCTTTTTCTCAGATTTTAAATCGTACGTGTAAAACTGAATCTGTTGTTCTTCCAACAGTCGCTTGAGGGCTCTGTAGTCGTCCTCGGTTGACGGTTCGATGTTGATGCTTTGGGCAATTAACTTTGCTTTGACGTAATTAATTTTTCGGTTATTCATGATTATGCTAACGTGATTCCACTTACTTTTGTCGGTTAGAACTAACGGAGCTATTTTTGTTTTTTTTGCCTTGTCTTTCTCGTTGTTGGGTGTAGTAGGTAGTTCATTCTTCTTTGTTGGGTTTACCTCCAATTTTTCTTTGGGGTCGTTAGTTCCGCTAGAGTTCTCCTCCATCTTCATTTCCTGATCCGCTAGATCTTCTTCTTTCCCATCAGCGTCATCTTCGTCGTCAGCATCTTGAAGTGGAGCGTATCGGTTTTTGGTTCGGATCGGGTTCTCCGCCGCATCTATCTTTCTTTTAATTGCCGCCTTTCTGGGGACTTTATCATCGTCTTCACTCAAATCGTTTGTTTTTGTAGTTTTCCTCGTTTGGAGTACCGAGTAAGTGGCCTTGAGAAGCTTCTGCAGGGTATCGGTGTCCATCTTGAGGATTTCTTTTATCATTTTTTCTCTTTCTTCTTTTTGATTAACCATATTGTACTCGGTGTCGACTCGAAACTGTCTCGACTAAGAATCGGGCGTGCGGTCGGGGCACACACCAATACATTAAAGACTGCACACGCAATAGCAAAAATTTTGTGCTGCTTACAGCACCTCCAGCGGCGTTAACTCTGAACTATTAAGTAACGCGGGAAGCTGGCAGGTTTAAGTAATTTTAAACCTATACGTTCTTGTAGGTTCGTATTCAAAGAAATAATAAAATAAAACAAATTTGTAACATATAAAAAAAGATTTATTATTACAAAATAAATTACATGCTTAATATGCTGTTAATATAAATGGACAAGTATATATAAGGTACAAAAAATTAATATAAATAACAATACTAATAAGTAATAACATTAAATAATCATAAGTATAATAAATACTAGCAGAAGTACTGGGAGGAGTATTGGGATAAGTACATATCAGAAGGTTTATTAGGAAAAATATCTTCTGAACACACAATCAGTTGTGGAAGTTGTTTCCCACGCAGCTTCATCTTGGCATTAGTTTGAAATTGGTTATCCCTGAAGTCTCGTCCACAAACCCAATAACCTTTTCCCAGTAATTGAAGGTGACTAGACTCCAGGAGATCCTTTCCTTATCGGACTTGTAGTACTTGAGATATTTCGACTAGCTCATTTCGATGGGGCACCTGTATACAAGTATCGCAGTCATACATCCAATATTTTTTGAATTTTAAACTACTATTAAAATCAATTAAAATTATTTTTAATTGCCTTTTATATTTTTACTGTTGTAAATGTTATAATCTTGAGTTTCCTTCAAACATGTCTTATTATTTTACAATATTTAGTCTTAGAAATGATAATTACATTGCCAAAATCATACATTTTCTTACGATAGGTTTACATTGTTTTATAGACAATTTTTTATAGAGAAAATGACGTTGCTAGCAATATACAACGTAAAGAGTGTATAATTAAACAATAATGTTATACTTACTTGATTTGGTGGCATAGTTAGATAAGCGTAAAACAGAAATACACAATCCACAGGTATTATAATCTTAAGAATAACGTCTATAAACATGAAGAAGTCGAGAAAAGAACAATCGCAATAAAGCGTGTTTGACATCACGGTCAAGAACAGACATAGGTAAAGTACCGACCAGAAAACGGCATAAATATTATCATATTATTTAACTGTGGATTTTCCTACATTTAAATTATAACGATGAATGTTTGTATAATATCACTCTAATGTATACTAAATTAATTAATGTGTAGTATTTACAGTAATTATTAATCCGCGGAAAAACGAACAATGTAGAAGATTTCCGTATATTCGACGGGTGCGCTTCCAGCGGCGTTAACTCTGAACTATATACCTGCTTAAATTATTCCCTATATCGTGTCCGGCCCCTGGGTCGGGGCGAGAACTGCCGACACGATGTCTAGCGCGTTCTTATATAGGCACTCGTAACAAAGACATTCGTCTCCGGCCAATGGGAATGTCGAGTGCAGGGCGACGATCCAGCATCGACAGAATGAGTGCGGTGTCAGCCTGTTACGTAGTCGAGGAGGTCGTCGAATAAAATAAAAATTTGGTGAACTCAAGAATAAGTATAATCTAACTATTTACAAAATATTTACTGATTTTTACAAGGTGTTTACAAGTTATAAAAATCATGATCGGAGATTAACGAAGACTGGAATTGAATTGATTTCTCCGGGGTTTTCGGCCCGCTTATATCGGGCCCGGTGACGACGTGCGGCACCAGGATGTCGGGAAAATATTTGGACGAGCGGCGCTAGGATGTCGGCGCAACACATCTGGAGGGTCCCTATTGCGTCGTCCCTTTGCGTCGTTGTAACACATGGACGAGCGGCGCCAGTATGTTGGCGTAACACCCCCTTCCTCAAGGCGCCGGCTCGGCCGGTGGTTGTCGTTGTGGTGGAGGAACCGGACGTAGGTCGTTTACGTGTACTTTGACCGGCTCAGCGGTTTGATGCCTTCGGATCCAATGTGTCGTAGGTCCGACTTCTTCTGGGACCATGTGAGGCCCTATCCAACGAGGACCAAACGGGGCGGGGTTCGGGCGCGTTCCATGTCAAATTGTCGGGGAACAAAACGTATCAGTGACGGTGGATCGCCTCAGGCATAACGCTGGCGATATCGGTGTTCGTTGAGGTGAGCCCTTCTCGCGCGTCTTCTTCTTTGTTCGGCTCGCTCCGCTGCTGGTTGATGTTCTGCTTCGGGGCCCTCGAGGAACCATTCACCTGGCCGCGGTAGCTCATAGCCCAGGAGTAAGGCCGTCGGGGTTTCTCTCGTCGCCGCGTTGCGTCGGGACCGGATGTTGAACAACACCCGATTGACATGCCAGTCCCATGTTGTCGGATTTCGCCCTTGGAGTTGGATGCGGATACATTTCTTGATTTCCTGTATCCTTCGTTTCGTAGGATTCGCCTGAGGGTGGTATATGGGCGTCGTCCAATGGAGGCATCCCCATCGACGCAGGGCGGAGTCCCAGTCTATACATGTGAATTGCGGCCCATTATCTGATAGGATGGCCCTCCGATAACCGTATCTTGGGAACACCTCGTTATCTAGTAGACCGATTTATCCTGGGGGCGCTGCACCGGCTGAACAAGTCGGTAACGACAAAGACGAACCTATTGTTGTCCCTCGTCTTCACGTAAGGCCCCATGACGTCAACTGCAACGACTTCCCACGGTTGAGCAGGTTCACGGGGTAGTAGAGGAGCCCACTCCTATAGGGATCCTCGTTTCAGCGCGAAACAGGCCAAGCAGGCGTGGACGTGCCTGGCGACATCCTCCTCCATTCCGAGTCACCAGTACTTCTTCAGGATGGCTCTCGTGGTCTCTTCCTTTCCAGGATGTCCTGCGGTGGAGGCGTCGTGGTAGGCGTGCAGCAATTGGTCGTGCATGTCTTGGGGCACGACGAGTTGGTTGCCGTCGGGATGTCGTTTCCACAGGAGCCCATCGTGCACCGTATAATGCGTGGCGATTCTGGCCTCCCTGGGGTTAGCAGGTCCCGCTTCGTTAATATTATTGAGGGTACGAACAAGGTTTTGGGCGTGGGGGTTTTGACGCTGGCTTTCCTTCATGTCGTCGATCATCCCAGGTACCTCTAGACAAACAATTTTGGCGTCCGCTTCAATCTCCTGCTCGGGGGCTAGGGGAGGGAATAACCGGTCGATGTCGTTGGCGTGGTTTTGCACGAAGATCGCATCTCTAGGTTGGTGTGACAGGTAGTCCGGCAGCTCGTTCTGCGTGCCCGGGATGTGCTCCATGTCGAATTTGTACTCTTGGAGGAGGAGCGCCCACCGGGTCAGCTTAGCGTTACGGCTCTTCATGGTGTCTAACCATAGTAGGGCCCTGCTGTCCGTACGTAGCGTGAATCTCCGGTCCTCCAAGGAAGGGCGGAAGTGTCGAATCGCCCAGATTACCGCCAGACACTCCTGCTCGTTGGCGTGGTAGCGTTCGGTGGGCAAAAGCTTTGCGCTGGCGAAGGCTATAACTTTCCTTCTAGGCTCCTGGTAGAGGACCGCGGCGATTCCCTTCCCACTGGCGTCGGTCTGAAGAACGAAGGGCACTTTGGAGCTTTTAGCTGCAGGGCTTTTAAATTTGTTTTGGCCGCGTAAGAGATTTGACTACGGGGCCAGCACTTCGGTGCATCGGGGTACGAAACTGCGGAGCCAATTACACAGGCCCAGGAACGAACGTAACTGTTTCTTGCTGGCCGGCCTCGACGCCTCGCAGAGAGTATCTATGTGGACGGGCAAGGGCTCCACTCCTCCTGGGGTGATTCGCTGTCCGAGGTAGTCGATGGTGGTAGTCCCCATGTGGCACTTTTCGACCGATAGCCGCAGGTTGTACAGCTGCAACCTCTCGAAAATCAGGTGGAGGTGCCGGATATGCTCCTCCAACGAGTTACTGTACACGATTACATCGTCCAGGTAAACCATCACGAACTCGCGTAGGTAACCCACTAACACCTGAGTCATTAGTTTTTGAAAGGTAGCCGGCGCGTTTTTCAACCCGAAAGGCATCATCCGGAACTGATACGATGCTCCGTCCAGCGTTGTGAACGCAGTCAAAGGCCGGGGAGACTTCTCCATTGGGATCTGCCAGTATCCGGACTTGAGGTCTAGGCTAGAGAAAATCGTAGCACGGGTGAAGTCCCGCAGCGTTTCATGGATGTTGGGCAACGCGGAGGATTCGTCTTTTGTTTGCTGGTTCAGCCGGCGATAGTCCACTTAAAACCTCGTGGTTCTGTCCTTCTTCTTCACCAGCACGATCGGGGACGCGTACGGAGAACGGCTGGCCTCGATGACGCCCTCAGCAAACATCCTCTCCACTTCTCGGGCGATGAACTCTTTCTTATTCGGGGAACATCAATATGGTGGTATGCAGAAGGGCCTCGCTCCGTCAACTGGTTGCAATATGTGTTGAGTCGCATATAGAGAATCGCACCGTGGTCTTTCCCAGTATAGGTAACTGGGCGCCCGGGTCGGCTTGGGTCGCGCAGGTGTCTTTCACAGACAGAAACGACGGGATAGCGTCCGAGCGGACGGAGTTACTTGTGGAGCCGGAGTCCAGCAGGGCCACGTGTCGTCCTCCATCGGTCTCGATCGACACCTTCGAACGGGTGAGGCGGCCTGGATTCTTCAACGTTGAGATTACTGCGGCCGTTCGGATCTCGCCGTTCGAACGGCCGCCGCGTCGTTTCCCGAAGACTCGCTTCGCTACAAGAGGCAATCGCGGTTCCAGTGGAACTCAGGGCAGTACCAGCAACGAGGCGACTTCTTCCCTTTCGGGCCATCGGGGTCCGCCGCAACGGGCGTTCTTGTTTGGGGCGTCGACGACGACGTTTGCTTCAGAAACCCCGATTTTTTAAGCAGGGTTTGCGTGCGAATCGCCTGGTGTCGTAGTTCGCCCATATTGGCTGGCGCTGACGTTAAATGCAGTTGCAGCTGTGGCAGTAAAAGAGCGATCATCATGATTATATCGTCGTTCGGCTTCCGGTGGAGACGTCGTGCCTGCAGATGCTTGCGCTTTAGGAAGGCCTGGACGGACTCGTCGGCTCGTTGACGGCAACTAAAATATTGGCCGTTGAGTAGGTCCAATATTTGAGGGCTGTTGAATTTTTCGACCAGGGCCCGGTGAAACTCGGGAAAGGTGAACTCCCAAATCGTCGAATGCGGTCCACTACGCAGCGGCTTCTCCCGGAAGGAACCGGGCCGCTTCGTGCGTCCACTCCGCTTGGGGCGTTCTGTTGTCCGCGAAGTACGCCTCTAGTTGGCGGAGAAAGTCCTCTGGGTCCTCTAAGGCATCGTCGCTGAAGGAGGGCGTCGGGATGTCCTTGATGCAGACGTGGTCGGCCAGCAACTTTTCCAGGGAGCAACCGTGAGTGCGATTGCCCGTCGCGGCGGCGTTTGCGATCGCTGCGGTTCCCTCAGGTTCGATCCCGGCTTTCCCCATTTTGGTCGGCTGCGATTCCGCTTCCAGCCTCAGTGGTAACGGAGGTTGAGCGGGCCCCGCTTCACCTGAAGCGCTTGCCGGTTCCTCCGGGTCGTTGAAGTACGGCTGCTGCGCTGTTGTACGGCTTCTCGTCCTCGGAGCTTTCGGCATTACTGGGCCCCACGTTGGGCGCCAATTGTTACGGGGTCGGGTAGGTCGTTGAATAAAATAAAAGTTTGGGGAACTCGAGAATAAATCTATTATTAATTATTTACAATATATATACAACTATTTACAGATTTTTACGAAGGCTTATAAAAATCATGTTCGGCGATTTACGACGACTCGAGTTGAACTGCCTTCTCCGGGATTTTCGGCCCGCTTATATAGGGCCCGGTGACGACAAGCGGCGTCAGGACGTCGAAAAAAAAATATTTACACAGGTGGCGCCGGGATGTCACCGCGACATATGGTGGGCGTCCCTATTGCGTCGTTGAGATGGACGAGCGGCGCCAGTATGTTCGCATAACCTCCTGCGTACCAGACACACTTTTTATAAGGTTTCTTTTTGAAACTTTTATATTGCACTGCTGTGCCATTACTTAGTACGAGAAAAATATTGAAAGAAATATCAAAATCCGGAAAACCGGTTTTTCACTATGTCCTTCACAAAGTACAAGGGAAAATAATGTCCCTTATTAAAATAAATAATTAATGTGCTTCATAAAGGACGTAGCCTATTTTTATAGTATAATGAGCAAATAACACCAGCAAATAATAGATTTCATGCATAATTTTACTTAGTTTTATTAAATTTTTCAAAATTAACAGTAATCAAACTTTTTTTCACAATATATGTTAAAAATTAACTTCTCTTATTAAACTTACGGCAATCAATAGTAGGAACGTTAGAGATCAACCATTTATCCTTATATTATAGGGTTTTTTAAGAGTTGCATTTAACAGCCTTCATGAAAGTCAGTAAAACAATTACGATTAGACGTAAAACATAGGTAAATTTCACATTTCTTGCAAAACACCGTCGTTTTTTTATCGCAGCCATTCTTTCTACAGCGACATTGTTTTATACCATATGCTGGCAAATGCGCTGCACTTTTGGTACGGTTTTCTTTGGAAGGAACTGGTTTAATTAGAACCTTACGTTTTTTATGTTTAGGCTGAAGTTCATCGTATTCAGATTCGCTGTCGTCATCACTATAATCTTCGTTGTCTTCAATCAGTTTGGTACCCAAGTTCAGTTTGTATTCTCGCATTTGTACAATATTTTTCTTTAGGGTACCCTTCTCTACTTCTATCATTCTATATTGCAACCAAGCATTTACCACGCATAGGTCGAAAAGATGAGAAATTACGCGTATTGTCCATTTCTTTGTACGATTGCGCGATGGGCAAACGGAAAGCATTCTATCCGCAAGATCGACACCACCCATTTTTTCATTATAATTTTTGATAACGTTGGGCCTTCTTACTTTCACGTATGCTTTATTCTTCTTTGACCATCGCTCACATTCATCGTGATCTTGATCGCAGTAACAAGTGGACATCATAAGTACAGGCTTATTATCAAGCCACATTGTCACAGCGAGTTTTCGGTCTTTTCTAACTTTTACTTCACTACTTCCTCTCGGTTTCTTTTTAAACGTCATTTCATCGGTCAATACACAGTTTTTCGGGATTCTGTTCTTCATAATTGTGCCCGTGGCATGGAATCCTAGTCTTAGTAATTCATCACAAAGTTTAGCCGTCGTGAAGAAACGATCAAAAAATAGTAAATGTCCTGGAACCAAAGTTCTAGTCATATAAATCACCGCTGCTTCTCCCAAACAAAATCCTTTATTGATTAAGTGAGGAAATGTAGTGTCTCCTTGATAAACTGCCATGTCGCAAACTATACCGTTTGGTGAGGCCAAGACAAAGACTTTGAGACCCACAGGATTGGGCTTCTTAGGGCAGTACTGACGCATGGGACATTTTCCCGTAAAAGGAATCATCATTTCATCTATACTCATTTCTTGAGGACGATTTTGTTCATGACAACCGGCTAATATGCGATTAAATAAAGGCTGGATTTTCCATATTTTGTGGAGTTTTTGTTCCATCGTCACTTCAGGGTCATAAACGCATTTCAATCTCAGTCTAATGTAAAAAAATCTATTACGGGTCATAGCTTTGGCTATTATTGAAACTTTCCACTTTTCAGACCAATACATAGAAATTTGCGGATATTGTAATGCGGACATAACCATTGTAATACCTATACAGGGTGTCTCCGAAATGCGTGTACAACGTAAGACCACAGATTCCTTGGCTCAAAATAGGTCGATTTAAGTTAACTTATCCATATCCAAAGTTGCTTCGTTTCGCCGTTAGAAGGCTTTAAAGATAATATTTTTCATGAGTTTTTCTTAAATTACTCGAAAAAGGTTTATTAGATTTTATTCATTTTTTAACTATGTCTTTATATCATCTGACTACAGCTTGCTGTGGAACAAATTCGAATTTCCAAACATACAGGGCGTTTACAAACACTCTCACCACAAGTTATTCATCCAAATCTTTTTAACCAGCCTGTATAATTTTCTATCAATTCTTTTTCTGAATAGCTACATTAATTTAGACATTATTTTCTCTCTTATAAAATTTCAGTTGGGCAAACGGTTTAGCCACCAAAAAACATTTTCTAACTGCAAGCAAGTTCAAATCTGTAAGTTAAGGTAACACTAACCCAGTTCAAAGTAGCAATTTCTTCACGGGATATGTAGCTCTTTCAAGAAAATCACATTTTAGAGGGTTGGAAGTAGTTTTTACTCAAAATGTTTCCAGGATTTGTGACCATCATCAGGGCAAAGATAATACAGTGTGCAAAATTTTTACTGTTTGCTCTTTTCGTTGCCTTTTTGCTTTTATGATGCCCAATAAACGATATCAGAAGGTGTTAGGTTTACTGATCTTGCTGACCAGTTTACAGGAGCATGATTTCCTCTTTATTTCCTTCGATTCCACAGTAGAATCTGCATAATACGGACTAAAAGGGCTAAACCTTGATAACGTTCACAAATGCTGGCGAAAATTTGAAAATTTTAAGCAATAAACTACTTCCAAACCTATAACATGTGGTTTTCTTTAAAGATCTTCAAGTCTCGTGAAGAAATTTGTACTTTGAACTTTGTTAATGTTACCTTAATTTACCGTTTTGCGCTTGTAGGTATTTAGAAAATCTTGTTTTGTGCCTAAACCGTTTGCCCAACTCAAATTTTGTAAGAGAGAAAATAGTTTCTAAATGAATGTAGCTATTTAGAAAAAGAATTGTTAGAAAATTATACAGGGTGGATAAAAAGATTTGGATGAATAACTTGCGGTAAGAGTGTTTCTAAACACTCTGTGTGTTGCGAAATTCGAATTTGTTCCACAGCAAGCTGTAGTCAGATGATATAAAGACATGATCAAAAAATGAATTAAATCTAATACAAATTTTTCGAGTAATTTAAGAGAAACTCATGAAAAATGATATCTTTAAAGCCTTCTAGCGGCGAAACGAAGCAACTTTGGATATAGATAAGTTAACTTAAATCGACCTATTTTGGGCCAAGGAATCTGTGGTCTTACGTTGTACACGCATTTCGGAGACACCCTGTATAGATCTTAAGCTCCTTTAAAGTTAGTCCCATAGATTTACCGGTCTGCAATACATGTGTTCTATTGGTGCAGTCTACCATGTGGTTCAAAATATTATCATCTACGTATTGATCATAAAATTGATACCAGTCCCATTTCTCAGTACTTTTATTGATGTAGGCAGGTTGCATTAAATTTTTGATTTCCGTATCTAATTTCTCGTGTACCCAAGTATCTTGAATGACTTCGTTATTTTGTCGACTTCTAATAATTATTTGTCGAGTGGTTAATAACTGTGAGCTATCACCTCTACCACGACTACTACCTCTGCGAAATGTTCTTCTTGTACGTTCTCTTGCTCGTGATAAGTATGACGAAGTTGAAGGAGTAAAATCTGAATTGTCTAAAATTGCTGACGAAGCTACAGAAGTAACTGACTCATCTTCACCTTCGCTCGAACTACTGGAATCACTTTTACGATGATCATGATATGCCGTTTTATTGATACCTGGTGGTTGAAAGTCTGGATCTTCGTCTGAGTCATCTCCAGAATAATCTAACTCGGAGTCGTTCAATATTTCTTCGATGGCATTAGGTGTTAACGCTAAAATCGTAAACGTACTTTACATAGTACTCGGGAAGACCGTCGTGAAAAATATTAATTGCATGCTTTTGTACTTTACATAGAACATAGAAAAGAGGGTTAGGTAAAGGTTAGGTTAGGATTTTTTTTTCTTAAAATATTGCTTGGAACAATGAGTATACACTATCAATAACGTTTTTTACACAAAATATTATAAAATCACGTAAAAATATAAACGATTAATATGGATTAACTTGCCTCTGCGTACACGCAATCTTGCTCGCCCACCTTCCAACGCCATCTTTAAAAGAATGACAGTTGATATTGTGAAATTTTACTTGTTTGCCGTATCCATGTAGTCAATAGATGTCTCTAGTATAACATTTTTAGCAATGGCAATGAAAATGAAGACCACAATTTTTATTATTTCTAACGTACTATGAGTAGTACGGATGTACGCAGGAGGTTAACAGCTATGTCACACGGACAATGTGGGGGAGGTAAAAAAATAAAATACGTCGTATGCGGTAGGGTAGAACTATGTACAGTTTATTTACAAAACGCCGGTCGGGCAGCGTAGATTCATATATACACACGGTGATAGGTCGGGTGGAGTTGGTCACCGACGCGGATGGCCTCACGAACAAGGTTCGTCGTAGTGGCCGACGTGGGTGGTCGTCTTCTTACTCCAAGCCTCCCGAGGGCGGCGAGGCGTTGGCTGGCACTCGATGTGATCCCCACGAAAGGTTCGTGGCAGCGGTCGGAGTAGAAGAGAAGTTTTCTTACCAAGGGCGAAGCGTTGGTTACTACTTGTTGATTTCTTCTAAGGCGGATGTAGCGGCTGGATATCGTCTGACTCTCTCGGAGAAACCCCCGGCTTTTATCCCGGCCGCACCGGATGTAGTACAATGGCGGCGAATAGAAAACGGCCGAGTCGTTCGTAAGTTAGGGAGGGGGTCGTTGGCCGATGCGGCGTCAGGACGACTGTGTATCAGCTATGTTACCATGGACAGAGGGGGCGCGTTTAAATAAACCACAGGTCCTTCGTTGACGAAGTTTATTAGCCGAAGATTGTTAATTAAGGTCAAAATATATACAACTAATAACTAAATATATACATATACAATCGTTCTGCGAGCGCGAGATTCGTTGTTGAACTGTCTTGGATGAAACCTGGAGCTGGTCTGTCTTCTCCGGGATTTTCGGTCCGCTTATATCGGGCCCGGTGACGTCGTGCGGCGCCAGGACGTCTGGAAAATATTTGCACATGTGGCGACAGGCTGTCGGCGGAACACATGGTGGGCGTCCCTACTGCGTCGCTGTAACACGGACGAGCGGCCAACGTGCGCTATGCTCTCGGCACCGGGTAACACCCCCTCCCTCAAGGCGTGACGTTGGCTGCTCGACGTTGTTGGCGTGGCGGAGGCGCTGGTCAGAGGTCGTTTATGTGTACTTTTGCGGGTTCCGCTGTATTTAAACGACGAATCCAGTAAGTGGTGGGTCCGGCTGCGCTGATAATCGTGGAGCGAATGGTCCTAGAGGTATTTTGTGGATTTTCTCCATTACTTTGTCGCCCGGGGCGAACCTTATTTGTGGTGGATCTTGTCCGGCATAACGTTGCCGGTAGCGGTGCTCGTTCATGTGGGCCTGTCTTATTCGTTCCTATCTGCCCTGCTCCCTATTCACGGCTTGGTTCTGTTCTGGAAGGTTGATAAACCATTCCCCGGGTTTGTGTAATTCGTAGCCCGGGAGTAAACGGGCTGAAGTTTGGTTTGTTGCCGCGTTTCTACGGGAGCGGATATTCAGTAGGGCCATTCCTAGGTGTTGACCCCAGTCTTTGGTGTTACAGCCCTGCAGCTGTAGTCGTAGGCATTTTTTATGTCCTGGATCCTTCACTCGGTTGGGTTGGCTTGAGGGTGGTACACCGTTGTGGTCCATTGCAGACAGCCCCAACGCGCGAGAGCGCTGTCCCATTCAATTGATATAAATTGGGGGCCGTTATCCGAGAGGATTGCCCTGGGGTAGCCAAATCTAGAGAAGACTTCGTTGTTCATAATTTTTACAATATCCGACGTGTCTGATTTGGCCATGGGGAACTCCTCGACCCAACGCCTAAAAAGGTCCGTGATTACCAAAACGTAGCGGTTGCCGGCGGTTGAAATGTTGTAAGGGCCCATGAGGTCCACGGCGATGATCTCCCAAGGCATCGTGGGTTCGTGCGGTCGCTAGGGGGCTTTGTCTTGTAGGGGGCCACGCTTAAGGGATGCACACGACCAACAGCTTCGCACGTGTTGTCGTACGCTGTCTTCCAAACCTAGCCAGTAATACAGCCTAGCGATCGCCCTGGTGGTTTCTTCGGCGCCTGGATGTCCTGCGCTTGGTGCGTCGTGATAGACGAAGAGGACATGTTCTTGCATGTCTTGGGGCACCCCTAATCTGTCTCCATTTTCGTGCCTACGCCAAAGGAGCTCGTCTGCGCCGGTGTAGTTCTCCAAGATTTGGCGCTCAGCTGCTGTTGTGGGGCCGTTTCCATGTATGTTTTTCCAGGCCTGGACTAAGTTTCTGGCGTGAAGATTTTGGCCTTTCTTTCGTCGTTCCCGCCTTCGTGGGTGACAGTGCGACGTGGTCAGGTTCGTTGTTAATTCGGTAGGCTGGTTCCCTTGACAGGAAATCAAGCAATTCATTTTTCTCCCCAGGATTATGTTCCACCGTAAACTTGAACTCCTGTAGCATCAGGGACCACCACGTTAATTTCGCATTTTGGTTGCGGAGGGTCTTCAACCATAGCAGAGCTCGGTTATCCGTCCGCAACGTAAAGGGGCGGTCTTCCAAGTACGGCCGAAAGTGCTTCACTCCCCAGACGACCGCCAAGCATTCCAGCTCGTTGGCATGGTACTTTTCTTGCGCCGCAGTCAGTTTGGCGCTGGCGAAGGCAATGATTTTCTTTTCCTCCTCCCCTTGGTAGAGCACTGCTGCAATGCCCCGTGCACTCGCGTCCGTCTGGAGGGTAAAGGGATCGGCGAAATTGGGTCTATGGAGTCGAAGTGGTTGTTCTAGGGCCTCTTTGATTTTTTTGCACCCTTCTTCGGCCTGGGGATTCCATTTGAAAGTTTTTCTTCCTCTTAGTAGATCTGTCAGGGGCTTTAGTGTTTCGGCACAACGTGGAATGTATTCCTGCAGCCAACCACACAACCCCAGGAAACTTCGAAGCTGTTTCCTTGTTTTAGGTTGAGTCGCTTTCTTGATGCCTTCGATATGATTGGGAAGGGGTTCGATTCCTCCGGGGACGATGCGGTGCCCTAAATATTCTATTGTTGTTTTTCCCAAGTGGCATTTTTCCGGGGCTAAGTGGAGGTTGTGGGTTTGTAGTCTCTCAAACACTAAATGCAGATGGGTTAGATGTTCTTCCCAGGAACTGCTGAATACGATCACGTCGTCTAAATATACTATCGCGAATTTTCGCAAACAGCCGGGCAGAACCTCTTGTGTCATTAGATATTGGAATGTTGCCGGGGCGTTCTTGAGGCCGAATGGCATTGCCTTGAATTGGTAGGTTGCCCCGTCTGGCGTAGTAAAAGCGGTTAGTTCCTCTGACCCCTTCGCCCTGGGGATTTGCCAGTACCCGCTTTTCAAATCCAGTATTGAAAATACGCTCGCGTTGCTTAAATCCCGTAGCGCCTCTGAAATTATTGGCAGGGCCGAGGACTCGTCTTTGGTTTGTGCATTCAATTTTCTACAGTCCACGCAAAACCTGGGTGTTCCGTCCTTTTTCTTGATGATGACCACCGGCGAGGAATAGTTCGATCGACTAGGTTCGATTGTTCCCTCCTCAAGAATCCGTTCCACTTCTCGGGCTATGATTTCTTTCGTCTGAGTTGGGTAACGGTGCGGTGGCGATCGAAAGGGTTTTGCGTGGGGCAGCAAGCGCAAGTGGTGTTCGGTGGTGCCCGTGGTTACCCCTCTGTTGTGGGCGAACACCTGGTGAGAATGCTGTACCATTGCTTTCAATTGGTTTTGGTATGTCGGTGGGATCCGTTTTTCAACTCGGGATGGCTTGTGGGGGATTCGGAATCTGGTTTAGGGGGTCTTTTCCAAAAGAAGTTTCGCCTTTGCTTCGTACCGGCGTGGATACAGCCGCGGTCGAAATCCAACACCACTCCTTCCCGGGTAAGCCAGGATTCGCCGAGGATTAGGTTGTGTGACAGCCGAGGTACGACCAGGAATTCGTCTTCAAATGTCGTGTCCTCGATTGAAAATCGAAGGCGTGTGCTCCCGAGTATGGGGAGATCGGTATCGGGGTCCGCTAATTTTGCTCGTCGTGATTCCTTTTGGTATTGCTTGATCATGGAAGCACGAATGAAGTTATGTGACGCCCCTGAATCCAGCAATGTGGATGTTTCGATGTCGTTGTTCACATGGATTGGGAGAATAGTTTTTAATGTGTTGCAGGCTGTTAGGTGACCTACCGCGGCCGTACTGGGCTTCCTGCTCCTCACCGGACGACCGCTTATTCGTTTCCCTGTGATGGGTAGTCCTTGTGCCAATGGGTTCCTGGGCAGTACCGGCATTTGGGAAGAGCAGCTGGTGACGTTGCAGGGGCACGTTTTGGGAGCACGCCCGACCCCAGCAAAAGGTCTTCCAACTCTATGGCTTCGCGGCGTAAATTTAGTAGTGTGGATGGGTGGTTATTACGCAGCATCATCTGCATAGCTGGCAGCATCAGTGAAATATATAGCGGTATATCTTCTATCGCATTTCTTTTCAGGCGAGCGGCTTGCCGAGACTTTAATTTCAGAAAAGCTTCGACTGCTTCTCCCTGTTGTTGGCGTTTGGAGAAGTATTGGCCGCTGATAGATGTAAGCACTCCCTGGCGGTTGAAGTGCCTTACCAGCTCTTCTTTGAATTCTTCGAAGCTTAAGTCCAAGTTCTCGTACCTTGTGAACCATTTTGAGGCTTCCCCGGATAGGAATTTAGCGATAGCTTTGGTTTTCTTCTGGGCGGGACATTCTTGGGTGCGTAAGTATTCTACTGCTTCGACCAAAAAGTTTTCGGGGTCCTCGATCGGGTTCCCCGTGAAGGCTGGTACGTCTTCCTCAACATTCTTAATTTGGAGACGTCTCAATAGGGGGTCTAAAACGCTTGGTAGATCCGTCTGTAGGGTTGTGGTTTCCGTTGAGGGCCCTGCAATGCCCCTCTTCTGATCCATGGCTTGTGTGGGTTCCTCTTCTTCGGAAGAGCTGTCCCATTTTTGTTTCGTTCCGTTGAGTCGATACTAGTTGCTCTTGAAACGTCGACTATATCTTCTCTTGGGCAGCATCGGCATCGGACAGAGGCACGTTGGGCGCCAATTGTTACCATGGACAGAGGGGGAGCGTTTAAATAAACCACAGGTCCTTCGTTGACGATGTTTATTATCCGAAGATTGTTAATTAAGGTCAAAATATATACAACTAATAACTAAATATATACATACACAATCGTTCTGCGAGCGCGAGATTCGTTGTTGAACTGTCTTGGATGATACCTGGAGCTAGACTGTCTTCTCCGGGATTTTCGGCCCGATTATAAGGGCCCGGTAATGTCGTGCGGCGCCAGGACGTCTGGAAAATATTTGCACAGGTGGCGACAGGCTGTCGGCGGAACACATGGTGCGCGTCGATCCAATGTCGGATGTGATTGTAGTATATAGTTGCCGAAGGTAAAATACTTTATCTGCGGTAACATATGGAGTCGGGAGTACCTAAAAATATAAATGGCATGTAATTTTAAAAAACTGTACACAACAATATTTAAATTTATATTACTTGTTGCAAATCGAAAGTAAATACGCCATAGGAAGGATTGTTTTTGCCTATTGTTTTGTCTTCGCTCTTCGTTGCATATGCAGTGTCAGCAGCTTCCTGGTGTAATCTGAGAGTTTCTTCTATTTCTGCTTTTTGCTCAACCTGAGACAACTTCATTTCCATATTCAGTGTATCGCATTTTGTGCATGTCTCCAATTTTGGCTTTTTGAATTGTATTCCAGTTTTGTGAAATTCTCGGCAAAATATCTTGATAGATACCGGAGTTTCTGTTTTTTTTTGCAGTAAAGGTCATACAAGGTTTGTAGATTTAAAGATGCAGCAAAGTACTTTTTCTGTGAATGCCTACGGGAGTAGTGCGATTCATACAAGGGGAACGAATAAATATGTTTTTCTACTTCTTTCAGTCTACTCTCAGCGGTTTTGTGTGGTGGAGCATGTTTTCCCCTTTTATCAGAATAGGTACTTGCACCAGTAGCGACATTCTTTTTTTTACAACTGACACAATGAATTTTTCGGTTTCATTAAACGTATTCAAAAAACAGGATTTGCATACTTTGATTCTGATATGTGTAAGTTAGAGTCCTCTTCTTAAGCTGCTTCTCTTCAGTAGTCAGTCTTTTCCGTTCGGTGGCTTTACATGAGACATTAATTAGCGAAGCACAATAAGCAACTCTTTTATCATGTGATCCCATTGCCCAGTACTCATCAAATATTAACTTTCGCTCAGTTTTGTTAATTTTTTCTCTACAACGCATTCTACAGTTGTTACGTAGGGATTATAGGGATTACGTTTCCTTTTTCTTTCAGTCTTAAGTTTTACAGACCATTGTTTTTCTACAGTAATTCTTTTGCTGTTATCACTTTTACTCTCGTTGTTACCGCATTCGTCAGATGATGCTGAATCCTCCAAACTTAGTTCGCTAGATATTGCTTCATAAGTGGGATCATTGCCTTCATTTTCAGCAGTACTATCTTGAAATTCTGGTTTATGTACCTGTGAGCTGTCTAACGTATTAGATGTTTGATTTGGGGAATCTTCTTCATTCAACGGACAGTCGAATATATTATCATTCAATATTTCATTGTCAGTTGCAACAACCATATTGTCTGCTACCGGTATGATTTCATTAAGAGTTCCAAACTCGTCAATTTCATAAAGACCTTCGTTTTCCGCATGAACATCCGATGGTAAATATTGAATTTCATTAGTGTTATCAGTTGCAATAGTATACAAGCAGTCCCTACTTAGTTAGGCAGCTGTTGCAAATTCATTAGCTGTAGTCGCAGCTACAGCAGGCCCATGTAAACAATTACTATTATGTCCCGTGTCAATATTGTTACATTGATTCGCCTCCGTAACTGGAAAAATTACGTGTATTAGTAAAAGTAACCAATTATGATACATTAATTTCATCAATTATTGTTTTTTACGGCTAATTTTGAGGTAAAAAACAATAATTAATATACTAATGGTCGTAAGCAATTGTTGGAAAATTAATTTCATCTTTCATAAGCGTTACTTTATCACATGAGCCTACCCTATCCATTGATAAAAAGCAGGGTTAGGAAAACCTACGCACAAAAGTAACAATAAAGATTTGTGGAATCTTACCTTCTTTTTGCTGTTGCAATGCTTGCATCATGATTTTTTCGGTTCTGCTCCTAAATTTTGCCATTTTATCACAGATACACTTTTATTAGTAATTAAAAACACAGGATAAAAATTTGAACCAAACGTTCACCACAAACACAAACTAAACATCAGTCAAAAGGGTTTATGTAATTTTTCAAGTGAAATAGTATTTACTTTAACATTAATCTTGGCAAACAAAAGGACATAAGTCGTCTTATGTCCATTCGACTGAACAAAGTAGCCTGCATTTCATCACTGGCGGCAAGGAAAAAGGGATTAAGTCTACATATATCCTTTTGAGTAACAAAACATTAATACAATCACTTAATAATAAGCTGATAAAAAGGCGTAAGTACACATATGCCACTTCAGATGTGCAGTGAAAATACTGAATAGCAGCATATGTAGAGATATGTCTTTTTGTTGGAACATAGAATGTTAATGTTTGACTTATGTCTAACCGCGGGGTTCCATAACCTCTAAACAGACGAAATATAGACTTATGTCCTTATTCCAGATGAAAAAGCAGCAATTTTTAGGGCATATGGCATACTTAACTCATTTTCGCAAAAAAATGACTTATGACCTTTTGACTTCCTACCACAGATTTGCACAGGTGGCGACAGGCTGTCGGCGGAACATATGGTAGGCGTCTCTATTGCGTCGTTGATACACGGACGAGCGGCGCCAATATGTTGGCGTAACACCCCCCTCCTCAAGGCGCCGGCTCGGCCGGTGGTTGTTGTGGTGGAGGAGCCGGACGTCTGTTTTGGGGCTTTCGAGTAAGGCTGCCGGGTTTGCGGTTTGTGTCGAGTGGCTCCTGTGTCGGGGAACTCGTCGGGGAAGGTTCGAACCGTTTCCAGGAATGCCCCTCTGTATTTTTCCGGGAATTGGTAGTGGATGGCGTTGTCGTCCGGCGCGGGACGGGGCGGCGCGAGACGGGGCGCCGCGGGGTTGCTCCGGCGGAAATAAACCGTGTTCCTTTCCAGTTTTCCAAAGTGGAAACAACCTCGTTGGAAATCCAGGACCACTCCGTAATTGTGGAACCATGGATCCCCTAGGATGAAGGGGGCGCTGAGTCGGGGGACCACCAAGAAGCGCTGGCTACATTGAACCCCGTCTATGTTGAATCGCATCGTGGTCTCTCCCAATATAGGTAGCTGGGCGCCCGGGTCGGCTTGGATCGCGCAGGTGTCTTCCACAGGTAGAAACGACGGGATGGCGTCCGAGCGGACGAAGTTATGTGTGGAGCCGGAGTCCAGCAGGGCCACGTGTTGTCCTTCATTGATCTCGATCGACACCGTCGAACGGGTGAGGCGGCCTGGACTCGCCAACGTTGAGATTATTGCAACCGTTCGAACGGCTGCCGCTTCGTTTCCCGAAGACTCGCCTCGCTGCAAGGGGCAATCGCGGTTCCAGTGGTACTCGGGGCAGTACCAGCAACGAGGCGGCTTCTTCCCTTTGGGGTCTTCGGGGTCAGCCGCAGCGGGCGTTTTTGTTTTCGGCGTCGACGACGACGGTTGCTTCAGAAACCCGGATTTTCGTAGCAGGGTTTCCGTGCGAATCGCCTGGTGTCGTAGTTCGCCGATACTGGCTGGCGCTGGCGTTAAATGTAGTTGCAGCTGTGGTCGTAAAAGGGCGATCATCATGCCTTTGTCGTCGTTTGGCTGCCGGTGGAGACGTCGTGCCTGTAGATGCTTGCGCTTTAGGAATGCCTGGACGGACTCGTCGGCTCTTTGCCGGCAACTAAAATATTGGCCGTTGAGTTGGGCCAATATTTGAGGGCTGTTGAATGTTTCGACCAGGGCCTGGTGAAACTCGGGGAAGGTGAACTCCAAATCGTCGAATCCGGTCCACCACGCAGCGGCTTCTCCCCGAAGGAACCGGGCCGCTTCATGGGTCCAGTCCGCTTGGGGTGTTCTGGTGTCGGCGAAGTACGCCTCTAGTTGGCGGAGAAAGTCTTCTGGGTCCTCTAAGGCATCGCCGCTGAAGGAGGGCGTCGGGGTGTCCTTGATGCAGACGTGGTCGGCCAGCAATTTTTCCAGGGAGCAACCGTGGGTGCGGTTTGTAAATTAAAATAAAATAAATTGATAAATAAAATAATATAAAAAAATAATAATAATGATAATAATAATAATAAATTGAGAAAATGAAGCAGTAATCAAAAGTAATACTCAAGATTTCAATCCTAATCGGATAACGAGAAATCAACTTAACGCGGTTGATCCGAAAAGTTTGCCAAACCACCCAGAAATCAACTGTAACTTCAAAACGAAAGCAAAATGAGCCGCAAAAATTGAAATCTGATTTACAAAACTTCAGCAAAATTTTAAAATGAATATATGTGAAATTAATTTTAAAGTTTAATCGTGAAGTACTAAAATTTATAAAATTAACAAGTGGTTCTTCAAGTGACCAAGTTCGAATTTTAAATTGCGTAACTAGGTATGTATATGAATTTTTAATATTTATAAAATAATAAATCGATTTCTTAATTTTTTTTTCTCTAACCTTAAGTGTTTGACCTGAAGCTCCATAAGTTCTAGTTCCTTGATTGACTCGAGCTTGTTCACTGGAACAAGACCGTCACTGGACGGTCTTCCGAAAATGTTAAGGAAAGGCACGTCGCATATGACACCAGGTCCAAGGTGGTTAGGTGAGTTTATTTTAGGATCGTCAAAGATCACAATGTCGGCCAAGGTCGACGCCAAAGAATTTCCAAATGGAAAATAGGTAATCGCAATTTGCTCTATTCGTAGGAAGAAAAGGTCTAAAAGAAATAAAATTAGGAAAGTGGAAAAGGATTAAAAGAGATAAAAGAGCGTAAAGCCAAAGGGGTTTCTTTCTTTTTATGAGAGATTTTAGGTAATAGAGGAATTAATGAAGTAAGGAGAGACGTAGGGAATGGATGATAGAGAGGGTGAAGTAGAAGATTCGTATAAAACCTACCTCAGATGGTCGAGGCCTCGTGTTAAAATAAATTGATCGTAGAAACGGAATGCGAAAAAATCCGGTAACACCGAAACTTTGGAAAGATCCTTCAATCAATTCCAAATCACAACTTCAACGGAAAATCCCAATAAAAGGGTTTTAAGATAATCACCAAAAATCTTAACCAAAATGGCTGCACAAAGGCCAAATAAAAATTCTTGTCGATGTTGTCGCATTCACATAACACAGCGAAAGAGGAAGAAAATTTCTCCGAAACAGTCTAAATACTTCCAAAACCGGAATCTTGAATAAATGAACCAATAAGAAAATTTCATTTCGAATCCAGAACCAAACACACGCCATCTCTCATTCAAGGGTGGAATAGAGGGGTTATTGGAAAGGAATAAGGATTTAGTTTTCGGATTTCCGCCACTGAAACAAAATTAAAAAAGAAAAACATTTAAAAAAAGAATAAACTAAACTAAACCAATTTTGTTTCTATTTAGACAATCACAGGAAAAAAAGACAAGACAAAAATAAACCGTAACACAGCTATGTCACACGGACAATGTGGGGGAGGTAAAAAAAAAATAAAATACGTCGTCTGTGGTAGGGTAAAACTATGTACAATTTATTTACAAAACGTCGGTCGGGCAGCGTAGATTCATATATATACAAGCGGTGAGAGGTCCTGCGGTCGGGTGAAGTTGGTCACCGACGCGGATGGCTTCACGGAAAAGGTTCGTCGTAGTAAGTGGTCGTCTTCTGACTCTAAGTCTCCCGGGGGCGGCGAGGCGTTGGCTGGCACACGATGTGGTGATCCCCACGAATGGTTCGTAGCAGCGGTCGGAGAAGAAGTAGAAGTTTTCTTACCCTGGGCGAAGCGTTGGTTACTAGTTGTTGATCCCTTCTAAGGCGGATGTAGCGGCCGGATATCGACTGCCTTTCTCGAAGAAACTCCCGGCTTTTATCCCGGCCGCACCGGATGTAGCACAATGGCGGCGAATAGAAAACGGCCGAGTCGTTCGTAAGCTGGGGAGGGGGTCGTTGGCCGATGCGGGCCAGGACGACTGTGTATCACCCCCTCCCTCAAGGCGCTGGATCGGCGGGTTGGCGGCGTCGGCGTTGGGGGGGTGCGCGGCGAAGGTCGTTCACATAAACCTTGACGGGATTCGCCGAATTTCCGCGTCTTATCCAGTAAGTGGTTGGGCCGGCCTCTTCGATCACGGTATGCGGTCCCGTCCATCGCGGTACGAAAGGCGCCGGTCGACCGTGAACGCGTTCCAATACTCGTTGGCCCGGAGTAAAACGCACCGGGGGTGGTTCTTCTCCGGCGTAGCGCTGGCGATACCGGTGCTCGTTCATGTGCGCCCTACGCTGTCGTTGGTTTCAGACCTCTGGGTCTTCCGCGTTCTGTTGGGGAAGGTCCCATTCCCCCGGGCGCCGCAGCTCGTATCCCAACAGGAGTGGTGCAAGTGTTTCTCTGGTGGCCGCGTTGCGTCGGCTCCTCACGTTGTACAAGGCCGTAGGGAGATGTTGAACATCCCAACATCCTTGCACGTATTTTCGGACTTCCGCCTCCATCCCCACCCAGAAATAATGTTGATGGATTGCTCTCAGCGTTTCCTCAGCGCTGGGGTGTCCTGCCAACGAATCGTTGTGGTAGCCGTGCAGTATCGCTTCCACGGTGTCTGTCGGCGCAACCAATCGATTACCGGACGGGTGCCTCTTCCACAAAATTCCATCCTGCACGAGATATTGCTGGAGGATCCTCTCCTCAGCAGGGCAGGTGGGTCCGTTCTCCTGGTAGGAGTTCCAATTTCGGACCAGATTCTGGGTATGTGGATTATCTCTCTGCGTCTACTTTACATGTTCGGCGAGCTCCGGCATTTCGATGACCATGAGCTGCGGTTCCTCGTGGCACTTCGTCGCGGCGGAGATTTGGCGCGGAGGCAGTAATCTTTCGTCATCGGGTTTATGTTCGGCGTCGTTGGATTGTCGGGATAGATAGTCCGGGAGCTCATTTTCTCGACCCGGAACGTGTTCGACCTCGAAAGTGAACTCTTGTAGTAGAAGCGACCATCGGGTGAGTTTGGCGTTCTTTTCTTTGAGGCTGTTCAACCACAGAAGCGCCCGGTTATCGGTCCTCAGCAGGAACCGGTGGTCCTCAAGATAGGGACGAAAATGACGAGCGGCCCACACGACGGCAAGGCATTCTTGTTCGTTGGCGTGGTATTTTTCCTCCGCTTTCGTAAGCTTGGCACTGGCGAACGCAATAATTCTCCGCCCCGGCTCCTGGTACAACACCGCTGCTATTCCCTTTTTGCTAGCGTCGGTCTGAAGTATGAAGCGCTGATTAGGTTGCGGCCGGTGGAGATGTAGGGGACGGCTGAGTTCTTCTCTTATGTTGCAGAAAACTCTCTGGGCTTCGGGAGTCCACCGAAACTTAGCATTTCCCCGGAGAAGGTCTGTTAACGGGGAGAGCTTTTCGGCGCACCGAGGAATAAAAGTTCGCAGCCAGTTGCACAATCCCAGGAACGATCGGAGTTCTTTTTTATTTGTTGGCGTCGCGGCGTTCTGAATGTCCCGGAGATGTACTTGTTGAGGGGCGATGCCGTTCGGGGTTATCTTGTACCCCAAGTAATCTAGCGTATCCTTCCCGAATACGCATTTATTACCCGAGAGGCGGAGGTTGTGGAGTCTGAGGTGTTCAAACACCTGGTGAAGATGATCCAGATGTTCTTGCCAATCATTGCTGAATACGATAATATCGTCTAGGTACACCAGGGCGAAACGGCGAAGGTACCCCGGCAAAACCTCCTGGGTCATGAGGCGCTGGAACGTGGCGTGGGCGTTCTTCAACCCGAACGGCATAACCCGAAACTGATAACTGGAACCGTCTGGAGTCGTGAACGCCGTGAGGTGCCGTGATTCCTCGGCCATCGGGATCGGCCAATATCCGGAGCGTAGTTCTACGCTGGATAGGATTTTCGCGTTCTCCAAGTCCCGAAGCGCGTCCTGGATAACCGGCAGGGCGGAAGATTCGTCTTCCGTTTGGGCATTCAGACGGTGGTAGTCCATACAGAATCTCTTCTCCCCCTCCCTCTTCTTGTCGAGAACCAATATAGGTGAAGAGTAGGCGGAGCGACTGGGCTCGATGACGCCCTCTGCCAGCATGCGCTCTACCTCTCGAGCTATAACCTCTTTCTTGTTCACTGAATATCGGTAGGGCGGAACGCGTATGGGTCTCGCCCCGGGCCTTAGTCTTAGTTCGTGTTGGGTCGAGCTACTAGCTCCGGGCATTATTGGAAAAAACAATTCTCCAAATTCGACGGCCAATTCTTCGAACGCGCTGGCGAATTCCTCCGGGAATCCATTGCTGAGCGTGGCTGGGTCGGGTGGTGCAGTCTTCCCTGCGAGCTTCTCCCGTCTCCAGTAGACGGTGGTTCGGTGCCTGGAGCCGAAATGTAAACACCCGCGCTGGTAATCGGGTACTGCTCCGTGCCGCGTAAACCAAGGATCTCCTAGGATTATGGGGTGGCTCAGTCGCGGGACTACCAAGAATTCCTCCGCTGATTCGCGTCCCTGGATTTGTACGGGTCGCCACGTCGTCCCCAATATTTGGAGCTGAGTGGCGGGGTCTGTTTGTGATGCTACCGGCGGCCGTGCCTCGTAGCTTCCCGCTATCTTGCTGGCCATGAAATTATGTGATGACCGCGAGTCCATCAATGCCAAGTGTTGCTTACCGGCTATTTCCACGGTTATCACAGATCGGAGAGGCTTCGTGGTTGCGTTCACTGAAGCGGTAGTGGCTGGGGCCGCCGGGCTTATTCTTCCCCTTCGCTTGCGGCCCCGATGGCGTTTCCCGACGGCTTCTTCCTTAAGGGGCAATCACGATGCCAATGGCCCCCTTGACAGCTTTGGCACCTGTATGGTGGCGGTCTTGTGGGCTTTGGTGCTGGCGTCGTCGTTTTGGTGGATTGGGGACCACTTCGGGGTTGTTTTTGGAGCATTCCCGCACTCCGGAGGCGATCTTCCACCAGCATGGCCCTTCGCCTAAACATGACAGGATCCCTAGCCACGTCTAACAGGTGCAGCTCTATTTGCGGTAACAGCAGCGTGCTGATCATCGGTTGGTCCTCTTCTATCTTCCGACCCAGTCTCTTCGCTTGGCGACTCTTTTTACTTAAGAAACCGTCGACCGACTCGTCGGGCCACTAGTTCTTGGAATTTCGTGAAATCTATTTCAAGGTTGGCGAAGGACGTCCACCAGATGGCTGCGTCGTCTCTAAGCCCCGAGACGGCGACGTTTAATTTGTCGTCCTCGGGAGTGGTCGCTTTTTCGTAGTATTTACCTAACGCGGTAAAATAGTCGGCTTGATTCTCCAAATCGGTTCCCTTGAAAATCGGGGGTGTCGTACCTTCGAGGCCTAGATGCTTTTCCAGCAGCTTTGCCAGAGGGCAATCGGTGGCGGTGTCCGTGCTGGATTTTCTTTCCTCCCCGTCCGTCACAAAATTTTTCGGGGGTTCCTCTTCTTCCGTTGAAGAGCGGACCGAATCTTCCTCCTTGAAGTCGTAGGGGGGCTTGTTCCGTAGTCTCAGGCTTCTCCTTGGCTGAGGTTCCTTCGGCATGCCGGGCCCCACGTTGGGCGCCAATTGTCACACGGACAATGTGAGGGAGGTAAAAAAAATAAAATACGTCGTCTGTGGTAGGGTAGAACTATGTACAATTTATTTACAAAACGTCGGTCGGGCAGAGAAGATTCATATATATACAAGCGGTGAGAGGTCCTGCGGTCGGGTGAAGTTGGTCACCGACGCGGATGGCTTCACGGAAAATGTTCGTCGTAGTAAGTGGTCGTCTTCTGACTCCAAGGCTCCCGGGGGCGGCGAGGCGTTTGCTGGCACACGATGTGGTGATCCCCACGAAAGGTTCGTGGCAGCGGTCGGAGAATAAGTAGAAGTTTTCTTACCCTGGGCGAAGCGTTGGTTACTAGTTGTTGATCCCTTCTAAAGCGGATGTAGCGGCTGGATATCGACTGCCTCTCTCGGAGAAACCCCCGGTTTTTACCCCGGCCGCATCGGATGTAGCACAATGGCGGCGAATAGAAAACGGCCGAGTCGTTCGTAAGTTGGGGAGGGGGTCGTTGGCCGATGCGGCGCCAGGAGGACTCTGTATCACCCCCTCCCTCAAGGCGCTGGATCGGCGGGTTGGCGGCGTCGGGTCGGTCGTTGAATAAAATAAAGTGTAGGGAACTCGGGAATAATCTATTATTAATTATTTACAATATATGTACAACTATTTACAGATTTTTATAAAGGCGTATAACAATCCTATTCGGCGATTTGCGAAGACTCGAGTTGAACTGCCTTCTCCGGGATTTTCGGCCCGCTTATATAGTGCCCGGTGACGACGTGCGACGTCAGGACGTCGAAAAAAATATTTACACAGGTGGCGTCGTGTTTTTGCGTCGTTGAGATGGACGAGCGGCGCCAGTATGTTCGCATAACACCCCCCTCCTCAAGGCGCCGGCTCGGCCGGTGGTTGTCGTTGTGGTGGAGGAGCCGGACGTAAGTCGTTTACGCGTACTTTGACCAGCTCAGCGGTTTGATGTCTACGTATCCAGTATGTCGTTGGTCCGGCTTCTTCTAGGACCGTGTGAGTTGTCGGGGGACAAATCGTATCGGTGGCGGCGGATCGCCTCCGGCGTAACGCTGGCGATATCACGTTCTGCTCCGGGGCCCTCAAGAAACCATTCACCGGGCCGCGGTAGCTCGTAGCCCAGGAGTAAGGCCGCCGGAGTTTCTCTCGTCGCCGCGTTGCGTCGGGACCTTATGTTGAACAACGCTCGATTGACGTGCCGGTCCCATGTTGTCGGATTTCTTGATTTCCTGTATCCTTCGTTCCGTAGGATTCGCCTGAGGGTGGTATATGGGCGTCGTCCAATGGAGGCATCCCCATCGACGCAGGGCGGAGTCCCAGTCTATACATGTGAATTGCGGCCCATTATCTGATAGGATGGCCCTCCGATAACCGTATCTTGGGGACACCTCGTTATCTAGTAGACCGATTTATCCTGGGGGCGCTGCACCGGCTGAACAAGTCGGTAACGACAAAGACGAACCTATTGTTGTCCCTCGTCTTCACGTAAGGCCCCATGACGTCAACTGCAACGACTTCCCACGGTTGAGCAGGTTCACGGGGTAGTAGAGGAGCCCACTCCTATAGGGATCCTCGTTTCAGCGCGAAACAGGCCAAGCAGGCGTGGACGTGCCTGGCGACATCCTCCTCCATTCCGAGTCACCAGTACTTCTTCAGGATGGCCCTCGTGGTCTCTTCCTTTCCAGGATGTCCTGCGGTGGAGGCGTCGTGGTAGGCGTGCAGCAATTGGTCGTGCATGTCTTGGGGCACGACGAGTTGGTTGCCGTCGGGATGTCGTTTCCACAGGAGCCCATCGTGCACCGTATAATGCGTGGCGATTCTGGCCTCCCTGGGGTTAGCAGGTCCCGCTTCGTTAATATTATTGAGGGTACGAACAAGGTTTTGGGCGTGGGGGTTTTGACGCTGGCTTTCCTTCACGTCGTCGATCATCCCAGGTACCTCTAGACAAACAATTTTGGCGTCCGCTTCAATCTCCTGCTCGGGGGCTAGGGGAGGGAATAACCGGTCGATGTCGTTGGCGTGGTTTTGCACGAAGATCGCATCTCTAGGTTGGTGTGACAGGTAGTCCGGCAGCTCGTTCTGCGTGCCCGGGATGTGCTCCACGTCGAATTTGTACTCTTGGAGGAGGAGCGCCCACCGGGTCAGCTTAGTGTTACGGCCCTTCATGGTGTCTAACCATAGTAGGGCCCTGCTGTCCGTACGTAGCGTGAATCTCCGGTCCTCCAAGGAAGGGCGGAAGTGTCGAATCGCCCAGATTACCGCCAGACACTCCTGCTCGTTGGCGTGGTAGCGTTCGGTGGGCAAAAGCTTTGCGCTGGCGAAGGCTATAACTTTCCTTCCAGGCTCCTGGTAGAGGACCGCGGCGATTCCCTTCCCACTGTTGCTTTATTTGTTGGAAGGAGTCCTCTGCGTCGGATGTCCACTTAAATTTGTTTTGCCCGCGTAAGAGATTTGACAACGGGGTCAGCACTTCGGCGCATCGGGGTACGAAACTGCGGAGCCAATTACACAGGCCCAGGAACGAGCGCAACTGTTTCTTGCTGGCCGGCCTCGACGCCTCGCAGAGAGTGTCTATGTGGACGGGCAAGGGCTCCACTCCTCCTGGGGTGATTCGGTGCCCGAGGTAGTCGATGGTGGTGGTCCCCAAGTGGCACTTTTCGACCGATAGTCGCAGGTTGTATAGTTGCAACCTCTCGAAAATCAGGTGGAGGTGCCGGATATGCTCCTCCCACGAGTTACTGTACCGGGTGGCCAACTAAGAATGATCACCGCTCATATCTCAATGACGGATCATCCTATTTTAATGAAACAAAAAATTTTATAAGGAAAGTGGCCATAAAAAGTCGCTGGAAAATATTTTCAAGTTTCTTAAATGGCCGCTAGGGGGCGTAACCTAAATGACTGAACAGAAAATCACGATTTTTTTCATTTTCTTCAAAATTAAGGGGTACCGAAAATAAATTAATTTGAAAGATAAATGAATTTCGACTAACATGTATGAAACACTTTTTGTCGTATCTCCAAAAATAAAGTGGTGGGGATGAGTTGAAAATGTTCATTTTGGATGGCCGATTACTCCAGTCATACTGAACAGAATTTCACAAACTTAATCTCGTTGGAAAGGGTTTTTCGTGGTCTACTAACGGCTCCTTACGCAGTTTCGATATGAATATTCGTTTCGCCGCCAGAGGGCGATATCTAGAATTTTGACAAATATTATAGCTTTTCTCAAAAAATTTAAATGGAACGGTATGTTCATTTCTACACGATAAAATAAAGAATTAAAAGCTTAACATGATGCTGAAAACCCGAGCTCGCTATTTTGCTTCTAACGGTCGATATTAGCCAAAAGGCAAAAACTATAGCATTATAAGATCTAGTTGACCGATGTTACATTGTTGACATATGTTTGACATACGTTTTGTTAGCGTCTGATTTCCACAACTTACTTGATATTTGATACCAATTTACATGCTAGAAGACCCGACCGACGGTTTGACTTCGCCTGTGCTCCCGCCTTACTCATCACACCCACTAAAACTATTTCGCATTTATTTTTCTTATACGAGGTTTATAACGCATATTAAATTTTGATTCAATTTAATATGACTGTTAGAATAGTGCCAGTTTCAAACTTCTATGGTAACGGCTTATCGAGATATCGCTATTACACATAATGTGTTGTTATTTAAACACCTGAGAGAAAAATTAAAAATAAAAATTACCAACATGTTTAGGACACTTAAGGTAATGTGTTGTTGAAATTTCAAGTTTTTTCGACAAGCTATTCCCCTGTAAAAAAATCGCAAAGTTGAGATACTGCGCCGAGAGCCCAAAACTGGGTATATATTTTTTTATTAAACCTGTCATAATTATTATACGAGTGGGAGACAAAATTTGAAGCTTCTACTGATAATACAGAGTTAAACCACGCTAAAAACGACACCGATTTCGTTGCTTTTCGCGAGGTAGTTTTGTTATTATTCGCCTTTAAAATAAGGGGTAAAAGCTACAGCTTTTGGTCTAATATCTCCCGTTAGAAGCAAGATAGCGAGCTCGGGTTTTCAGCGTCATGTTAAGCTTTTAATTCTTTATTTTATCATGTAGAAATGAACATACTGTTCCATTTAAATTTTTTGAGAAAAGCTATAATATTTGTCAACATTCTAGATATCGCCCTCTGGCGGCGAAACGAATATTCATATCGAAACTGCGTAAGGAGCCGTTAGTAGACCACGAAAAACCCTTTCCAACGAGATTAAGTTTGTTAAATTTTGTTCAGTACGACTGGAGTAATCGGCCATCGAAGATGAACATTTTCAACTCATCCCCACCACTTTATTTTTGGAGATACGACAAAAAGTGTTTCATACATATTAGTCGAAATTCATTTATCTTTGAAATTAATTTATTTTCAATACCCCTTAATTTTGAAGAAAATGAAAAAAATCGTGATTTTCTGTTCAGTCATTTAGGTTACGCCCCCTAGCGGCCATTTAAGAAACTTGAAAATATTTTCCAGCGATTTTTTATGGCCCCTTTCCTTATAAAATTTTTTGTTTCATTAAAATAGGATGATCCGTCATTGAGATATGGCCGGTGATCATTCTTAGTTGGCCACCCGGTACATGATCACATCGTCCAAGTAAACCATCGCGAACTCGCGTAAGTAACCCACTAACACTTCGTGAGTCATTAGTTTTTGAAAGGTAGCCGGCGCGTTTTTCAACCCGAAAGGCATCACCTGGAACTGATACGACGCTCCGTCCGGCGTTGTGAACGCGGTCAAAGGCTGAGAAGGCTTCTCCATCGGGATCTGCTAGTATCCGGATTTGAGGTCTAGGCTAGAGAAAATCGTAGCACGGCTGAGGTCCCGCAACGTTTCATGAACGATGGGCAACGGGGAGGATTGGTCTTTAGTTTGCTGGTTCAGACGGCGATAGTCCACGCAAAACCTCGTGGTTCCGTCTTTCTTCTTCACCAGCACGATCGGTGACGCGTACGGAGAACGGCTGGCCTCGATGACTCCCTCGGCTAACATCCTCTCCACCACTTCTCAGGTGATGAACTCTTTCTTATCTGGGGAACATCGATATGGTGGTATGCGGAAGGGTCTCGCCCCGTCAACGGATTCCAATTTGTGTTGAGTCGCTCCCGTGGTATTCTTGCGAGAGTCGGAGAATACGTCAGGGAAGGCTCGAACGGTTTCCAGGAATGCCCCTCTGTATTTTTCCGGGAAGTGGTGGCGGATGGCGTTGCCGTCCGGCGCGGGGCGTGGCGTCGCGGGATTGCTCCGGCGGAAATAAACGCTGATCCTTACCAATTTCCCAAAATGGAAACAACCACGCTGGAAATCCAGGACCACTCCGTAATCGTGGAACCATGGATCCCCTAAGATGAAGGGGGTGCTGAATCGGGGGACCACCAAGAAACGCTGGCTACATTGAACCCCGTCTATAGAGAATCTCATCGTGGTTTCTCCCAGTATAGGTAGCTGGGCCCCCGGATCGGCTTGGATCGCGCAGGTGTCTTCCACAGGCAGAAACGACGAGATGGCGTCCGAGCGGACGAAGTTACTCGTGGAGCCGGAGTGCAGCAGGGCCACGTGTCGTCCTCCATTGGTCTTGATGGACACCATCGAACGGGTGAGGCGGCCTGGATTCGTTAACGTTGAGATTACTGCGGCCGTTCGGATCTCGCCGCTCGAACGGCCGCCGCTTCGTTTCCCGAAGTCGCCTCGCTGCAAGGGGCAATCGGAGTTCCAGTGGAACTCAGGGCAGTACCAGCAAGGACACGGCTTCTTCCCTTTCGGGCCTTCGAGGTCAGCTCCAGCGGGCGTTCTTGTTTGGGGCGTCGATGACGACGGTTGTTTAAGAAACCCTTATTTTTTTAGCAGGGTTTCCGTGCGAATCGCCAGGTGTCGTAGTTCGCCTATATTGGCTGGCTTTGGCGTTAAATGTAGTTGCAGTTGTGGTAATAAAGAGCGATCATCATACCTATATCGTCGTTTGGCTGCCGGTGGAAACGTCGTGCCTGTAGATGCTTGCGCTTTAGGAAGGTCTGAACGGACTCGTCAGCTCGTTGCCGGCAACTAAAATACTGGCCGTTGGTTTGGGCCAATATTTGAGGGCTGTTGAACCTTTCCAACAGGGCCTGGTGAAACTTGGGGAAGGTGAACTTCCAATTGTCGAATACGGTCCACCACGCAGCGGCTTCCCCCGAAGGAACCGGGCCGCTTCGCGGGTCCAATCCGCTTGGGGCGTTCTAGCATCGGCGAACTACGCCTCTAGTTGGCGGAGAAAGTGTTCTGGGTTCTCTAAGGCGTCGCCGCTGAAGGAGGGCGTCGGGGTGTCCTTGATGCAGACGTGGTCGGCTAGCAACTTTTCCAGGGAGCAACCGTGGGTGCGATTGCTCGTCGCGGCGCTATTTGCGGTCCCTGCTGTTCCCTCAAGTTCGATCTCGGCTTTCCCCATTTCGGTAGGCTGCGATTCCTCTTCCAGCCTCAGTGGTATCGAAGGTTGACCGGGCCCCGCTTCACCTGAAGCACTTGCCGGTTCCTCCGGGTCGTTGAGGTACGGCTGCTGCACTGCTGTACGGTTTCTCGTCCTCGGAGCTTTCGTCATTACTGGGCCCCACGTTGGGCGCCAATTGCTACGGGATAGGGTAGGTCGTTGAATAAAATAAAAGTTTGGGGAACTCGAGAATAAATCTATTATTAATTATTTTCAAAATATATGTACAACCATTTACAGATTTTTACGAAGGCTTATAAAAATCATGTTCGGCGATTTACGAAGACTCGAGTTGAACTGCCTTCTCTGGCAGTGGGTCTATGGATTTAATCAGGTTCGACCTTGTGGTCTTTTACCTGTTCGTCTCATTTGGCCCTTCTTCTTATTTTTTTATTTTATTTTGTAGATCCGTCGGGATGGCCTGTTATCTACCAGTTTTTGTTTTTTGTTGAGACGGTTTCTCGCTGGTCAGTTGTTCTTGGTTTAAAGTTTGCTTCCATTGATCTTGTTGAAAATTGATATTATTTTCATTGTCTTTTCTAGGAAGTTCTTTAGTTGGGCTTGGCTCGGGTTGGAGAAGGCGAAGTCCGTAAACATTTCTGCAAGGGTAGCTTTCAATTCTTCTGTGGAATTTTCTGCTTTTTTTTCACCTGGTTTGGTTTCCACGGTTTTCTTATGATCATCTCTTTGTTCTGCTGCTTCCTTTCTTTCTGTTGGCGTAGCTGTCTTCTTTCGATTTTCCTCCCTTTGTTTCCAAACATTGCCTTCAGGGACAACGCTATCTGCCTTCTTTTTTTTATTGCTAGGATTGTTCGGGTTTTTTGCGCATTTTATGGACGTCGACAGGTGCTTATCCCCGCAGTTAGCGCAGTTGGGTGCCGTTGTTTTGGGTTTTGGGCATTCCCGCGTGACGTGATTGCCCCCGCATTTCATGCACCGGAAGTCTCCGTTGCAGTTCTTTTGGGCGTGCCCAAACTTTTGGCATCGGTGGTACTGGATAATTTCTAACTTGGTACGCAGCGATTCGACAGTCACTGCCAGACCGCAGACGTGCTTTAAGTTGTAGATGGACCTGTACTCCTTGCTGATTTCCACCAGTACCAGCGGGGCCGGTTTCCCTCCTTTCCCGTTCATTCTCACCTTTTTGGTGATTGGATATTGTTAAAGTATATTTTGTTAACAGTTTATTTAAAGATCATTTTGTTCAGATTTATTTTGTAAAACATGTAATAATCGTATAAATTCGTATTCGCCGAACGGGCAGGTTTTTTTTTGCTCCACGAAAAAGGTATAAATGTTCGAGCGCACGATAATACGCTCTCTCGTCTCTCGCCTTTCTTCGCTCTCATGGCTCTCGTCGCTCTCGTCCGTCATTCAATATTATAAAATAAACGAGAAAATAAAGGCATTTTAAATTAAAAATTATGAAGTGTGATTGACCAGCGACAACCAGATAGAAAAATGTTACAGATATCCTTGTTCTTTGAGATCGTCTTCTAGTTCGTCCAGTGTAATCTCGTTCATCACACCTCTTATGACCACCTTCAGCTTTTTTTCAGATTTTAAGTCATACGTGTAGAACTGGATCCGTTGCTCTTCCAACAGTCGCTTGAGGGCTCTGTAGTCGTCCTCGGTTGTCGGTTCGATGTTGATGCCTTGGGCAATTAATTTTGCTTTTACGTAGTTAATTTTTCGGTTGTTCATAATTTCGCTGACGTGATTCCACTTGCTTTTGTCGGTTAGGACTAATGGAGCAATTTTCGGTTTTCTTGCCTTGACTTTCTCGTTGTTGGGCGTAGTAGGTAGTTCGTTCTTCTTTGTTCGGTTTGTCTCCAATTTTCCCTTGGGGTCGTTGATTCCGCTAGTGTTTTCCTACGTTTCCATTTCCTGATCCGCTAGATCTTCTTCTTCTTCTTTCCCATCGGCTTCCTCTTCGTCGTCGCTATCTTGAAGTGGAGCGTATCTGTTTTTGGTTCGGATCGGGTTCTCCGCCTCGTCTATATTCCTTTTAGGTGCCGTTTTTCTGGGGACTATTTCTTCGTCTTCACTTAAGTCGTTTGCTTTTGAAGTCTTCCTCGCTTGGAGTGCCGAGTAGGTGACCCTGAGAAGCCTCTCAAGGGTGTCGGTGTCCATCTTGAGAATTTCTTCAATGATGTTTTCATCTTCTTTTTGATTAAGCATTTTGAACTCGATGTCAACTCGATGCTCTCTCGACTGAGAATGACTGCCTTCTCTGGGATTTTCGGCTCGCTTATAGAGGGTCCGGTGACGACGAGCGGCGTCAGGACGTTGAAAGAAAAAATTTACACAGGTGGCGCCGGGATGTCACCGCGACATATGGTGGGCGTCCCTATTGCGTCGTTGAGATGGACGAGCGCCGCCAGTATGTTCGCATAACAGCTTTGTCACACGGATAATGTGGGGGAGGTAAAAAAATAAAATACGTCGTATGCGGTAGGGTAGAACTATGTACAGTTTATTTACAAAACGCCGGTCGGGCAGCGTAGATTCATATATACACACGGTGATAGGTCGGGTGGAGTTGGTCACTGACGCGGATGGCCTCACGAACAAGGTTCGTCGTAGTGGCCCACGTAGGTGGTCGTCTTCTTACTCCAGGTCTCCCGAGGGCGGCGAGGCATTGGCTGGCATTCGATGTGATGATTCCCACGAAAGGTACATGGCAGCGGTCAGAGTAGAAGAGAAGTTTTCTTACCATGGGCGAAGCGTTGGTTACTACTTGTTGATTTCTTCTAAGGCGGATGTAGCGGCTGGATATCGACTGACTTTCTCGGAGAAACCCCCGGCTCTTATCTCGGCCGCACCGGATGTAGTACAATGGCGGCGAATAGAAAATGGCCGAGTTTTTCGTAAGTTTATTCGTTTAAATAAACCACAGGTCTTTCGTCGACGATGTTTATTAGCCGAAGATTGTTAATTAAGATCCAAGTATATACAACTAATAATTAAATATATGCGTATACAATCGTTATGCGAGCGCGAGTGTCGTTGTTGAACTAGTCTTGGATGAAACCTGGACCTGAACTGTCTTCTTCGGGATTTTCGGCCCGCTTATATAGGGTCCGGTGACGACGTGCGACGTCAGGACGTCGAAAAAAATATTTACACAGGTGGCGTCGGGATATTGCGTCATTGGAAATAGACGAGCGGCGCCAGTATGTTCGCATAACAGCTATGTTACCATCGACGGAGGGGGCGCGTTAAAATAAACCACAGGTCCTTCGTTGACGATGTTTTATTTCGTCGAAGATTGTTAAAGTCAAAAATATATACAACTAATAATAAAAGTATGCGTGTACAATTGTTTGCGAGCGCGAGACTTGTGGTACTTCGATGAAACCTGGAGCTGGAGTGACTTCTACGGGATTTTCGGTCCCCTTATATAAGACCCGGTGACGTCGTGCGTCGCAGGACTTCTGGAAAATATTTGCACAGGTGGCGAACACATGTGGGCGTCCCTACTGCGTCGTTGTAGGACGAGCGGCTAACGTGCGCTATGCTCCCGGCACCGGGTAACACCTCCTCCCTCAAGGCGCGACGTTGGCTGCTCGACATTGTTGGCGTGGCGGAGGCGCTGGTCGGAGGTCGTTCACGTGTACTTTTGCGGGTTCCGCTGTATTTAAATGACGAATCCAGTACGTGGTGGGTCCGGCTGCGCTGATAATCGTGTGTGGTCCGGACCACCGTGGAGCGAATGGTCCTATAGGTATCTTGTGGATCTTCTCCATGACTTTGTCGCCCGGGGCCAACCTTATTTGTGGTGGGTCTTGTCAGGCATAACGTTGCCGGTAGCGGTGTTCGTTTATGTGGGCCTGTCTTATTCGTTCCTGTCTGCCCTGCTCCCTATTCACGGCTTGGTTCTGCTCTGGAGGGTTCATAAACCATTCCCCGGGTTTGTGTAATTCGTAGCCCAGTAGTAAACGGGCTGGAGTTTGATTTGTTGCCGTGTTTCTACGGGAGCGGATGTTCAGGAGGGCCATTCCTAGGTGTTGATCCCAGTCTTTGGTGTTACGGCCCTGCAGCTGTAATCGTAGGCATTTTTTTATGTCCTGGATCCTTCTCTCGGTTGGGTTGGCTTGACGGTGGTACACCGGTGTGGTCCATTGCAGACAGCCCCAACGCGTGAGAGCGCTGTCCCATTCGATTAATATAAATTGGGGGCCGTTATCCGAGAGGATTGCCCTGGGGTAACCAAATCTAGAGAAGACTTCGTCGTTCATGATTTTGACGATATCCGACGTGTCTGATTTGGCCATGGGAAACGCCTCGACCCAACGGCTAAAAAGGTCCGTGATTACCAAAACGTAGCGTTTGCCGGCATTTGAAATGTTGTAGGGGCCCCTGAGGCCCCTGAGGTCCACGGCGATGATCTCCCAAGGCATCGTGGGTTCGTGCGGTCGCAAGGGGGCTTTGTCTTGTAGGGGGCCGCGCTTGAGGGATGCACACGACCAACAGCTTCGCACATGTTGTCGTACGCTGTCTTCCAAACCTAGCCAGTAATACAGCCTAGCGATCGCCCTGGTGGTTTCTTCGGCGCCTGGATGTCCTGCGCTTGGTGCGTCGTGATAGACGAAGAGGACGTGTTCTTGCATATCTTGGGGAACCACTAATCTGTCTCCATCTTCGTGCCTGCGCCAGAGGAGCTCGTCTGCGACGGTGTAGTTCTCCAAGATTTGGCGCTTGGCTGCTGTTGTTGGGCCATTTCCGCGTATGTTTTTCCAGGCCTGGACTAAGTTTCTGACGTGAAGATTTTGGCGTTGGCTGTCTTTAACGGCTTCCACTAAGTCGCTTGCGGCGATCTGGGCTATAAACGGTTGTTGAGTGGTTTCTTTCGTCGTTCCCGCCTTCGGGGGTGACAGTGCGACGTGGTCAGGTTCGTTGTTAACTCGGTGGGCTAGTTCCCTTGACAGGAAATCAGGTAGTTCATTTTTCTCCCCAGGAATATGTTCCACCGTAAACTTGAACTCCTAGTAGTAGCATCAGGGACCACCGCGTTAATTTCGCATTTTGGTTGCGGAGGGTTTTCAACCATAGGAGAGCTCGGTTATCCGTCCGCAACGTAAAGGGGCGGTCTTCCAAGTACGGCCGGAAGTGCTTCACTCCCCAGACGACCGCCAAGCACTCCAGCTCGTTGGCATGGTACTTTTCTTGCGCCGGAGTCAGTTTGGCGCAGGCGAAGGCAATGATTTTCTTTTCCTCCTCCCCTTGGTAGAGTACTGCTGCAATGCCCCGTGCACTTGCGTCCGTCTGGAGGGTGAAGGGCTCGGCGAAATTCTGTCTGTGGAGTCGAAGTGGTTGTTCTAGGGCCTCTTTGATTTTTTTGAACCCCTGTTCGACCTGGTGATTCCATTTGAAAGTGTTTCTTCCCCTTAATAGATCTGTCAGGGGCTTTAGTGTTTCGGCACAACGCGGAATGTGTTCCCGCAGCCAACCACACAACCCCAGGAAGCTTCGAAGCTGTTTCCTTGTTTTAGGTTGAGTCGCTTCCTTGATGCCTTCGATATGATTGGGAAGGGGTTCGATTCCTCCGGGGACGATGCGGTGCCCTAAATATTCTATGGTTGTTTTTCCCAAGTGGCATTTTTCCGGGGCTAAGTGGAGGTTGTGGGTTTGTAGTCTCTCAAACACCAGATGCAGATGGGTTAGATGTTCTTCCCAGGAACTGCTGAACACGATCGCGTCGTCTAAATATACTATCGCGAATTTTCGCAAACAGCCGGGCAGAACCTCTTGTGTCATTAGATATTGGAATGTTGCCGGGGCGTTCTTGAGGCCGAATGGCATTGCCTTGAATTGGTAGGTTGCCCCGTCTGGCGTAGTAAAAGCGGTTAGTTCCTCTGACCCCTTCGCCCTGGGGATTTGCCAGTACCCGCTTTTCAAATCCAGTATTGAAAATACGCTCGCGTTGCTTAAATCCCGTAGCGCCTCTGAAATTATTGGCAGGGCCGAGGACTCGTCTTTGGTTTGTGCATTCAATTTTCTACAGTCCACGCAAAACCTGGGTGTTCCGTCCTTTTTCTTGATGATGACCACCGGCGAGGAATAGTTCGATCGACTAGGTTCGATTGTTCCCTCCTCAAGAATCCGTTCCACTTCTCGGGCTATGATTTCTTTCGTCTGAGTTGGGTAACGGTGCGGTGGCGATCGAAAGGGTTTTGCGTGGGGCAGCAAGCGCAAGTGGTGTTCGGTGGTGCCCGTGGTTGCCCCTCTGTTGTGGGCGAACACCTGGTGAGAATGCTGTACCATTGCTTTCAATTGGTTTTGGTATGTCGGTGGGATCCGTTTTTCAACTCGGGATGGCTTGTGGGGGATTCGGAATCTGGTTTAGGGGGTCTTTTCCAAAAGAAGTTTCGAAGCCTTTGCTTCGTACCGGCGTGGATACAGCCGCGGTCGAAATCCAACACCACTCCTTCCCGGGTAAGCCAGGATTCGCCGAGGATTAGGTTGTGTGACAGCCGAGGTACGACCAGGAATTCGTCTTCAAATGTCGTGTCCTCGATTGAAAATCGAAGGCGTGTGCTCCCGAGTATGGGGAGATCGGTATCGGGGTCCGCTAATTTTGCTCGTCGTGATTCCTTTTGGTATTGCTTGATCATGGAAGCACGAATGAAGTTATGTGACGCCCCTGAATCCAGCAATGTGGATGTTTCGATGTCGTTGTTCACATGGATTGGGAGAATAGTTTTTAATGTGTTGCAGGCTGTTAGGTGACCTACCGCGGCCGTACTGGGCTTCCTGCTCCTCACCGGACGACCGCTTATTCGTTTCCCTGTGATGGGTAGTCCTTGTGCCAATGGGTTCCTGGGCAGTACCGGCATTTGGGAAGAGCAGCTGGTGACGTTGCAGGGGCACGTTTTGGGAGCACGCCCGACCCCAGCAAAAGGTCTTCCAACTCTATGGCTTCGCGGCGTAAATTTAGTAGTGTGGATGGGTGGTTATTATGCAGCATCATCTGCATAGCTGGCAGCATCAGTGAAATATATAGCGGTATATCTTCCATCGCATTTCTTTTCAGGCGAGCGGCTTGCCGAGACTTTAATTTCAGAAAGGCTTCGACTGCTTCTCCCTGTTGTTGGCGTTTGGAAAAGTATTGGCCGCTGATCGATGTAAGCACTCCCTGGCGGTTGAAGTGCCTTACCAGCTCTTCTTTGAATTCTTCAAAGCTTAAGTCCAAGTCCTCGTACCTTGTGAACGATCTTGATTCTTCCCCGGATAGGAATTTAGCGATAGCTTTGGTTTTTTTCTGGGCGGGACATTGTTGGGTGCGTAAATATTCTTCCGCCTCGACCAAAAAGTTTTCGGGGTCCTCGATCGGGTCCCCCGTGAAGGCTGGTACGTCTACCTCAACATTCTTAATTTGGAGACATCTCAATAGGGGGTCTAAAATGCTTGGTAGAACCGCCTGTGGGGTTGTGGTTTCCGTTGAGGGCCCTGCGATGTCCTTCTTCTGATCCATGGCTTGTGTGGGTTCCTCTTCTTCGGAAGAGCTGTCCGATTTTTGCTTCGATCCGTTGAGTCAGTACTGGTTGCTCTTGAAACGTCGACTGTATCTTCTTTTTGGCAGCATCGGCATCGGACAGAGGTACGTTGGGCGCCAATTGTTACCATGGACGGAGGGGGCGCGTTAAAATAAACCACAGGTCCTTGTATATACAACTAATAATAAAAGTATGCGTGTACAATCGTTTGCGAGCACGAGACTTGTGGTACTTCGATGAAACCTGGAGCTGGACTGACTTCTACGAGATTTTCGGTCCCCTTATATAGGGACCGGTGACGTCGTGCGGCGCCGGGACGTCTCGAAAATATTTGCACAGGTGGCGAACACATGTGGGCGCCCCTACTGCGTCGTTGTAGGACGAGCGGCTAAGGTGCGCTATGCTCCCGGCACCGGGTAACAGCTATGTTACGGGGTCGGGTTGGCCGACGAATAAAAATAAAAGTTGGAGGAATCGAGAATACGTCTATTATTAATTATTTACAAAATGTGCAAGTATTTTAGAGATTTATATAAGGCGTATACAATCGTATTCGTCGATTAACGGAGACTGAAGCTGGACTGCTTCTTCGGGATTTTCGGCCCGTTTTTATAGGGCCCGGTGACGACGTGTTGCGTCAGAACGTCGAAAAAATGTTTACACAGGTGGCGTCGGGATATTGCGTCGTTGGAAATGGACGAGCGGCGCCAATATGTTGGCGTAACAGCTGGCAGTTTTCGGCTTCGGTACGCGCGCTTTGATGGGGTACCCGTTCTCGAATTCGGCTGCGACAACAACAACAACTTAGATAGTAGTTGGTGTTTTGGTTGTCGAGACAAGAACTCGGGGAGTTCTTTCTCACTTCCGAGTACGTGTTCGATGTCAAATTTGAACGCCCAACGAGTGGATTTAGCATTCTTGTCTTTCATTGAGTCCATCCACAGAACCGCTTTCCTGTCCGCACCAAGCGTAAAACGTCTGTCTTCTAGGTATGGAACGAAATGGTGGATACCCCATATTACCGTGAGACACTCCTGTTCATTAGCATTGTAGCGCTCCTCGGCTGAAGACAGTTTAGCGCCGGCAAAAGCCACAATACTACTGTTACTACAGTGTTTCTTATTTACTGGGACGATCGGAGAAGAATAGGCTGTGTGGCTGGTCTCCATTGTCCCGTCAGCTAACATCTCCACCTTCCGAGCGATGAACCTCCGTTACATGAATAACAATGGGCCGTTTCTCGGAAGGGTTTTCCTTCCGTTACAAAGTGCACTTTGTGCTTCGTTGCACCGGTGGTGTTGATTAACAACAGTTCGGAAGGAGTGCGTCATCTTGAGAAACTGTTGCTTAAATTGAAACTGATGTCATACTGTGTCCGGGATTAATCGTTGTGGTGCTGTCGGGGTATTATTTCTTTGAAAGTACATGATCTGCCGTTTCTCAATTCCGTAATGACCTCACCCTCTTTGATAATCGAGGTAATATTAATTATTAATCTTTGGTAATATTTCGAAAACCAAAGGTCTCCCAAGACGACCAGGAATAATTGTTGGCAATTATTGTCATTTATAGTCAAATTTACAGTAGTTCCTCCCAATATACGAAGTGGAGAATCCGAGTCTGCTAGGCTAGCGAAGCTGTCGTTAACATGCCCGTCGGATTTTGCTATGTCGGCCTGGATGAACTTGGCAGTGGACCCCGAATGGAGGAGGGCTAGGTAAAAAGCGCCCAAGAGTGTCATGGTGACCACTGGCGAACCGGGCAACGTGAAGTTTAAATATGAATTTTGGAATGTTGAAGTTAATGTAGTTGCATGGTATTCGTTTCTCGGCGGCAGCCGTGGCGTTTCCCGCAGATATGTTTTCCTTTATTACTCAATCCTTGTTAAAATGATGCCCCTGGCAGTAGCGGCATGATGGGTACCTATATTGTCATTGTGAGTGTTTGCTAGATATATTGCGTTTTCTTTTACCTTTTTTCCCGGCTCTATTTTTTGAACGTATTTATTGACGTAAGCAATAGAGATGTCCAATCGATTTCTAGAATGTTATAAAAGAACATTGATTGAACAAAGATTAACGACAGTTAATCTTTATACGATAACGTATATGTATGTCCTTCGCTACTTTAATCATGCCGTTATTTAACTGTAATAATAATATAGAGATTAAGTGTACCGTACCCGTCTGTTGGGGAAAAGGAAACGCCTGGCATTTCGGCAACCCACCCATATAGAGAAACCTAAAATAAAAAGTATAGTTTATAAAGTCACCGAATAACGAGCGGAATTAAGTAGTTCGAGAGAAGCAAGAGAAGAGTAAAGATCATTTTTCGTTACGTTATTGTAATCAGTCGCAATAAAGTGTGAAACCAAAATCCACTTTTCAATACCAACACCAGCATTTCGCTAACTAGAATTTAAACACTCCCCTTTTGATTCGTCGTAGACAGAGACTCCGCACGATCCACTGTCGTTGCGATCCGAAACCAATAATTATATATTATAACGGTTGCTTGGGCCACGCATTGAGAGCCACTTTAACAAACCACTTAGTGTTAAATTTGCTTTATTAAAGAAATGGTCGTAGATACAGTATTATATTTCGGAAATAACTTATCGGAGATTCATCTCGAGCGACGACCGAACTAAGACCAAACTCTTTTATAATTTTTCCTTTCTCGTTTTGAAGTTAAGCAAAACAATAATAAACATGTTCGCCCCTTGTTATTCTTTGCGGCGACAGTCGTCCTCGTCCTACGCGTTTTGTCGTCGTTACACTCTTAGGTTCAAACTTGACACTCTTCCCTTGTTTAACGTTACTGAGAAGGTACGAAGTGACTAATACTAGATCGCCTTCCTTAAGCCTCCTCCACACTCTCGTTGAGTAACTTCGACGAGTAACCTCGTCGAAGTTTCTCGGAGCGAGCAGCTCGTATCCAGATTCTCGCCGGACTTCGCGAGCGCTTCAGTACTATGACAGACACCGAACCGATAGCAGCAGCCGCTGCTGCTATTTGTGCGTATAACTACTATAATTATGCAAGCATTTATTTTAAGAAAAAAATTAAAAAATCTTGGAGAAAAAAGAGATGGTGGATGTTGCCTATACATAAGAATAGATCGAGGTAAATACGGTTAATTTTTTGTAAGATTTAAAAATAATATCAAAACTCAGTGTATTTTATTAATTTCAGTTCTTTAATTGGTTTGCCAATCTCCACTTCAATCCTCTGCCAGGCGTCATAATTTTTTTTATGTTTGTGGGAAGAATGTTTTGGGTCCCAAATTACGGATTCTCTTTGTTAACATTCAAGGAACTGCAATTGCAGTTCTTGGGCCCACTGACTCATTATTTATTATATATTATTATTATTGCGATAGTCTGGAGGAGGCTTTATAAACACTTTTCTAGCTTACGAAATACCTAAACACTGACAACATGCTGAATAGTAAATATTGATTAACGATGAAACACGAGAGTGTGGAGTTGCACCTCGGCTTTCCTCGTACTCGTACCTTGTGTCCCTTTGACTCGTGTACAAAATACCGCCTCAGAAGCAAAGTTAGGCGAGGCGAGTAGAAGTAGCACGAGGTAGGTCGAGTAATGCCTCCACACTCTCGTTCCTCGATCTACTCCGTCTTACTTCGCGAGAGTCTGGAGCAGGCTTTATAAACTGGGGACTCTCTTCGTTTAAAGTCTGAGTATTTCTTCGAGTGATCTTGATGCTTCTCAATTTTTCCTCTTACATCCGCTAGCGTATCACCCATTTTCTTCATTTATAAATATTTTGATTTTCCTGGGTAAGATTCTTTAACTTTTCTTTTTGTAGGTCGGATAAATTAATCCCTTCCTCTTGTCGTAATTTGTTCATTTGATCGCTCGTCTCCACGATTTTGTTATCAACATAAGCGTTCAATTCATTAATTTCGGCTTTCTCTAGTTCTTTCCACGTCTTTTGGGGAATTGTGTGTCGCGCGAACGGATACGATGTATTCCCATTCACAGAACCACAAATTTCTGCGTAAATCATCGTCCTTTAATTGCAACCTCTACTGTCCTTTCAAATACTGTTTCAGGGTTAGTTTTTCCGTTGGCGTAGGTTATGTCCATCTTCCTAGACGCAAACTGACAATTGGCCTCTTTCAGGACTTCGTACAATTTATGGCCTGCGATACTCATTTGTGCACGTGAATCAATGAAAGCTATTCCCGTCTTACCACATACTTCTAATAAGATTTGTGGTCTTGTTTCTTGGTTATCGTTTGTTAGAATTACATGCCAAAAAGATATCGAGCCAAGCGAAACATTTTTCTTATCTTGTTCTGACTTTTTAATAGTTTTCTTACATTTACTGCATCTGGACCGGATTACTCCCAGTGTTCCACATCCGTAGCATCGTAGAATGGTTTTATCCTCGTTTCTCGTTTCTTGCTTTTTCGTTTCTTCATTCCTTTCTTTTAAAAAGCGGCAATCATCTTTAATATGACCATAGCGTTTGCAGTAATTGCATTGCGGACGGTTTCGCATTTTTTCGTCGTTATTAGAACCGGTAACTGCGTCTTTGGTAATCGGTTCCGAAAAGGATTTGGACTTCGGTAAGGACTGCGGTATTCGTCTATTAGTGCTTCTGCTTCACGCTGTATAAGGTCATCGAAACAATTAATTGTATCGCGTGGTACACGTTCGCCTATTTTTTTGATTTAGTAGGCAGTAAACCGTATCGATTCTCGCTTCTTCGGGAAGGTCGTACTTTAATTTCGATAACAATATTCGCGCTTAATTCAAAAAGACATCGCACTCTGTCGCGTCGCCTTGTTCTTGTGAAAATAAATCGTTTTAGGCGTACAATCGTAAAAGATTGTACGCCCGCTTAACTACGCTGTACATCGCACGTAATTTCCCTAACGCGTCGCCCCATGCTGTTACGGATTTTTAAATACCTTGCCACCAGGATGCGGCGTCTCCGGTTAACAACATTGGTAATCCTCGTAATGTAATAGTTGGTTTACAGTAAAATAAAAATTAGAAAAGTTTTTCGTTTAGGAATTAATATTATTTCATTGTAGCTATTGCATAAGACAGGTCAATACCTTTATATTGCAACAAATCGAACGCTAGCAAATAGCCAGACGAAACTTGACACCGTGTTCAATTGAGTTCGTTACCCGAAGTTCATATTGGCAAATGCTAATCAATCAGCAATGGTGCTTGCGCTTCTAAAAGAACCAAAAATGGGGACATCACCGTTTAGACCAATAACCTTTGGAAGCTACATATTCAAGATTGGTGAACAATATAACTTAATAGGGGGGAGAATTAAGGTTAGAAGCGGAAGTGACTTTAAGCTGATAGGAAAAAATAAGTTTAGTTCTGCGCGGATATTAACAGTGTTCGGCTCGCGAGTTCCCTCCGTCCCTAGACACCGGATAGGATTTTTAGACTTATTCCGGAGATCAGGGGTAAGTCTGTCCTTTTGCTAGCGAACGGTATCGGCCTGTCTTTAGTTAGGAAACATGCGCGGTTAGTTTTCATTTTTGTTATTTCATTCATATTTGTTCGTTTCATTTTATTTTATTCATTAAATTCAATTAAGTACCCAACGCCGGTGGTTTTATTTAAAAAATGTTTTGGCACACTTCCTATAAAGCTCTAAGATAGACACATACAATAAGGAAAACGCCTCCATGGGGAACCAATGCAGCAGGGCCTAGGTGTAGCAGATAGAGTTACTTAGGTTCGACTTCCTTATTCTATAAATAATGATTTGCTAACAACTTCTGGATCCTTTCCCCGCCAGGGTTGTTACAGTAAAGCGTGGTCATCACTAATTCCTTCACATTCCTTAAATACTTGTATACCGTCGATAAAAGCTTCGATCGCGTCTTTATTTTTCGTAGTGTCATCAAACCGAGGCGAACACTTCGCGAAGCTACCGCGCGAAAACACCATCATTGGCATCTCAGTTCGCAACGAAAATTGTTCGATCAATTGCTGGTTCAACAAGACTTGCGAATGTTGAAGAGTCGTCAACAATTCGGCGAAATGTTGTTGAGACATTACGAATGGCCATTGTTGAACGTCTTCTTCGGCGTAAGTCGAGGATTCTGTTGCTTTCTTCGGAGGCATTGTGACACACGCGATAATTATTTACCGAAAAAAAAAAACACTGGCCACGAGTTGAGCGCCACTTTAACGTTTGCTTGGACCACGCGTTGGGAGCCACTTTAACAAACCACTTAAAGTGTTAAACTTATCTGAGTTAAACTTATCAGACTTTAACACCTACGTACAAATAAATTGGACCGATCAATTTGCGAAGATATATTGGTTTAATAAAACTCTGCGTTAATAGATCATCTACGATTTAACTAAGAGATTTACTTTAGCAATTTATCTAACGATTATTTGGTGCAATTTATCCCAACAATTAAATTGCTCCGTGTATATCTCCCTAAAAACTTATCTCTTCAAATTATTGTCGTGATTTATCGTACAACTTTATTAGTTTCTACACTTCCCTAACGAAACAATTTATCTGTAAAATTTCGGAGATCTAACGATAAATTGCTCAGATCGGTCGATAAATTGCTCCGTGTATATCCCCCTATTGTTTTCGAATTTGTCCAAAATTTTTTAAGAATTTTGAATTATTGTAGATGTTATTTTTTTCCATGAATCAGAAAGTAAACATATAGCATAGTACAAATTAATTTTTTAAGACATTGCGTAATGTCTAATTCGTCGTTGCATATCACGCGAGTTAACAAACTTTTTCGGTAAAATAGTTTTGCTAGTCGAATTGCATTCTGATCCATTGGTTCGATCAGGGCGGTGTAGTTAGGTGATGAAAACATATTTGTTATTAATCTATCGCCACTGATTAACAGAGAGGTATGACTTGGTGGATTATCGATTAATAACAATGCTTTTCCGGGTAAGTTATTCTCTTGAGAATATTTTCTCACTTCTGGCACAAAACATTTTATGAACCACTCTTTGAAAAGCCCCGAGGTCATCCAGGCATTTGAAGTCGATCTGTAAATGACTGGCAATTCTTTGTTTTTAATTGCACGTGGATTTTTAGCTTCACCGATGACGAGCAGTTTTAATTTGTGCTGCCCTTCTGCGTTGACACACATAAGGAAAGTTACTTTTTCCTTACTAGTGTTTCGATCGGATGCAGTTTTATGGGTTGATCCCACCAAAGCTCTACCTGCAAGAAGTTTGCAAAATAAAGCTGACTCGTCCGCGTTATACAGGGTGTAACAAAAGTATGGAATATAGCTTATAAATACGCCATTTATTATTTAAATGAAAAAAGTTTCAAATAAAAGTTTTTTGGTAAATTATAGGACATATTTTGGCTACATTCGTTTGTTTGTATCGTTTGCTGTTTGATTGCTATGGTAACTAACTTTGTTATCTTAAATGGGATGGGTATGTTTTTGTTGCATATTTTGATAGATTATTTCCTATTCTACACGATGGACATATCAAATCATAAGGTTTTATAAGAAAAAAATCGAGAAAAATTGCATTTTTGAAAATATTAATCAACTAGTTTTGGTCAAAGTAGGCGTTGAAATGGCGCTGCTGACGTCACTAAACGTCAAAAAAGTTGACAACTGCAACAACTATGACGTAATTAAGCGAACACGAAGCAATTGAAATGCTGATGATATGTGGGTACGGTGATAGAAAACGTAATAAAAGTGAAATTTGTGCCATCTTTAATAATATTTATCCAGATACACAAATTTTACAATCTACCGTATCTAAAATCTTAAAAGAATTTTGTACTAGATGACTTTTGCGCACAACAAGATGAAAGATATTCTTTTGTCTAGATTATTCTACTACAATTCTGAGGTGCTCTAGAATGGTTAAGATTCTAATCAGATAGTTAAATTTAGCGTTAACATTACCGGTGTTTAACTTTGGCCACTGTTTGGCAGAGTCTTACTTCTTCGGATAGTAAACATTTTTTTTAAGATTTTGGATACGGTGGATTGTGGAATTTGTGTGTCCGGGTAAATATTATTAACCCTCCGTGTGTACACTGGGTCTTTTAAGGAACAGTCAAAATTTGAAATTCGAAATTCTCTCTTATGAATAGAGGGTAGGCTTCGACTACCCCCTTTAAAAAGAGTTTGGTAACTGCTCGGCCATGTAGTAGACGCTTCAATAAGTAACTCAGAATTTTTCTAGAATTTTTGCAAGCCTAGAAAACTTTGAAAACATGCCTGTTACCTAAAAGACCCAGTATACACACCGTGTCACAAAAAATATAGTATACACACGCCGGCTTAAGGATTGCAAAAACTTCACTTTTGGTACGTTTTCTGTCGCCGTACCCACACATCATCAGCATTTCAATTGTTTGGTGTTCGCTTAATTGCGCCATAGTTGTTGCAATTGTCAAATTTTTTGACGTTTAATGGCGTCAGCAGCGCCATTTCAACGCCTACTTTGATTAAAACTAGTTGATTAATATTTTCAAAAATGCAATTTTTCTCGATTTTTTTCTTATAAAACCTTATGATTTGATATGTCCATCGTGTAGAATAGGAAATAATCTATCAAAATATGCAACAAAAACATACCCATCCCATTTAAGATAACAAAGTTGGTTACCATAGCAACCAAACAGCAAACGATACAAACAAACGAATGTAGCCAAAATATGTCCTATAATTTACCAAAAAACTTTTATTTGAAATTTTTTCATTTAAATCATAAATGGCGTATTTATAAGCTATATTCCATACTTTTGTTACACCCTGTATATTTGGTTATAGGGGCTAAGTTTTCTTTTCTAATGTATTGTGCCAACTATTTTTTGAACGGTGTAATTGCTTCTAAATTATTGGAAAGTTTCTCACCGGTGATCTTCAAACTTCTCAGCCCATATCTCTTTCTAAATTTGCCATCCAGCCTCTACTTGCACGAAAATCATCTTTTCCATAATACTCTCGGTAAAACGTTTTGGCCTTATCAGCTAAATATTCACATGAAATTGAACACTGACGATATCTCTTTTTTAAAAACCATGCATATTATGCATCTTCCATTTTTGGAAAATCACCTGTTTTCAAAGTTTTCCGTTTTCCAGGACCATGGTAGCAGTTTTTCAGAAAACTATTAGGGGAAAATTCATTCAAAATAAAAGAGAACCCTCGCAATGTGAGACTTATTAAAACATACGAACTTTTATATTTACATCTCGATTTTCAATCTATTATTTCGTAGGTCCGAAATAGTTGGACAACCAACATTATACAGATCTGGAAATTTCGTTTGAGGACATAGGAAAATAATGCGTGCAACAGCGACGCATATAGGAAGTAGATTAGATAAACAAAGAGAGATATAACTGTTTAACCACGCAACGAACTGACAGTTTGACAGTCTGACAGTTCGACAGTTTGTGGGAAGAAGGTGGTTGGTTGGGCGACTAGGGTCGGATCGGAAGAGGCGTGGTTAAACAGTTATATCGTTCTTTGTTTATCTAATCTACTTCCTATATGCGTCGCTGCTGCACGTATTATTTTCCTATGTCCTCAAACGAAATTTTCAGATCTGTATATTTTAGCTAATTGAACATCTGAATACCCTTTCGCTAATTTATCTAGAATTGCATGTTTTTCTTCTAATGGTAACGTATTATGCTTTCTTTTTCCCATGATTACGGTGAGAGAATGAACAAGATTTTACACGCATAACACGTCGCACAGTGATTTAGAGGCGGCAAAAAGTCCATTTTCTCGACTTTCTGATATGGAAATATGGTTCGGTCCATAACATTAGAAATGTCTTACAATGATGAAACAGTATCATCCTAGATTTTACATTAATATTAGATTAAAATTAAAGTCTATTTTACATGAAAGTATGACATTTGAATAACGTACAGATCGATTTAAATCATACATAACGTGTAAGCGTAAGCCATGTTTTTGATTTCAATAAACACCTAAAAAAAGTTAGAGTTTTTTATTTGTGCAGTGTAGAACTTTTGAGCTCCACGCTGCTCCGTCCAAAGGCTATCATTTAGTGTTAGTTTACATCAAACTTGATGCAATAAAGTGAATTTCAGCTGCCCCTATCTACCACCCCGATAACCAGATGTAATTGAAGTGGTAGGTGCTCATACGTAGGATTTATTGATATAAAATATGCAAATGTATGTGAAGTGCGGAAAACCTCAGATTCTTTTGATCAAAATAAGTCGATTTAACATAAGTTATCTATATACAAAGTTGCTTCGTTTCGCCGCCAGAACACTTCAAAGTTAGAAAAATAAATTGATTTATATGTTTTAATTCGAAAACGCGTTAATCGATTTGAATCATTTTTTATGAGTGAGTTTCTACGTCTAATTGACATATTTTTATAGTTTGCGATCCGATTTTAGAAGCTAAGAAGTGACCGAAAAACGATATGGTCTCAGATATTGCCGCAGTTTTTTATCCGCCATGGGATAATGGTATTAATATCGTTTATGGGCAGCACATTTAGTCCTAAAACTTTTTTTTTCTTATAAAATTTTGATTGCTTGAGTACTTAAGCAAGAAAAATAATACTTTCAAATTCATACCTATAAACTTTGTTTAGGTCGTCGCAGTTATAAAGTATAATCGTAGCTAGCCTTGGTTTAAACTAACTGCAATTTATGTACTAGGGGAATGTCGTCAGGGTTGGCCATACTTTTGACTTTTACCCATAACATCCGTGTAAAAAAGAATTCGGATAACCATTACGCATTGTTAGAGAAGTCCGGAAAAAATAAAACTTTTTCGAGATGTTACGAATTGATTGGATGAAAAATAGAAAAGTAACTGATATTTTAAAAAAGGTCAAAATGCTGTCTAGGTTGGCCCGTCTTGTCTAGGTTGGCCTCCAACTGAAAATCAACAAAACATACACTGTAATGATTGAAAACGGCCTGGAAAAATTGTATGAATGAAGTAGAAAGCCAAGTTCCTTCTTTTTTTTCTTTTATTGAACCAAATAGTACAAAACAGATCCAAACAAATGAGGTATCACTTGAAGTCTTCATTTTCATCTGAAACGGACTTTTCTGGGGTTAGTGGTGTAAACTGGAAAATCGCTATGGGCCTGCCTAGACGACGGGCCGACCTTGACAACATTCTCCTACGTGTGTGATAATTATGGTAGAAATGAAATTATAATTCAATATCTATTTTGAAAATGTTTGAATTTCCCGTTTTATTTAAAGTTTCAGTTTAAGGCACTTTTTAAAAAATTGTATATTAGCGCCACTACGGTAAATATAAGTATTAACAAATGAATTTTTAACTTAATCTAGTGACCATTGAGCTAATGTCAATTTTTGACAGTTCGTATTACGAAAGTTTCCTGGCGGTGATTTATCGAGAATTGTTGTGTGCAAGTGTGCTAGTATTATTTGAGAGTTCTGTGTTTATTGTTTATTTATTGTTTAACCAACTTTTTTAGTTAATTGCAGTTTTCGTTATTTAGTTTTAAAGATTTTTCTTTTAGTTTTTATAGTTTTTGTTAGTTAATCTGTTATTTATTGTTTCTGTTTATTTAGTTTGTTGTTTATTATTTCGTTATAACAGTTACACAGGTAAGATGTACTCCTTAGATATTACTGTAGATTATATTATTCAAAATTAGATTAGATTAGAGTAGATTAGATTATTATTCAAAACATCAGTACGAACTAATCAGAAAATCATCAATAGACCTTGGAGTTGATATTTTTCCACCTTATTATAAAGTTTATGAAGCAAAGAAAAGCTGCTATCCCGAGGATGTAAGTATAATCGAAATTGGCGCAGAATGCAATCTCCAGATATTGTTGGATCATAGAACGAAGCGAATATTTGCGGCAAAAAGCCTTAACAATTTTAAACAAATAGAATATCAAAATATGAAACTATTTACGAAGTGGGGGTGCGATGGATCATCTGGGCACAGTGAATATAAACAAATTCTAGACTGCAATGAGAGCGATGCTAACATACTTTTAACATCATTAGTTCTATTGAAATTATGTTCAGCAGATATATCAACCACATACTGGGAAAGCACAACACTTTCTGTGAGGTATTATCGTCCAATTAAGTTTGAGTTCAAAAAGGAAAGCCATGCAAATATTAATGCTCTATTTAAAAATGTGGAAGATCAGATTAGGAACCTAAGAGAAACCATAATCGTAATTGATGTTCACGAAATGATGTTCACGATGATAGATGGCAAGGTGCTCCAAGCGGTAACAGGGACATCGTCAGCAGCAACTTGTGTAATTTGTGGTGCCATCCTAAATCAAATGAATGACTTAAATAAAATTCTAACAAGAGCAAGTTCTGATGAGACATGCAGATTTGGGATATCTAATTTACATGTCAGAATAAAATTCATGGAGTATATTCTGCATATAGCATACAATTTACCTTTTAAAAAATGGAGGACGGATGCCAAAACAAAAGTTATACACGCACAACGCAAAAGAGAACTTAAAGAAGAGTTCAGGAGAAGAACAGGTTTACAAATTGATGTAGTAAAGCAGGGCGTAGGAACAACAAATAATGGAAATACCTCCAGAAGATTTTTTGAAAATTCGGAACTGGCAGCAGAAATAACAAAAGTTATTTCTGCCTATTTCTGTTATTTCTAATGCGTCCATCAACCCTGATAGATTTCATGAATATACTATTGAAGCAGCATGATTGTACCTATCAAAATATGATTGGTACTCTATGCCAAATACAGTGCACAAAATATTAATTCACGGCAAGCGAATCATTGAAGAGTCCCTTTTACCGCTCGGCTTGTTAATTGAAGAGGTATAGGAAACTAGAAATAAAGATAATAGACGTTTCCGCCTAAATAATGCTCGAAAGTCAAGCCGAAGGAGCACCAAATATCATATCTAATATCTAGGTTAACTTCTGTTTTTCTAAATGAACGTTCTAAATCCTTTAAAATGATTTAGATGATGAAATTTAAGTACACCTTTGGGCAAAACTCTAAAATCCTGTTAATCTACAAAGTAATTTATTTCTTCATGTCCCATTATATGGTAGAATTTGATTTAATTCAAATATATCCATCACTATAAAAACAGTTTCTTAAGGGTGAGCTTGTAAGAAACGTTTACCAAATTAGAACTGAGAAATATTTTTAAGTTGTTTTTAAGTTCTGTTCATTACGGAATTGTGAAGGCAAAATGTAGCCTGTAAGTCTTTTTGCCGAATGTAGGGACGATGAGGCTATTATTCTTTATTTTTCATTCTTACCAAACTCTTAATCTGGTCTTCTACGTTTTGTTAATGTAAACTAATATTCTCATTTTTTTTTATTATATCAAAATTTTTATTACTTTTGTGCTCATGAATACATTTATAAAATGCCATAAATAGCTCTATTCAGTTTGTAACCCTGTTCTTCTTCATCTTTAACAACGAAACCTTCGGATTGTTTCATAAAAATATCTTTTTTTAAAGAACTACTTATGAAGGGCGTTGTTACATTCAAATCCCTTTGTACGCCTAATACAAAGATTGATCTGAGATCTACATTATATTTTTTTGTTTGGTCCAGATAGTATTTGCATCACTGTAATTTAATGATCTTCCACTCTTTCATCGCACTCTTTTCGCTTCGATACATTTTCTGATCTTCTCTGCATTTGCTTGATTGTTTTCAGTGACTTCTGATCACTCTACATAATTTGTAGACCTTTCTTCTGCACTTCTTTCAGATGATATCTCTTCATATTTTATTGACAGTCTTGTTCTTCACTGAATCTATGGTTTCCCTAGTTATTTTGTTCTTCACCGACTCCATTTTACGAATTTTATACATTCGTACACGATCGGGTCTTACACTCATTTTTACCGAGTTCAAAGGCATCCCCCACCAAACCTTAAATGCGACTCGACGCAAAAGATTAAAATGAAATAAAATCTTAATTCTAACATTTTCAAATATGACTTTTTCTAAACGTTTAGTAAATGTATATACCATATTCTCTTCTGCATTACAGTAAGCCAAACTATTTCTATATGATTTTTGTTTCGTTCTTGTTATGTTGCTTTGTTTATTTAGAATTTCCGTTATTTATCAGCTCCATGGCATGTTTCTTCTCCAATCAACTTTCATCAAGCTTTTAATAGATAGTAACTTTAGCCAACAATCGGCTGATACAGTGTACTTTTAATACGTGGTTAATAAAGCAACTATCGGTTGTTTTCTAGTTGCTCAACTTCTCAAGTTCTCCGTTCATTTTTATCACGTTACCTCTTATATTTTTACGTATATGAGTACAATGCATGAAATCAGCGTCTGTACATACTTTTAATTTTATTTTTCAAAATCGGTTCCCATTTTATATTCTATGTCAAAATCGTTGTTTGTACTTACAATTAGACATCCTAGCACCATTTTTAAGTTAGTTATGTCGTACTTTTTCGTTTCTGAAATTTTTCTGTATTTCTTCTTTATCACTTAGCTTTATATCATTAACATTTAAGAGTGTCTTCAATCATTTACAATTTTGTATAAGAAAATTTTCAAAGGCTGGATGTAAATAATTATATTGGTAAACTTGTAGGTTATCGTTTGTTATTTTTGTATTGTGTCCAAAAACAATTTCTGTCTGTCATACATTTACTTTAAACTGTTTTAGCTTATTTATTATTTCATGATGTATGATTTCGTTTTTCAATATAGTTAGTCCATCATCTACATATATGTTAGCTTTAGAGTTTCGAATGTGAAATAAAACCGATTTTGACATTTACTTGGAATTATATTTGAGCGCCTCTTATAAGTTATAAAGTACAAATGATTCACTTTTTGGTAAATTTTATCATAACAATAAATCAGAGCTTCACACAATAACTAGTTCTTACAATTAATCATCCCCGACAGAGGGCATCCAGGTAACATTCCTACCGACAAAAACCAAACTTATATTTCTTGCCTAGATAATTGATATATATACTATCTATAATTGACACACCTTTACTTTTGAATACATATGGTTTGGTTTTCAAATGTTTTCCATTGCCTCTTTAACCCTAGAACACTAACCATGCGTAAAATTTACGTACATAGAAAAGGAAATTATATGTAGTTATATTTTATGGTTAGTATTTTAGGGTTAAACGTTTTGTTCCGTCATTCAGGTGCTTGATGTAATCCATATAATCCTTGTTTTCAACTTACAAAGTTTTCGCTCTAGATTCTTATATCCTTGTACTATTTTAATGGAAATATCTTCTTTGAGTTGTCCATATAGAAAGGCGTTTTTGTGTTGGATAAGATGGTATGCTTTGCTTTTACCCACCACTAAAAGTTTCATTTTTTCACTTCCAGGCATGTTGGCGCATACTACTACAGTAATTCGTTCTTGGCTGTTATTACCGCCAAAACATTTATCGTCTTTGAACGTTAATGTTTTATTGGAAAGATACTTGTAAAAAAGTCTACATTCGTCCATATTAAACACGTCATCAGGCTGATAACTTTCCAAAAACGATCGCAATTACCTTTTCTTTCAGAAGTGGCCCTCACACCGCCAAATTTTGATTTCGCACTATTGGTATCCATTTTAGCATCGTTTTGTCTATAATACTAAGCTTACATTGTTTTAATTTTTTTCTTTCTGGTCCTCCTCCAGCTATCTGACTTCTTAAAATTGCTTCTCGATTTTTTATTGCAGTTGAGAACGTGCTTGGAGGAACCTTGTACTTCTCCGCTACTAGTTTTTTCTGCATACCACGGTCGACACCCGTAAATATGTTAATTTTGTCTGCGACACTAGAACCTTCCGCTTAGACATGGTGACAGATGAAATTACAACTGTTATTAACCCAATAACTCCAACAACCATGACAACATGTTTCAACAGGAATCTCTCGGGGATCCCCTGATAATTCCTCTACTCGCATAGTTGCCAATTGGGATTGAAGTAACTATTTCACTGTTAATAATAATAAAGAACTAAACTTTGTGAATTTTTCTTCATTACACAGAATGTCCCGTTTTGATTGTCCGATCCTTTACTGGCGTATTTCCTGATTGAAAATACGCAAAAAGCTCTTAATGAACATAGGTCCGAAAGTGTTAGGTTTTCGAGATATTCAAAGTTTTAATTTAACAAGTTAACCCATTATTAACATTCTTAGAGTGAATTATTTAAATTAAATTATTAAGTAGTTGCGATGGTTTCGAGAAGCTTTTGTACTTAACTAGTGTAATCTAACAATGACAATTCGTCGAAATCATCGTAACGAGTTAATAATTCAATTTAAATAATTGACTTCGATTATATTAATGATAGGAAAACGTGTGGAATTAAACTTCCATTATCTCGAAAACGAATCACTTTTGCGCTCATGTTCACAAGAACTTTTTTACTTATTTTTAGTCGAGGAATATACTAGTAAAGGATCGGACGATCAAAACGGGACCCCGGTTTTCGTTATATAGAAGTGTTTTAATAAAGGAATTTCTTGGGACTTTAAAAAAAATCGTTATGGAGAAAATTCGTGATATAGAAGTTCGTTATATAAAGGTTTCACTGTATTTTATTGCTTATTTTTTTTTAATTTTTGCCAGGATTTGTGATCATCATCAGGGATTAGCCTCATTGGCCAGCAAGATCACTAAACCTAAGACTTTGAGGTGTTATAAGGCAAAAATACAACGAAGAAAGAAAATTGTAAAAATGTTGCACTCTGTACAATTTTTAGCTTTGATGATGGTCACAAATCCTGCCGAAAATTTGAATATGTTAAGCAGTAAAGTACTTCTAAACCTGTAACATATTCTTTTCTAAAAAGAACTTCACGCCAGTAAAAGAAATTGCTGCTCTGAGCTTTGTTAATGGTACCTTAAGTTATCAATTTTTAAACTGTAAACTATATTTAGGGCTGTATTTAAAACACAAATTAGGGGAACGTTAAATGTTAATCATTTTTCTATGACTATTCATCAAAAATTTTTATTTAACATTTTTTAGAAGGTAATTACCTTCTTGAGGTAAATAGATAACTGGCCTCAGCTTTAGCTAATGAAAGAATCAAGTGTGCGCAGCTCCTAGCAGAGAAGAACCAACTTTATAATGATTTAAAGTCAATTTTGAACTAGCTGTAAGTAGATTTATATCCATATAATTATATTTTATAACTACGAAGTAATTTTAAGTTATATCTTATTGTTAGTAGTAAATGTTTAAATACAAACTTATTTTATACTTACACATTTTTAATTTTGCTTGATTTAAGATTTACAGGAATGTATTAAAAAATATACTGCAAACTGCATTAAGAGTGTCAGAGTCTTCATCAGATATACGCAATGAGATAGTCAATTTTGAACTCCGCTACTATCACCAGAAGTAGCGGAACTATCTCATTGCGTATATCTGATGAAGACTCTTACAGTCTTAATACCAGAAGTAGTTAACACCACTACCAGTTGTGCTGTCTGATTTTTTTTATCTATTTAAAAATGTATTTAAAGTAATTAAATTATCTTACCACCTATATATTAAATAAATGCTTTAAACTTTATGTATCATTTTTTGACTTTATTAAAACCCTATCTTTGACCTTTTAATTGTTTGAATTTATAACCCTAGGTGAGAAATGGCGGCTTCGGTTGGGTTGCGGCATCATAACCACAGATGGCGCCCTTTTTACAGGAAACTACACTTAGGTTTGGACACTCACCGATAGAGGGCCATGGGTTGCGCATCTGCGGTACGCGGTGGTACAGTGGAGGGTAAAGTGGATTAGAATCGGCTATATCAACCTTCAATAAATATAAAAAGACAACATCAAAATTACCAAAAAACAATTAAATCCATAGAAACCACATTAAGTAATAATGACATTATGGTAACATTAGAAGATAAAAATGCTGGATTAATGTTAATAAACAAGAAATCCTATATAGATAAAACTATAGAATTTTTCACCAACAATAACATCAACAAAATAAAGAATGACCCTACAAGAAAATTGAATAAAAAAACTAGAAACATTTAAACACTTGGTGTACGAGCAACGTATTTTTACGTTTTTTGCAATCTGTCACTGGAGCGCGGGTCACGTAAAAATACGTTTTCGTAGATTTGTAGTTTCAACGGTTTACATAGAAACGCCCGCTGCACGCGTAAGTTGGAGGCGAATTATACCCGCATGCCAAGTGTTAAAGGACAATCTAGAAACTGTCTCCAAATTTTATTATAATTATACATATAGTGGTTTATCTATAATTACGAGACCAGCATTTTTATCTGCGTTTGTTACAATAAGGTTGTTAGTTTTAATTTTATTTTTTATCTTACGAACCAATCTGTTTTCTGTGAAACCAATCTGTTTCCATATCAAACAAAATAACAGAAACTTGCAGATCAATTCCTTATCCTGGCTAAATATCTAATAAAATAACTGTAACTGGAGCCCATACGCTGAGGTATAAGTTCCAGATTTTATTTATAAATGAAAAGATAACTTGGGTAGCGTGAGGGGTAAATTTAGGAAAACTACATTGGAATATTTAAACAAATAAAATATATTAACAAAATACTTAGAACTAATAACAATATAGAAACTTAATATCTACTTACATGATCCCTTTGTTTCGTACGGTTCTACCCGTTTACAATTTTGACTCGATCAGTTATCGCACTACAATTCATTCTTTTTTAATTACGCGCGCCTTTTATCACTGATTGATCGTGCAACTATGGTTGCATACCTGTTACAATACTCCCTCCGTTAATAAAAAAAATGATTAACTAATATTAACTTTTTTTTTCTAAAGATACGGTATGGTTAATGATTAAAAAAAAATTGACAATAACAAAGAACAGTGTGCGTCTTCTGGATGTGGATGTGGTCTTCTTTTCTCTTTTTTTTTCTTAATGTGCTTGAAACTATTCTGTTGAACTTTTTTCATATAGATTTGTGTTGGACATCATTACGTTTTCATTTCGCTTACTTTTCTTTGGGTGCTTTGATTTCTGATGGTGCGTTTAGGTTAGTTAGGTTAATTACGTCAAGATAGCCAATAGATTCTCTTTTTAATACTGAATCTTCAAACTTTGCTTGACAATTACTTCCCTCCCACCATTGAAGTTTTTGCATGCCTCGTAAGTTTGGATGTCTTTACTTCATTTATTGAGGTATTGTTCATTTCCAGTAGTTTTCTTTCTTCCAGAAGCTCACCCTGTTCTCTAAAATAAGAAAATGACCTCCAAAATAACCATACTGTACCTTCCTATCCCTACGTATCTCGTCTACTTATTCTATTACAATATAATATAGTCTTAATCCCCTGTTTTTACATTTATTTAACTTATACTGATGGTACATCCTTTTATACTTGCTCAATTACAATTTTCGGGTAGATAGTTGCGGTGGATGCTCTTAAATTTTCTTCTGATGGCGCTGTAGGTGAAACAACGGAAACTATTGGACCTGTTTCCGTTTCTTCATCTTTTGACTTAGACTGATTTTGTTGTCTAAATTTTTCGTTTAGGACCCATGCTGTTAAAACAGACCATAAACTTGCGAATATCGCCCGTCCCCAACCTCTGGTTTTATAAATGGATAGCGCGTTAAGAATTACGCCTATAACGTACTTAATTACTCTTAATATGATAACAATCCCTAGAATGCCCGAAGTGTACATGCCGATGTCTACAAACCATCCCCACATGTAACTAAGGGTACTACGAGCAAGCTTCTTAATTTCTGCATGATTAAATAGATTTGCTAAATCAAAATCGTCAGTGCTGGTTGAATGCCCAATGACCTTTCTAGTGATATAATTACTTAAAGCTTTCCTTTCAGTACCAAATATAAAGTTATGTTGAAATTTTTCAATTTCGCTTTGAGTATACAACCCGCCACTGCCAAGATTTTTTATAGAATGAAATTTGAAACTTGCTGGTTCTTGTGCGTTCAATACCGTCGGTTCGATATTTGTTACGGGATGGGGGTTAAATCCTATCCATTTTCCATTAATTTTGTACATAGGAGGAATTACACTGGTACAGTCTATTTCCTCCGCATGTTTCTGTACGATATGTGTTAAAGGTGCCATAAACATACTTTCATTATTGACGGTTATCGGTAATTGATTAAAATATTTGGACATACGACGAATTTCGGCTACCTTGGGTATGCATTTCATTATATATAAAACTTCTCCAAAAACTTTACCAACATAACCCGGTTCATTTTTAATTAAAGTTGTGAGAGCATCTGATGCCAAAGGAGCTAATAACAGTCTATTTCGCAATATCTCTCGTTGAAGAAGACACTTTCGATAAACTAACTGCCCGTACATTTGATAAGTATTTAATTTGGTTGATATTTCAACGTACATAAATTTAGAATTGACATAAGACATTAAATTAACATTATTGTTTAAAATTTCTGACGATTCGTCATAAGAAATTGACTGCTCTCTAACGATTAGCCTCGGGATTAGTCTCGGGGGAATGTTATCCAACATTCTTGGTGACAAAAAAACCCCTTTTTAATTAAAGTTAATGCAAATACGCGGTCTGCTTCTTCAACAACTAGATAATTTACCTTTGTGTCATTTATGTGGATGATTGTTGCCTTACCCTGATAAATGATGGTATACTTCACCTTTGAACATTCGCTATCATTAGTTATTGCCCAAGTTGTTTCACCAATGTCAGGATCCATACAATACCCATCCAGAAATGGACAAGTAACTCCTCCCATGAGACTGATTTCACCCACATCTAATCTTGCGGTCGTCCAATAAGATTGAATTCTTATGCTTACACTGGCGCTTACAACGACATTGGTCCAAGTTAATCCATTTTCTGAATACGTTGTTCCGTCACATCTCCCATCCATATCAATCTTTCCCGCTATTGTTAGTGAACTCGTCGTTGTACTGTTTGGTTTCAATTCGCCTATAGAATGTCCATGGAATCCATGATACGACCGACTGCCATGCATTTATTTACATTCTGTGGCTCCAATTTGCTTCACATAGCTCAATAACCCTTGATGAACAGCGCTTGTATGGCTATGCATTCCACAATATTGTATATGCCTGGTTACTTGTACTAAGCAAGTGAGTACTTCGACCGGCATATACTCGTTCTTTTGAATGACTTGAATTGTTTTATTCTCCTCTACGTAGTTGTGGTTTGGTTGTTCACATGGTGCTATATCTCTCATTGAAATCGCAGTAATGTTGGTGGATGGTCCATTGCAGTCGTACACTATCAAGGAGTGTGTATTTACGCACAGCAAAATTAAAACAGCTAACATATTCCTACAACAAGCAGAATAAGTTGAATGTACCTTATTAAAACTAAATTTCAATTGCCCCCCTTAAATTTAACTTAAGAGCTAGTATTTTAAATTCGTTTTGGTAGTACCCATGGGTGATCTGACACTTGACCCTTGCTTCTGGTTCGATATGGTGTACTAGTAGTTTCTTCGTTGTATCCGGAGTTTAATTCACTTCTTTCGTTTATGACTCGTTCTATCACTGTCGTTTCTGCTTCTTCTTCATCTTCTACTCCAACTTCCTCTTCAGCTTCGAAAAATTCCTCGTTTGTCGTGGATAACTGTGAAGAAATTGAATTTCTAGACAGATTTTCCTGTGTCTCTCCATGTTGCTCTTCTAATTCCTCAATACTTGTCGTCGTTTCAGTTTCTATTTCAAGCTCATCTTGTACTTCCTGTGTTTTTCTGTTAGGGCCATAAATTATAGGATCTATGGTAGTACGTTTCTTTATATTAGCCGACATTGCTTTATTGGACTTCGCCTGCTCTTTGGTAATTTTATTCCCTTCGGTAGTACTCTCACCGGAACCTGGAATCTTTCCTATAAACACTTTCAATCTGTTAACATGTACATTTTGAATTTTGTTCCCTTCAATTCTTTTTATTTTGAATGTTACCGGTCCTGTATTTTCTATAATACGATACGGTCCTGTCCAAGGTTTTCCAAGCTTTCTGTTTGTACCTATTTTGACTGCCGGATTGTGCAGGAGCACAACATCTCCTACTTCTAATTTCACTTCCGCTGCTTTTTTATTATATTTTGAGGTTTGTTGATTACAAGAATCCCGTGCGTTTTCTTCTACTCGCTGATATACCTGCTGCAATCGTTGCAGAAGTTCCTTTGGATAATTTTCGCTATAATCATAACTAAACGCGTTTGCCTTGATTATATCCCCGTATGGCATTGCCATATCTCGACCATGAAGTAAAAAGAACGGCGACTCTCCCGTCGAAGTATGTGTTTGATTCCGATACGCCATAAGAATATAAGGAATCCATTCGTCCCAATCATCCTGTTTTTCATTTACTACCTGAGATAAGAGGTCCTTAAAAACTCTATGTGTCCTCTCAATCATTCCATTAGTTTGAGGGTGGTACGGTGTTGTTTGAATTTTATCTATTTTAAGGATGTTACCAGGGCCGGCGCGACATAAGCGAAATTTAGGCGGTCGCCTAGGGCGCGCAAGTTTGGGGGGCGCAAAATTTTGGCGCACGAGAAAAAAAGTCAAAAGTTTTATAGTTTCTTAAATTAATCTCAATTGGGCCAAATTTTTAACAAAAGCGACCACTGTATTAGGCAACCTTTAACAATTGTACGTATTACATACTCGACCGGACTATAAGGACTATGTACCTATAATATTTTTAACTTTAACGTGTATAACCTTACTTCCTATTGCTTTGATGGGAACCCCGGAATACCAGTGTGATACGTGCCACCGTCAACACAAGAAATGTCACTAGAATTAAATAGCTAACCTATCACATTTAGCAGTAGTTCTACGTGTAGTCGGATCGCATTTTTCCAAAAAACCTTTATTATTGTGTTGTGATTTAAAACATTTGGTAAGTGTGAAAATATTATGACGTTAAAATTTGTTAAAATATCGACGGGTTTTTAACACATCAGAACATCGTAAACAATACTGATTGTGAGTGAGAAAATTTCACAAAAATTGTTTTTAATAACTGTCTTATTTGAATGAAAACTCATTAAACCTCTTGCCCACAAAAAAAATCATGCTGTAAGATAAAGCAATTAAAAAATCAATATTTCTAAATTTTTCTCAATATCGTTTACGGTGTTCTGCGTTCTGTTAAAAAGCTATCGATATCTTCCTCCAAAAGTGTTCTTATGAATACCACTTGCAATAGGTGATGTTCGCTTTTCAAGAATAATCAAAGTATTCTTTCAATAGAACTGTCATGGCTGATGCTAGTAAGCCTAAGCGACCTTCTGGGTCGCAAAACCGAAAACGGAAAGCGGAAAAAGAGAAAGAAAGTGCCAAATTAAAAAGATCTCTCCTTGTTTTTCTTCAAAGACAGGATAAAGTAAATACCGATATTCTAACAGAGACAAGTGAATGCAGTACTTCTACTACGGAGCAGGGAACAGAAGCAGTACAGGGTGAAAATTTAAACGATGAAGAAACGTCAAGAACATCTACTGCGGAGCAGGGAACAGAAGCAGTACACGGTGAAAATTTAAACGATGAAGAAACGTCAAGAACATCTACTACGGAGCAGGGAACAGAAGCAGTACAGGGTGAAAATTTAAACGATGAAGAAACGTCAAGAACATCTACTGCGGAGCAGGGAACAGAAGCAGTACACGGTGAAAATTTAACCGATGAAGAAACGTCAAGAACATCGGCATACGTTTCCATTGGTTATGACGATCCTGGTACCTGGCCTGATTCTATAAATGATCAATTGCGACAAATAATTGTCTCACGCGGCCCTCAACAAAATATTCCAAGTCAGTTTCCTAAAGATAAAAACAACCGTAGGTTTACCACGGTTCACTTCAATAGACAAATGTGTAATGGAGAAAAAATACCAAGAAAATGGTTAGTTTATTCTCCATCAAATAACACAGTTATATGTTTTTGCTGCAAGTTATTCAAGAAAAAACAAAAATCTGCATATACATCATTGTGTCGAGAAGGAAGTAACGACTGGAAAAACATGAGCACCATCCTCTCTTCCCATGAGCGCAATGTAAATCACATTGACAATTGTCAAGTTTGGCGAGAATTAGAAGTTCGTCTACGTGAAAATAAAACCATTGACGCTATGCACCAAAATAAAATTAAACAACAGGAGAGCTATTGGAAACAAATTTTACATCGTTTAATAGCCTTGGTAAGAACTCTGGGTGGACAAAACTTGGCCTTTCGCGGTTCAAAGGATAAATTATATGACGATAATAACGGCAACTATTTAAAATTTGTTGAATATCTTGCATTATTCGATCCAGTCATGAATGAACATTTGCAAAAAGTTAAAGATAATAAATTATTTGTTCATTATCTCGGCAAGGATATTCAGAATGAACTTATACAACTACTATCACGAGCTATAAGAGCAAAAATTTTGAATAGTGCTAAATTAGCCAAATATTATTCAATCATACTGGATTGTACTCCTGACATCAGTCATACGGAACAAATGACAATTATAATAAGATTTGTGGATGTAATGAATGAAGAAACACAGCAACCTGATGTGGTCATACGGGAGCATTTTCTTGGGTTTGTGCCACTACAAGAAACAACAGGTGCTTTCATAACAAAAACAATCGTAGATGAACTCGAACAAATAGGATTACAAATTGATAACTTACGAGGGCAAGGATACGATAACGGAAGCAACATGAAGGGCAAAATAAATGGAGTTCAACGAAAAATGATTGAAAAAAATCCACGTGCATTCTTTGTTCCATGCAATGCCCATTCCTTGAATTTAGTGGTAAATGATGCTGTGAGCTGTTCCTTAGAGGCTACAAGTTTTTTTAACATTGTACAAAAAATTTATACTTTTTTCGCTGGTTCTACAAAACGTTGGCACATTCTTCAAAAACATGCAACAAATTTAACTGTCAAACCCTTGAGTGATACACGTTGGGAAAGCCGTATAGATGCGTTGAAGCCGCTGCGATTTCAAATTTCGAAAATATATGACGCCCTTATGGATATCTATAATGACCCAAATCCAGCAGGTTACAGTGGAAACATCATGCGCGTGGAAGCAAAAGGAATTGCAGATGGTATAGTACATTTCTAGTGTGACTTATTACGTGGTACAATATTCTTTTCGAAATCAACATTACAAGCAAATTACTGCAAAATAAGAATGCAGACATATTTGTATGTACGAAACAGCTGGAAGTTACAAAGAATTATCTTGTGAGTTGTAGATCAGATGAAAACTTCGAAAAGAATTTATCAGATGCTAAACTTCTGGCAAACGAACTCGATATTGATGCAAATTTTCCTAATGCACCTAGTAAGCGAAGAAAAATTAAAAAACAGTTTGATTATGAAGCCGAAGATGTATCAATACAAGATCCCAAACAAAACTATAAAATATCATTCTATTATATGATTATAGACATTGCGGTAAATGCAATACAGGAAAGATTTAATCAAATGCAAGAGTATTGTCCTTTATTTGGGTTTCTTTACGATATTTTTAACTTACAGTATAAAAACGAAACTGATATTCTTATGCAATGCAAGAAGTTTGAAAGTGCCTTAACGCATAATTCCTGCAAAGACATTGATGGAGAAGACTTATGCTGGGAACTTCAAAGTGTGTCTCGAAGACTTCCAAGAGTAATGGGCCCATCTGAAGTTCTTCTTTTCATTTTAAAGCATGATCTCCAGAATAGCGTTCCTAATATTTACGTCGCGTTAAGGATTTTATTAACTCTTCCTGTTTCTGTAGCAAGTGGAGAGCGCAGCTTTTCTAGATTGAAATTAATCAAAACGTACTTGCGGTCAACGATAACTGAAGAAAGATTAGTTGGATTAGCGACAATATCAATAGAGCAAGAACTGGCTTACAATCTGGACCTCTGTGAATTGATTTCATTATTTGCACAAGAGAAAGCACGCAAGGTAGCATTTTAATATTGTGGCCTGCCTTCAAAGGGAAATGTGCGGCATCAAAAATAAGCAATCAAAAGTGAAGAAATAACGATACGATTATGTTTTAGTATTAATAAAATATTAGACAATGTTAGTCTTTATGAAGACTTTTTAAATTTCTTTTCCTATTCATATTTTACCTATTCCATTTATGCTATTAGTTCTTTAAATTGGACTACATAGAAGACTACATAGAAAATGACTATTCTGTGCTGCATATTGTACAAATCAAAGGGCGTAATAGGACAATTTGGCCTAGGGCGTAAAAAAGCCTCGCGCCGGCCCTGGATGTTACATACTTCCTTTAGCAATTTGGATGTAAAGTTCTTCCCTTGGTCTGTCAACAGAACTTGTGGTACTCCATGTCTCGCTATAATCTGCATTACGAATGCTTTCGCAATTGTTAGGGCTGTCTGATCTGGGAGCGGAATGGCTTCAGGGTACTTTGTGAAGTAATCTTGAAATGTTAAAATATATCAATTGCCTAGTGATGTTCGATTTAACGGTCCAACTATATCCATTGCTACCCTCTGAAACGGTTCATGTGTGGTTGGTAACGGTTGCATGGGTGCCCGTTTAAGATTAGGTGGTGATTCCTTTTACTGCAAGCTAAACATTCTTCGCAATACCTTTTTATATCGTTGTTCATACTAACCCAGTAAAATCTCGATCCGATGAAGGACTTTGTTTCTTCATATCCGAAGTGACCAGCATATGGTAGGTCATGGCAATGATAAAGAACTTCCCTTTTTAACCCTTGCGGAATAACTAGTCGATCCTGTCGCCCAGCTATTGCCTTTTGTTTAAAAAGTAACCCATTGTCTCCTATAAAATATTCGGTCTGGTTGTCGTGACCGTTTTCTACTTCTCTTAAAATTTGCTCTATTTTAGGATCTTCCTGTTGCAATTTCCTGATTCTATGGTGATCCCACACTGGTTCGTACGTTTTCTCATCTACCTCGTTATAGTTAACGGCGATTCTGGAAAGTACATCTGCATTAATATTTTCTTTACCTGGTTTATGCTCTATTTCAAAGTCGTATTCGGCTATAGTGAGAGCCCATCTTGCTAGTCTGGAAGGTGGATCCTTAATTGATAGCAACCATTTCAGCGGACGGTGATCCGTAATTATTTTAAACTTCCTACCGTAAAGGTAACATCTGTAATATTTTACGCCCCAAATTACTCCCAAACATTCTCTTTCCGTTGTGCTGTAGTTCCTCTCTGCTTTGTTAAGCTGTCTACTAGCAAACGCAATTGGTTTTTCTTTCCCTCCTACCTTTTGGCTCAAAATGGCGCTAATCGCATATCCTGATGCATCCGTGGTTAAAATAAATGGACTGTTGAAATCTGGGTATTTAAGAATAGAAGAATTACATAGACTGTCTCTTAAGTACTCGAATGCATTCTGTTGCTTATCTGTCCACATAAAATCAACATCTTTCTTCGTTAAATCCGTTAGAAATTTCGAATGATGTGCAAAATTTGGAATGAATCGTCTATAAAACCCTGTTAATCCAATAAATGCACGAATCTCTTTTACATTTGACGGTCGTGGATATTTCACAATCGCCTCTACTTTTCCTGGGTCTGGTTTAACTCCCTCCTTTGATACTACATGTCCCAGATATTTAGTTTCAGGTAGAAGAAACTTGCACTTCTTTGGTTTAAGCTTCAAATTTGCTTTCCTCATCCGTGCAAATATACCTTTAAGTCGGTCTAGATGGTCTTCAATATTCTCAGAACTATAAACAATAACATCATCGAGGTATACAAAACAATGCTCACTTGTGAGACCCGATAGCACGGTGTTCTTTAGTCTCTGGAATGTGCTTGGTGCATTAGCTAATCCGAATGGCATTTTATTGCATTGGTAATGTCCGTCAGGGGTGCTAAATCCCGTTTTTTGACGATCCCGTTCATCAATTTCCACTTGCCAATATCCGGATGCCATATCTAAGGTACTAAATAGGGTTGCTTTTCCCAACTGGTCTATTGTGTCTTGAATATTTGGTAATGGAAAATAGTCTCGCTTAGTGACAGCATTGAGACCTCTGTAATCAATACAAATTCGTATAGATTCTTCCCCTTCCTCGTTTTTCTTAGGCACGATGACGACTGGTGCCGACCATGGTGACTGTGATGGGGAAATTACACCTTCGTCTAACATTTTTTTGATGTTTTTCTTGAGGTTTTCTCTTTGACTGTGGGGTACTCTATATGGAGCCTTAGTTATCGGGGGTACATTTTCCGTTATGATTCGATGCTTTACTCCCGACGCAGTTCCCAACGGCGTTCCTTCAAAAATAAAAATATCGGCAAACTCCATTAACAATTTAATAATTTGCTCTCTCTCTTTCCCCTTTAAATGCTCCAAATTAAAATAGTTCACTATACTCTCAGTTGAAACACAATTAATTTGTACGGTTTTTTTAAATTTCTTACCCTCGTTTTTCTCTCTTTGTATATTTCCCGTGTTTTTGGACAATATTTCCCCGTATCTTACACACAATTTTCTCGGCAGTTTGAAAGGTGTTTCTGTAACATTAATTAATCGTACAGGTACCTGATTTTTGTCGTTAACAGATGCCACTACTCTCGCACTCATCACCCCATGTATCATTGTATCCCTTGGTTCCACCAGAATATCTGTTCCCGAAATTCCATCAACGTGTATGGCTTGGCATACTACTTCGGTGCGTGCAGGTATTGTCGTTTCTTCCATCAACAATACAGGACGGGGGGCCAACCGCCTGCATTTGGTTACTATCTATCTTTGGCCCTGGTAGCAGTAACTCATTCCTTGTTCCTTCCGTACCCGCAAGCACATTAGCTTTCTCGTTAATTGAATTCGTCTTCTTACACTGGCTATCATTTAGATAATTTTCCTTCTCATCCTTGACCTGGATCCCCTTTATATTATAGCAGTTGCTTTGATTTATTCCATCATTTCCTTTCAGTCTTATTTTAATTCCTCCAATGATAATGTAACTCTTCCTAAAACTCATAAAACAGTTATATTTCTCAAGAAAATCACGTCCCAACAATCCGTCTGCATCTAACGGTAGATGATCACACACAATCCCCAAAATAGGAAAGAATTTATTTCCTAACTTAAGATTTAAATTGGTTTGCCCCATGCCAGATAATTCATCTCCCGTAATACCCCTTAAAATAACGTTCGTCTTATTCACAATATTTCCGTTAGTACAACTTTGTTTTATAATTGTAATTGGCGAACTCGAATCTATAATGAAATTTAGCCTTTTTCCCTCTAACTTAAAATATATTTCATAACTATTTCTACTATTGATACCTAAATTCGCGTGTGGTACTGTAATAATATCTACTTTTGCTCCTTGCGATCTGTTTTCTCCCCGAAATTGGAGCGCTTTGAGGAGGCCTCTGCGTTTCCCGTTTGGCCATCATATTTGTTATGAAATTGTTTTGGAACAAATTTATTTTGATTATAATTATGTTTTTGGTCCCTATTCCCGAAATTATTAAATTTGTTGAAGGGCCTACCACGCGAGTTTGATGAGTGACCTCGATATTGTGGCTGGTTTGCCTGCTGCGGTCTTGTCTTAGGCTGGCCACAAAATGAAACGCAGGTCCGTGAGGTGGCGCAGGGTAAGTCACAGCGAGTTTCTGCGCACCGCATAATTAATTTAATCCACGCACGTTAGAGCGCAGGGTGACGTGACGCAGTTTGTGATCGTAGTGATACTGCGAAGCGCAGTTTGAATTTCGCAGTTTTGGTAAGGTTCACGGTGATTTTGTGACTGTGTTTCTGTTTCAAAATGGAAGAAAAATTAATTGAAGCCGTGCGTATCAGAAAAATTTTATATGATACAAGCGACGAGGACTATTTAAAGACCAAACTAAAGGCCGAAAAGTGGGAAGAAGTGGCAAAGGAAGCAGACATGAGAAATTGTAAGTTACGTTGTATTTTTTTGTTAAACTCTTGTTTAAACTCATTACTTCGTAATGAGATTCGTTGGCACATTGTTTGACAAGTATGACTAAAATTTCCTTTTGAGAGTATCATTTTAAGGGCCGATTTATTCACTTTTTGAACGCTCTGTACTATGATTGTCTAGTTGGACAATAACCACGGTAAGTATCCAATGCTTAATCCAAAATGAATAAACCGGCCCCAAATTTCATTACGTTCTATATGTTTTCAAAGCTATTAGGGTAACGACAATTTTTGAACACTCATTACAACATGACAACTTTAGAGCACATTTTATTCTAGCTTAAATTTTTCACATAGAAATGTGTATACAATGTAATTGTTTGTAAATTCTTAGTTATTCAGTATTTTCCTCTTGAAACACTTTCTCTTTGCCAAGGGACATTCCTGTAGTGTTAAAGTATTCTGTAAAGTTGTTTCTAATTGCAAAGGCTTTCTGCGAACTTCGAAACGTTTAATTGCAGAAATGGTCTCATTTGATCATTTGGCATATCTTCCATCGTGTCTTCTTCACTTATTTGAGCTGTAGAATTTCTTAAATAGTTGTGTAGCACACAAGCTGCCTTCACAACACTCACAACACTATCTACTTTAATTTCAAATGGTGCTCGGAAAACTCGAAAACGCGAAGCAAGTATACCAAAACAACATTCTACCGTTTGACGTGCTCTTGATAGTCTATAATTGAACACTTTGTTTTCATAATTGTCAGTAACGCTTCGTTTCGGATAAGGTCTCATCAAGTTTTCTGATAAAGGAAAAGCTTCATCTCCTACCAATACGAAAGGCATCGGATCTCGTATTGGAGGTGAATGTTAGGTTTAATACGGTTTATTAAAGATAACACAAATAACAATACAGTAATAATAGTTTAGAATAGTTTTACAATACGATAATGACGTGCCGGAGGTTCGCAGACGACTACTCGAACTCGTTTTCTCTCGGCTTACGGCTTAGATCTTTTCGCCCTCTATCCGTCGGTGGACGGAACACCACACTCCTCCCTCCTGGATAATACCCTCGCATTTGGTTACACTGATAATCTTGTAGGTATTTGGGTAGTTTGCGCTCTCGAGTAGGACGGGAATCCGTTCTTTGTTCCGCCTCCTTCATTGGGGTTGGACTCTTGGCCGGGCTGGAAAACTTCTGTTCCTCTTGTGGTGGGTGATTTGCACTTTGCTGTTCTTCCGTTTCAACAGAGTCTTTTTCTTCAGCGCGGCTTCGCAGTTGGTCGGTATGTCGTCTTTCTATGTTTCCATTTGGTGTTCGGACTTTGTAACTCACAGGACCTGTAGCTTCTATTATTGTAGCTGGCGTCCACTTCGGTCCTTGACCATAGGATCTGGCAAAGACTGGGCTGTCTTCAGCGAATGTACGTGGTCTCTCTGGCAGTCCCTTACTCTCTTGTTTTTCTCTCATTGTTTTAGTGAAATCCGGATACACCTTGTCTAATAATGTTGTTAAACGTCGACCCATTAAGATCTCGGCTGGTGACTTTCCCGTCGTCGCATGCGGTGTCACATGTTGTGTGAGAAGATATCTTGCTAAGGTAGCGTTTATATCTTGGTTGGACATTTTCTTTAGAGCGGATTTCACATTCTGTACCATACGTTCGGCCTGTCCATTACTACTCGGGTGATAAGGTGCCGTGCAAGCTTGTCGAATACTATTCTGTTGTAGGAATTGTTTGTATTCGATGGACGTAAATGCCGTTCCGTTATCTGATACAATAACGTCCGGTATTCCGTGTGTAGCAAATAATTCTCGAAGTACCTTGATCGTTGCTGCCGTCGAAGTGGTTGGGACTTGTCTCACTTCTAGCCATTTGGAGTATGAATCGATGACTATGAGGAACACACGACCATTTGTTGGTCCGGCGAAGTCGATGTGTAATCGCGACCAAGGTGATTTCGCCCATTCCCATGGATGAATAGGTGATCTTTTTGGCATGTTCCTAACTTCTTGACACGTACTACACAACTTCACTTTTTCTTCGATTTCCGCGTCCAAGTTTGGCCACCACACGTAGGATCAAGCCAATGATTTCATCTTGACTATTCCAGGATGTGACGCATGGAGTAGATCCATTACTCTCTTCCTCCCTCCTGGTGGAATTACTACCCTCGTTCCCCACAGAATACAATCTTGGTAACAGGACAGTTCTTTCCATCGTCGAAGAAAAGGTTGGAATTTTGTCGGAAGTTCCTTAGGGCTTTTTGGCCATCTTTTCTGAATCCATTGTTTCACCGTAGCCAGTATTGCGTCTTTTTCGGTTTCTTTTGCAACTTCCTTTGCGTCTAAAATTTTTTCTGGTGCGTTTTCTATCATCAAAACTTCGAATGCCTGTGGTGGATTTTTATCTTCTGTCTTCTGCGGCAGCCTACTAAGAGCATCTGCGTTAGCCACATTCTTCCCAGGTGTGTATATCAAATTGTAATTGTACGCATTTAAGATGATTGACCACCTCAACATACGTGGTGAAAGTATTTCCGGAGTTGGTTTCCCCTTACCAAATATTCCTAGTAGTGGCTTATGGTCCGTTCGCAGCTCAAATGATCTGCCATAACAGTAATCATGAAACTTTTTGATCGCAGCTACCAACGCTAAAGCTTCTCTGTCTATTTGGGCAAAATTCCTTTCTGCAGAGGATAACGTCCTGCTGTGGTAAGCCACGACAACTTCGTTTCCCTTGTCATCTGGTTGGCTCAATACACAACCCACGCCATATGGGCTAGCGTCCGCCGTTATATACAATGGCCTTCCTTCATCGTAATGCGCTAAGATTGGTTTTCTTATCAGTAACTGTTTTAATTCATCAAAAGCTTGTTGTTGTTCTTTTCTCCATCGGAACTCTACGTCTTTTTGCAGTAGTTTGTGTAATGGTTCTGCTACTGTGGCTTTATCTTTCAAGAAGATATGGTAGAAATTTACCAATCCCAGAAATGCTTGTAGTTCAGTCTTGTTTGTTGGCTTTGGAGCGTCTTGAATCGCTGCTATTTTCTCTTTCATTGGTCTAATTCCTGTCGCACTTATTTCGAATCCCAAATACGTTATCTTTTCTGCTCTGAATACGCATTTGTTTTCCCTAACATGTAAACCATCTTCTTGAAACCGTTTCAAAACTTCTTCTACTTTAACCTGTAGATCCGCTTCGGATTTTCCTACACATAAGATATCGTCATAGTATGGTAGGACTCCTGGTATGCCATTGAGTCTTTGGTCTATGAAACGTTGGAATATCTGTGGCGCGACAGATACCCCGAATTGTAATCTCCTGCATCTAAATGCTCCTTTGTGCGTAACGATGGTTTGAGCCGCAGCTGCTTCGTCATCGACTGTTAGTTGTAGGTACGCCTGTGCCATGTCGATTTTTGCGAACACCTTCCCTCCTGCTAATGTAGCCAATATATTCTTTACTGACGGAACAGGGTAGATGTCCATTCGCAACGCCTTGTTGAGAGTTACTCTGTAATCCCCACACAGTCGAATATCGCCATTCTCCTTGACGACCGTTACAATCGGTGTACCCCATTTTGGATGCGTTACGGGTTCTAGTACGCCTTGTTGAATCAGTCTATCCAGCTCGTTCTCAATTTTATCCTTCAGCGCAAATGGAACCTTCCTGGGTTTCAATGCAATTGGTTTGACTTGTGGATCTAAATTAAATGATATTGGTGGACCTTTATAAGTTCCAATATTATTGTTGAAAACTTCCGGATACTTCTTTGCGTAATCTGGTATTCGTTGCTTTATAGCCACTACGTTATCGATGCCCGTGAGTGAGATTCCTAGTGGATCAAACCAGTTTCTCCCTAGTAAACTCGATCTATTCTCCTTTAATACTAGCAGTGGAAGTTCTACTCTTTTATTTTTAAAATTTACAGGAACGACACATTCTCCCCAGATGTCGACTAGGTTGTTCTGGTAATCTCTCAGTACTACTTCAGTTATTTCTAAATCTGGATGCTTTTTACCGAAAATGTTTGTGAACGTTTGCTTACCTATCACGCTCGCTCCAGCTCCTGAATCAACCTCCATTTTCACCGGATGTTCGTTGATCGAGAGGGTCACTGTCATCTTGTTCGGTATGTTCTCCCTTTCCATCTTGTTTATAGTTGCTTCGTTGTACTCTTCGTCCTCATTTGGAGTGTCAATCGCTTTCGCTCGTGTCTTGTTCCATGGTTTCCTACTTCCTTGCTTTTTCTTCAGAAAACAAGCTTTCTCGATATGTCCTCGTTTTTTGCAAAATCTGCAATCTACCATTTTGAATTTGCAGCTATCCGGCTGGTGGGTTCCCTCGCAGCGGAAACATTTCTGTTTTCGTCCACGGTCTGTAGGTCCTTTGGAACTGTTCTGCTCTGTTTTTAGTGCGGCTATTTTTCCATTTCCCCCTTCCCCCGGTGTAATCTCCCGGAGAAGTGATTGTCCCTGCGATGCAGTTTCGTAAGCCAAGCACTTGTCGAAAGCGTCCTGGAATTTTAAATCTTTTTCCGCTAGCAAACGACGCTGTAAACCTTCGTCTGTAATTCCGCAAACAAGTCGATCTCGTAACATTGTTTCTAATGAATTTCCGAATCCACAATTTTCCGCTAGATGCCGTAATTCCTTTACAAAATCAGCGATCGATTCTCCCGTTTTTTGTTCTCGTCGATAAAATCTGAATCGATAGACTATTTCAGATGTGCGCGGCATGAAATGATTTTTCAGTACGTTTATGATCTCGTCGTATGTTTTGTCTTGTACTTTTACTGGTGCCAACAGAGATCGAAGAATTTCGTATGTGGCAGGGCCGCATACGCTTAAAAAAACCGCTTTTTTCTCTTTATTGTCCGTAATGTCATTTGCCGTGAGAAAGAATTCCATTCTTTCCATGTAAGATTCCCAATTTGAGGGCTCTGAGGCGTTGAATTCCTCAATTTTCCCCAAATTTGCCATTTTATTTGTTTTATACTTGATTTTACTTCACGTACCTTCGTTTTCCCTTTGTTTGGCTTTTTTTTTTCTCTGCGTGCTCCGTCTGTTTGGCGCCTCCAATTCCCAGAATCCACTGGTAGCAAATGGCGTCTCGATGTCGCGTGCGTTGTCGTTAACTTTCTTCGTTAATCTTATAATCCGCGTGTCGGTACACTCACTTCTCGTCGCCAGAATGTTAGGTTTAATACGGTTTATTAAAGATAACACAAATAACAATACAGTAATAATAGTTTAGAATAGTTTTACAATACGATAATGACGTGCCGGAGGTTCGCAGACGACTACTCGAACTCGTTTTCTCTCGGCTTACGGCTTAGATCTTTTCGCCCTCTATCCGTCGGTGGACGGAACACCACAGTAATACTGCAGGTGATGGAAGCTGTAAAGTATGATTCATCATTTTTCTCGCCACAGCGCTTGTGTTGAAAATACTTCCATCACTAAACCTCCCCTGTGATCCTATATCGATAGTGATGAATTTATAATTTGAATCGACGATAGCCATAAGTACAATGGAAAAAGTGTGCTTATAATTAAAATAAGAGGATCCAGTTTTGCCAGGCTTTTTTATCATAACATGTTTGCCATCAATGGCGCCAATGCAATGTGGGAACTGCCATTTTTGTTCGAAACCAACTGCGATTGATTCCCATTGCTCTTTTGTAGGTGCCGGCAAAACCAATGGTTGTATTATTTTCCATATAGCTCGAGATATTTCCAACACGATGTTAGAGACTGTTCGCTCACCCATTCTGGGTACTTCTAAATGTGTTTCCTGTCGCCAAATACCTAAAGCAAACGAAACAAATTTAATGCGGAATAATTGATTTACAGCTGTGCATATTTATTTATTTTTTAGCAGTCTGTTGTTCTAAATCCCATCACATTGTACTGCTATACTTTAAAGGCTACTGGGGAAGGGCTGTTTATAGACACCCATTATAATCACATAATGGATACATAAAAGCAGTGAGATTGAAAAATCACGCACATCAAAATAAATAATTACACGATAAATCGATCCCACTATTTTTCGATCGCACTATACATATATGTATTTAAAAAGTCTCATGAAACAATATTGTTGCAGGTGCTGATGCAAAGGCTTTATGGGAGAAACTGCGACATTCGCTGAGAGATGCTCTCAGAAGGCAGCAAAAATTTATAAAAAGTGGAGCAGCGGCTGCATCAGTGAAGCAATGGAAATACCAACAACAAATGGGTTTTCTACAACCCTATATGGCTAACAAGTTACGAGAAGGTAATTTAAATCAAGACATTGTGGACAGTGAACCACCACCATCACAAAGCAGTGACATCGACGTTGATGGTGCCGAAGAGTCGCAAAACACGCAGCAGGAATTCCGTACTAGCGACGAAGTGCTTCCTGAAAGTTCTCAAGCTACATCTGCTAAAAAAAGAAGAAAGATTGCATTGTTAGTTTGCTAAAACAAAGTATGGAACAACATGAAGAACGAAGACAATCCAGATTAAAAGAGAGAAACAGGATATTGGAACAATCAAATAATCCAAGGGATCCTCTTTATTACTTCTTTATGTCCATGTACCAAGCGACCAAAAATATGCCACCGGCGGCTCAATTAGATGTCAAAAATGATATTTTCCGGATTGTTTCAGGAATGGAAGCTACATTGCTAAATATGCCCGGAAGAACACAGTCAAACATAGCGGAGCGGCCAGTATATACCGAATTGTCTCCGTATAGTAATTTAACGTCCAGCCCATTCCACACTAGTTCGTCAACTCAAGCGCATTCTTCGCATTCAAATAGTCCATTTCCACAGGTAGTGAATGAATCTGAACAAAACCCTTCACCCAGTGCTTCAAATGAGCACGAGTTGCTAACTTATATAAACACATTTTCCGAACAGTGAATTTCACTACTGAAAATTCACTATGTATACGCATTTTCAATAAAGATTTTTTCTGTAAAAACTATACTTTTACTTTTCTTACGTATGGAAGATATTTTAACCCTAGATCTCGTGAATGGGTTATTTAGGAGCCCCTCATCCCTTTACTTTGCTATTAGGATGGGCTCTCTTTTATAAAATACCTACAAATTAGTAAAAATGGCCTACCAATGGAAAAGTTAATAATGTAAAATATTACATAGTTTTAATTGAAGCATTGACATTGAAAAGGAGTTAAGTGACAAAATTTTGATTTTGCAATTAAACGGTTCTTTCATTAGGAAATATGGTGATTTATTTTTTTAACACGCAACTCGTTTTCAAAATATCTTATAGTAGTATAGCTTATTTATGTAGGTTACTCATGGTGTCTTACCTTAAAAATACAGCCAGTTTTTCCTCGGTTCTAATAGGCCTTGTAGCATTGCATCCTTCCCTATCAATTTCATTTTTATAAGGTCATGCACTTCTTTAAATTGATCGCGGCTTAACCTAAAATAGTTTGTAAATTTTTCATTGTCAAATTCTTTAGTTAGAGCGAATTCTCCATGGCTTAGTCTTTTTTTCATGTATTCACTTCTTTTTGATTTTTGCTTCATCAAAGTACCATAACATAAATTTTTGAACATAAATTCGTTATCGGAATCTGATTCTGAACTTATATCAATTAACATGGGAGATACATTCACCATATTTGTGAAAAATTATGTTGTCACTAGATGCGGACTAACTCTGCAGTGAAACTGCGAACCAACTTGCGATGCTCGTTTTCGTGACTCACTATGCGGCGAAAATTCGGGGTGGCTCACCGTGTCACACCTCACGGCCCTGCGTCCCATTTTGCGACCAGCCAGGCGACAGCTTCGTGACCTGGTTTTAAACATTTTCTACAAACAATTTTATTCCTACATTGAGCTGCCATGTGACCCTTTTTGTAACAACGAAAACATTGCACATCGGAGGACGGAACAGAAACGGCGCAAACGTTAGCAAATTTATTGTACATTAAGTGATTTAGTTCTTCTTGACGAGCAATTTCTGCAGCCTTGTCGATATCTAAATTACTTTCACGCGATAAAATTAACCCTATACTGCGTTGAATCTCCGGTTTCAAGCCTAATCTGAATTGTGTTAGAATGATGTCCCCATTTTTCTTTATAATACCTTCCCTTTGCTCTTGAGTAGCCCCTTCCAAATCTTCCGTAAGCATTTGTTGTCCTAACAATTTTAACTTAGTTACAAATTCCCCAACTGATTCGTTACGATTTTGCCTACATTGCAACAATTGAAATTGTGCTGCCCCGGGCACTTTATAAGGTCCAAATTTTTGAATTAATTTTTGTTTGAATTCATTGTACGTAATATTATTTGAAGATAGAGCACTTTCACTTTTATAAAAATCGTAAGCTTGTCCCGTCAGTTTACACCTAACTATTTTTAATAATGTTTCGTGATCAATATCATCTAAATTAGCTCTTTGCTCCAACCTATCAAAATAATAATTTACGTTTTCTTTTCCCGAAAAATCATCGATACTGTTCAGAATTCCTCCAAAAGAAATTTTTGGCACCTCAATTTTAACTTTTGTTTCCGTTTGCGACATGGTTATAAAATAAATTAAAACAATTAATCCTAGCCAAAACTATTAAGTAATTACTCAATGTTGTTTAACTAAGCAGAATTGCTAAATGGTTTACTACAAAACTAGGTCAGTAGATAAAATTGTGAAGAAGTGTAGGTACGCATAATTTTTTCCCTTACTCAGCACATTGCAATACTATCGGAATTCGCTGACTACTTATCCGCGGTAAATGAACTTAACCCACGTTTAAATGACCCATTAACGTAAACTGGCAAACTAATTTAAATATCTCATGCATTTCTTCCCAAATTCACCCTTTTCCAAGTTTTCCGCTGCCACCAATGTAACCTGGAGCCCATACGCTGAGGTATAAGTTCCAGATTTTATTTATAAATGAAAAGATAACGGGTAGCGTGAGGGGTAAATTTAGGAAAACTACATTGGAATATTTAAACAAATAAAATATATTAACAAAATACTTAGAACTAATAACAATATAGAAACTGAATATCTACTTACATGATCCCTTTGTTTCGTACGGTTCTACCCGTTTACAATTTTGACTCGATCAGTTATCGCACTACAATTCATTCTTTTTTAATTACGCGCGCCTTTTATCACTGATTGATCGTGCAACTATGGTTGCATACCTGTTACATAACCAACATTTTCTCTAAATACAATGTTAAAATTTCTTTTAAAAACAACAATACACTGCAAAAAATCTTTTTCAATGCCAAAGACAAAACTGATTGTCTCCATCAGAGCGGAGTGTATGAATTGGAATGTGATACTTGTGGTGCCTAATATATAGAAGAAACAGGCAGATCTGTTAAACAACGAATTAAAGAACACAAACACAATCTTAATTTGAAATTTCGGTAGACACATGTTTACTTACAGACATGAATTTGATCAACAGAAAAACACTAAACTTCTTTATAAACAAAACAAAGGCTATAAACTTAATCTCCTTGCAGCTTTTGAAATAGATAAATTTAAAGAAATTAACACAGATCTAGAATGCCTCAATGATCAAGTTCTTCTGAACAAAACACCTCTATACAAATTCCTCCGAAATCCTTTTAATAATTATTCTAAAACAGCTTAGGGATACCTTTTCCGAGACCGCATAAGATATCCGCACTGTTTGGGGCCCTAGCGGTCTCAAAACTTCCTATCTTAAATTACTCCCTTTCCTTAAAACTTCCCTTCCATTTTCCATTTTTTGAAGTTTTACGATCAATTCAATTTTTAACTACCCATCCCCGTCCTAATATTAATTTTTACTAATAAATTTAATTTATTGACATTATTTTGAAATTTCAATGCTTGAAAATTTAACAGGTTGTTTCCTTTGCTCACAACGAGAGACATAAAATTCACTAAAATATAAACCACTTTTTATACTTGCCTCCATTTCTGATTTTCATTTTAACGTGTTCATGTCTTTATAATACTTTTAAAAATTTATAACACTTATATTTTGTGTATTAGTTTTGTAAAATTATATTTTGAATAATTCAATGTATCTCCTTAATTTGAATTACATGTTAGAAGACAAAGTAAGTAAAAATTTTTTGTTAGTCATATCTATTTTTAGATTTAAGCTAAATTAGTTTTTCCTTAATTAACTTTTAATATTATTATATATAATTTTAACATAATTTTATCAATACTTTATCTTGCCTTATATTTTATATTTTTAATTTATTATTTATATTTTAACATGATTTAACATTTTCAACCATTACTCAATTATAATTATAAATATTTGTAGTTACCTCTAAGGATGGCCTTAAAAAGCCGAAACATGTAAGGCTAATAATACAAATAAACCAGATAAGTGCTGAAAATATCTCTTTCAATTCACTTCTATAAATTTATATTAAGTTATATTTAAAGTTCTTTCCAGGAATTTTTTCTCCATGTTTATTGAGCAAAGACGCCAAGAGGTAACTGATAAGTTGTATTTAGGATTCTTGTTACTTTTCTCTTCATTTGCTGTCTGACTGTTCAGTAAGATTAGTCTCTGCGTTTTTCTATTTCTTGATTTTTTGGCTTACAATTAGTTTTGTATTAGTTAGTTATTTTTTATACTAGTTAGTGTTTATTATTGTTATTAGTGTGTATACAGGTGTTTCAGAATTGCACGGCATTATTTCAGGGATATGTTCTCTAGCACGAAATAAACAAGAAAGTTAACATAAGTCTCAAATTATTTTTTTAACGAGATATTGAAAAGCTAAAGATGAATATCTAAATGTCTTGAATTTAATCAGCTAGCCATGGATTGCAATTGCAAAGCTGCTTTGTGTTTGACAGATGATCAAACCAATTAACATTAAATACTCTTTGTGTAAATAAGTAACCTATTTTACTACTTCTGTGCGTTTTTGTATGAGTTAATAAGAAGACTTCCATTTTGTATTATCATGGTAGACACCACAAATTTATTCACTTTTCAAGAACAAACAGACATGCTCTTAATTTATGGCGAGGTACATAAAAATGGCGTTGCTGCTGTTCGAAAAATATCATGTAACATTTCCCACTAGGAGGATACCAAATCGGTAAACGTTTGAAGCCATTGAAAGACGTCTTAGGGAAACTAGCACGCTGAAACCACAAAACGAAATGCTGGTCGGCAAAGATCAGCCAACTTCTAACGTTGAAGAAGGGATAGCCAATGCTGTTCAGCTAACTCCTACTACTAGCACCAGAAAATTGTCACATCGTTTCAATGTTTCATCTGCAAGCGTATGGCGGACATTGCGCGAGCAACAATTGTATTCATATCACGTTACGTGTGTGCAACATTTGTTACCAGAAGATTATAACAACGCACAAATTTCTGCCAGTGGTTGATTCGACAATGCACACGAGATCCTAACTTCCTGACCTAGCTGCTAGTTACCGATGAATCTTGCTTTGCCAGAAATTGAATTACTAATTTTTAAAACACCCATACTTGAAGCGACGAAAACCCCCATACGACTGCATTACCAACATACCTTTTCATTAAATGTTTGGTGTGGTCTTCTTGGTGATAATCTCATCGGCCCTTTCTTTTTACCAATAAGGCTTTCAAGAATATCTTACTTGATTTTTTTTGCAAAATAATCTGTATGAACCTTTAGAAGATACTCCGATTGCCAACAGGCAGGAGATGTGGTTTATGCATGACGGTGCCCCTGCTCACTTTTCTCATATTGTCACCGACTATTTAAACACAGCATATGGTAAGCGATGGGTTGGCCGAAACGAACCTGTTAAATGACTACCACGATCTGCTGATCTAACACCGTTACATTATCTTGTGTGGGGCTGGATGAAATCTGTGGTTTAGTCTACGTCTATTGCCACGCAAGAAGAGCTAAGAAATCGCATCGAAGAAGCAGCAGCTACTATGAGGAGTCGTCCCGATGCTATAAGCCGTGCCAGAGAATCATGTATTCGTCGTGCTGAATGCTGCAATCAACAAAACGGAGGGCACTTTGAACAGTTACTCTGAATGTTTTATTGTTAAATAAATTAACTTTTCAATATCTTGATATAAAATCAATTTGAGACTTATGATTATATAAACTTTCTTGTTTATTTCGTGTTGGAGAACACATCCCTGAAATGGTGCCGTGCAATTCTGAAACATCCTGTATATTAGTGTTATATTGCATATATTATTTAGTTTTCGGATAGTTTTATTAGTAGTGTAAATATTATATTTAATCAAAAATGAAGTACCGCGGCCAAAATGAAATAACAGTAGAAGAGTTAAAATTTATTCCATGTATCTTGGTGGTCCTTCTGCTAGTGAAATTACAGCACACGTCAATTTATCGGTAAGATTTTACATACACTTATCTTTTTAACGATTTATTGAAATTAACATAATTTGTTGTTCTTTCAAAGTGAACCTATGGTGTATTAATATAACATACGTATTTTCTATCACTATTATTTATATTTTTGTTAATAAATAGAAAAGCAAGTTCGGAGATGGATTAACCGTGGCCATGCTTATGACGTAGAGGGCTTAAGAACAACAGGTCGTGGATCGATTAAGAAAATAGAATAGAAGAAAATACAATTTGTTAAAGAGGCACCTTTTGTTCGATCAAAATAGATCGTTGAAACTTTTCGATTAGATTGTTTCCTACGGCCCGTGCAGCGGCGGTTAATTGAGTATGGTGAGTAGGAAAATATTTTTTTTATTAAACTGACATAAATAATATTATACTTGGAGTCGAAAAACTATTTTCTAGTTTCTACTATAATAATTATTTTGATATGGTTGCCTCTTTTAGCAAAACTAGAAAAATCTAATAAAAATAGTAAATTATTTCACAATAAATGCAGTTTTATAAACAATTATACAGTGTCCCGTTTTAATTATCCGATCCTTTACAGGCGTATTCCTTGGCTAAAAATAAGTGAAAAAGTTCTAATGAATATGGGTCCAAAAGTGACTCATTTTCAAGATATTGGAATCATCATCATCGAAGTGAATTATTTAAACTACATTATTAACTCGTTACGATGGTTTCAATGAATTGTCATTGTTAGACTACACTGGTTATGTACATAAGCTTCTCGAAACCATCGGAGCTACTTAATAATTCAATTTCAATAATTCACTGTAATAATATCAATAATGAGTTAATATGTGAAATTAAAACCTTGAATATCTCGAAAACGAAGCACTTTCGGACCTATGTTCATTAAGGTTTTTTTTTGCTTGTTTTCAATTACGGAATACGCCAGTAAAAGATCGGACAATCAAAACGGGACAGCTGTATATAATGCGTATGTTAAGTGATTTTATTCTATTTGTGTAGCCAAAAAAGTAAGTTCTGACTTTTAGCACTTATGAATTATTTTTTCAACATTTTTTATTTATTAAGTGTACTTCATCATTTCAGGTTTACATTCAAGAATTCCTGCTGTAAAAATAAATATTACACCTCGGATTGCTGAAAATCGGCTGCGATTTGGTGAAAAAAATTTTAACAGTGATTGGTCCATTGGTGATATTTTCTGACGAAGAAACATTTATGCCCAATGAACTATATAGTGGTAGGGTTTGGCGTCAAGTTAATGGACGATACCAAATCTAAAACATTTTACCAAATAAAAATAGCGGTAGAATTTAATTAGGTAATAGTTGTTTACAATACAAGTGTTAAATCAAAGGTTTAATTTTGTGAGTAGAAAATAACTTTTAACGCTAATGTTAACAGTAACTTGTAATCAGCTGTTTTATAAACATTATTTTTTAAATCTTGGTAACATGAATTAAAAGTATGACTTTTAACATCCATTTTTCATAAAATAATTACAAATCCTAAAAAATGCATATGTTGGCCACAGTCAATAATGACACAGCTCTTAGTGTTTCAAAAAAATTTGCTAGTTATCAAAATTTTATTTACTTTTACCTTTAACGTTCTGATGGAGGAAATTCATTTTTTAAAAAGGAAGCCAAACTTCAATAATTAAAAAGAAGTGTCATTACAGACCGTGACTCAATACAAATAGTTTTAATTCTATGATATTAATATTATCTAATAACTGACAGGAATGTGGGGATGGATATCGGAGGCTGGACCAGGGGCATTGGAGAAAATTACACCACCTCATTTTACAGCAACACAATATATTCAAGTGTTAGAAGAAGTGTTTTTGCCTTTTATCAGGGCTGTGTATGGGGGTGTAGAGACAATCTCATTTGTTCAAGATAAGAGCCCCATACACACAGCAAAGTGTGTCCATGATTGGTTTGAAAACCACACGGAAATGGAATTGACAAAGTAGCCAGCGAGACCACCGGACCTCAACCGCATAGAGCAGGTTTGGTCTTATATGACCAGAATGGTAAACCATAGGGACATTGAATCTACGGTAGGATTGGAAATAAATACTTTCAGAAAATGGGAAGAATTACGCGGCAAGGATCTATGCACAAAATACATAGACAGTAATGGATATTATACAAACCATTAATGTATAAATAAAAGTGTATGTTACTGTTTATGGTTTTCTGTTTCAGTTACCTTTAACTTTTATATTATAATTAATATAACCACTAACCATATTTTAAGTAAGTTTACACACAACAAAACAACATTTATATTATTTAATTAAATAATAATTATTATTTTAAAACTATTCGGCCGTATGCATAGCTATACGTTTAGTAGGATTTTAAGATGCTTTTAACTAGTAACCACTAGTTGTATTTAAAAGCATTTTAAAAATTGGTATGCATAGCTTCATTTTAACTTGTCACTAGTTAATAGACAACTAAACTGTCTTTTAAGGCGGCAACATCGCAAAATTTGCATATTTTTGGAATATTGACAAGTAAAATGAATGACATGCGAAAAAAAAAGTATACAACACGGTGGGTTTATTTAATATTAGAGAAGAATTAGAAGCAATTAAACACCATCAAGATTAAAAATTTATTAATATTTCGTGTTAATAGTAACGTTACCATAGTAACGTTTGTAAAACCAGCGCTTTTTTAATACTGATGTTGCAGACAACAAATTTAGCGCTGTTTTTACCAACGTTACTATGGTACCTAGGAAATATTAATAAATTTTTAATTTTGTTGGTTTCTTTTACAATTTTTTTCTCGAAAACGGGTCATTTTATCGACACTGAATAAGAGTACCTTTTCTTTAGCTAAATATTCAAGGTATGTAAATTTATTTTTTTTTAACTCTTTACCATACAGGGTGTTAAAAATGTAAGCATTAAAATGTACAATCTAGTACGCCCCTGGTAAACTAAAGAGACTAATTATGTTTTAAGGCCATTTTTTAAGAGGTCCTTACTACTGTTTATCATATTAAATTTTCATTAAAATAAATTAAGTACTTTAAAAGTTATTAAAAAAAATTGTTTTCCAGTGGCTTCCTTTAAAAGGCCGTATCTCCGAGGGGAGGGCCGCTAGGAAAAAAAATTATGGGAACTTGTAATCATATTTTTTAATGTTCTATCAGAATCCAAGAGATTTCCCACATTTTCCAGGACACCTGTATAGGAAAGAATTGGAACGTTAATCACGAACTAACTAAGTTTGAAAACAGAAAATCATGTAGAGCTCTGTCGTAGAAATTATAAGAAAATAACGAAGGAAAGGTAGTCCGAAATGTCTATTTTCTATTAAACTGGTCAAATTTTTTCTAACTATTATCAAAAAATTAAGAAAGCGGAATGGATAACATAATTTTAAAAACGTTCAATCAATTTAAAAAAATTGTGCATTTGCGAAAATTGTATTACTGTCCCCTATAGTAAGTCTTGTGATGCAGCATACGACGAAAAATTTTTTTGAAAAACGTTCAGTTTACGGCGAAAATATTTACAACAAATCCATTCGATATACCTAAATTTTTATAAGTAGCAATCATGATATTCTTGTTGTAACGCGGGTGACATTCTAAAAAATGACGTTAAAATCCAGTTAAACAAGGCTATTTTGTCCACTAAAATGTTAGTAACCAACTAGCGTTAAAAGGCTACTAAATACGGTTATGCATAGGGGTTTTGCTTAGTAACGTGTAAAAATGACGTTAGTACCCACTAAAAAAGCTATGCATACGGCCGAAATTGTTTTAGGAACTCTAAAGTAGATTTTTGCACCAACCTATATTTATAAAAGTCGTGAATGTAATACATGGTTCATTGAGGCAATGCGTCATGTACAATAAAACTAATGAAACGCTCATATTAAGGTGATAAGTTATTTTATTATTCGAATTCACAATTCTTTATATATTTTATGGAAAAGGTTTCTTGACTCAACGAACGTCGCTAATTGATATTATCAAGTAGCATTGTTAGCAAAATGCATAATTTTGTTGTATTCAACAAATAAAACTCCAGAGTGCCATGATTTAACCCTTTCAATACGGCGAAAAAATCAGTCCGAGTGCGGTCTTACTTATGTCTAAAAGGTTAAAAGCTTTAGAGACGCATAAACGTCTCCATAACAGTGCACCCTCAACAACAGTTATTCCACAAGCTTAATTTATAGGACAGCATATGGTCCTCCATAAAACCAAAGTATCTGAACCCCGGGATAGACTACGTCCCCGTCGGAATCCTAGAGTCAATACCTCATTTTTATTGAATTTTTACTTAACTTTTTGATCAACATTATGATGATTATTTTAAGCCTTTTAAATTCTCTTTCGACCTTTCAAGGAAAGATAATAGGAAAAATATTTGAAAAATGTTGTGTAAAAATACAAGGAACAAGCGTTAAAAAAAACTAATAAATTGACGTAAAAAATAAAAATCATCAACTGAGCAACCTTGACAGTTTTCTCTTGTTTGATTAGATATACTTTGAGAGCTCATATAACAAGGCTTGTGTGTGAAAAATTCCATTTAATTCTACGCAGTAGTTTTTGAATGGTGCCCTTTTAAATATGGAGAGCGATAAGCAGCATTTTCAACATATCTTACTGTTTTACTACAGAAAGGGTATAAATGCTGTTCAAGCCAGAAAGAAATTGAGCGATGTGTATGGAGAAAGTGTGTTGACAGTACGCCAGTGCCAGAACAGGTTCGCTAAATTTCGATCCGGCAATTTTGATGTCGAAGATGCACTACGTTCGGGAAGGCCACTTGAAGCTGATAAAAACACGATAAAGGCATTAGTTGATGCGAACCGGTGAATAACAACACGTAAGCTCGGATTGAGGTTAAATTTATCAAATTCAGCAGTTTATGACCACTTGAAAGGCCTGGGATTATCCTCGAAGCTCGATGTATGGGTTACCCATGTTCTCTACTGTCATCAGCTGGACAAACTGAATGATGCACTTCAACAGAAAAGGCCAGAACTAATCAACAAGAAGGGTGTAGTGTTTCACCAAGACAACGCGAGACATCACACAAGATTAGTCACTCGCTAAAAGTTTTTACAGCTTGAATGGGATACAATGCCACATTCACCACATTCTCCAGACCTGGCACCATCGGACTATTATCTATTCCGGTCACTCCAAAATTTTTTAGACGGTAAAACCTTCACCTCAAATGAGGAGGTCAAAAACTACCTCGATCAGTCCTTTGTCAGCAAAAACCATAAAATTTATTAACGTAGAATTATGCTACTACTAAAAAGATAGCAAAAGGTGTTGGACCAGAACGGACAATTTAATAAAGTATTTGTTTATTATACGAAAACTGTCCTTATTTCCACAAAAAAAACGAAATTACTTTCCGAACAACCCAATATTTAATGAATAGTAAGCTACACTATGAAAATATTTTTATTATTATGTTATGTTATCTGTACTTTCCTGTTATAACGGAAGTGGTTAACGAATTAATTTTTTTTGCACAGATCATGTCTCGTTAGAGTAGTTAATTTGAAGATAATTTTACATATGACTACATTTTTCAATTCCGCTTCTTTAAAACCTACTCTATAGAAATTCCTATGGAACTTTAGAGTATTTAAATGTTTCTAAACCGAAAATTGGCAAAATGAATAAATAATAGCAGTGCTTCATCACCCCGCCCAAAGAGAACGTAACAAACGGCGTTACTAGATCATTGCAATTTTCTCTTTTATCAATACCAGTTTTACCCGCGCTTCTCTGAAACGTAACCTCAAATATCATTGCGTTGTAGACGGTGTTTTAAAGTACTTATTTTGTTAAAAATTTGATTAAAACTACAAAATGTCACGTGCAAGAGTGGGTGTAAGTGCCGTAATTTTCGATGCAAGCTCAAATGCCGAATTCAAGAAAGAGGCAATCCAGTACTACAAAAAAATCTGTTCGACTATGTGTTGTTGGGATGAAACCAGTGTTAGCAAACTGATTTTAACTAATTCCGAGGAAACACAAGTTACAAACTATGTTTGCTATGATCCTTCGAATACAACATACTTAGAGGCTGTTAACGCAGCTCCTGGCGATTGGCTGGTTGATTTACAAACTGCAGTTGATGATTTGTATAATCAGTATGATGAGAACGTTTATATTAAATACCAAGTAATTGTTTTGAGTGATTTAACAAATCCTACTAAATTAGAATCTGAAGAAATTGATAAAGCAATTAAACATATTGTCCATATTTTAAATAAAATCCATGGTTTTGTGTATTTTATTGGGATTGATGTAACACCAAACAGGTTATTAAGAGATAGAATGCGTATTGATGAATGGGTACAAAATGTAAAGGAGAGGAATGTTAATTATTCTATAGCGACGCGGATTGTCAAGAAATCTTACGGCGCTTTGGGTGATTTTGATATTGGGGCTGATTTATTTTTCAGTTACTCCGAAGGTGAATATGAAGAACCTTGTAATGAACCATTAACATTTGGTAACGAGTTAATTTTTCCTACCAAGATAACAAAACTTACTGATCCAACTTCCATTTTTACACTGGAAACTGAAGGTTCTCTTGGCGAAGACCATGATGTGGGTCAAAAAGCCGATAGAGCACAAGCGATGATTGATAAAAAATTACTTACTATTCCGAAAAATGTAAAAGGGGATCAAGATAATCCGGCAATTTTCAAATTATTAGGATTTACAGATGCTAAATTCATTCCCAATCATCATATGATCAGAGATTCAGCGTATGTCGTGACAAATGATGATCCAGAAGTTGGCGTTATCAATTACATTATAGAATCGGCTAAAAAACATAACCAATATGGAGTAGCATTGAATGGTCACAAAAACTGCATGCCAAAATTGTACTGCTTAATTCCAAAAACTAATCCGCGTTATTTTTTAATGGTTCAGCTACCATATGCTGAAGATTTTCCCGCTCATTGTAGAAAACAAAAGGTTGAAACCTCTAAACCGTCATCTTCGAAAGGGAGTAAAACCGTAGAGCTATCTGAAGCTGACGTCTACGCTTATTTAGACAGTATTAGTTTAGAGGATAAAATTGAAACGCATCCCTTAAATTGAAGGAATGCCTTCTTTAGAGAAAAAGTTTAAAGTGCATGAAAAAGAAATTGACGTTTAATGGTAGAGTTGTTGTTTATTAAAGTATTTTCAAGAATATATATTTTAGTATTTTTCTTTTTTTATATACGGGTGGATTGAAGTAAAAATTTTTTTCTTACTGTTTCTAAATTATTTTTTGAAAATTTATATTAAAGTTATTGTTTATTAAAGTATTTTTGTGAATAAATATATTTAGTGGTACATTTTTACCCGGATGGTCTAAATTAAAACTTTTGCTTTTGTTATTTCTTAAAGAGTTATGATGGTTATTGTTTACTAAAGTTTTTCATGAATAAATATTTACTTCTTTATTAGTTGGTTTGAATTAAAACTTCCTTCAATTATTATACCTAAACGTTGAAAAAAAATCTCTTCAGTGTTATTGAAAAACTAAAGACTTGTGAAAAACTTTTCCTCCAAGTAGCCTTGAAGATTACTAAGCAATTAAAAACACGTTCATAATAAAGAATCATAATTCAAGCACTCATAATTCGTTAGAACTATTCTAATTCGTTAGAATTATTCTAACGAATTATGAGTGCTTGAATTAAATTATATTAATTACTCACAATTCTAACGAATTATGAGTGCTTGAATTATGAATTTTTTATACAAAAAAAGTAAATACCATGTCTCGGTTTCTTTTCTTGAGAATGTCTTTCTTGTCAATGGCGCAAATACGAACCCTCTATTTTCCTTTGTTTCGCAGTTATACCCAAAAAGTCAAATTTTGAGGATTTCAGAAAATGCTCAATTTCAAAAAAAATTTGATGTATTTTTGAAATAGAGAAAACGGGTTGATACGTTCAGAAGACATTTTTTTCTGTAAAATAAGCTTATAGATTTATCATCGTATTATTAATACATTAACGGCGGGCGATCTCGACGGAAGTTGCTAGGTAACGCGGCGCCTTTAAGCTGCAGTCGATCTAACAATAAATCGTATTATGACTCCCGCCTTCAAGTTGCAGTCGAGATAAATCGTAGTACTGCGACTCCCGCCTTTAATGTGTTAACATTCATCGGCTACTCTTAACCTTCAAATAGTGGATTCGATCTCGGGATCCCGAAGACCAGGATCCCGGGATCCCTATCATATTTTACTCCCGAAATTTTTGGGATTAAATTCAATGAATCCCGGGATTTTTGGGACTTATACAGGGTGTTTACGGTCTTGTGATTTTATTTTTGGGGAGTGATAAAGCATAGTAAAAGAAGGTAATTCATTATAAAATGTCTTAACAAAAGTTGTATAATAAGAGGGACGTGACTGTTGAAATAATTTCTATTTACTTTTTTTTTAATGATGATTAAGCGTATTAAATTAAACATTTTTAAAATTTTTTTATGGAATCCACTTTACGCTAGTTGTTCAAAGTTATCGCCGTGTTGTTGCACGCAAAGTTTCGCTCGACGCATCCAAAAAGAAAAAATAAAATAATTTTTTTAATCCCATCGGATCGTTACTCGGATGATGATAATGAAGAACTAGACTCAGGATTAGTCATTGAAACTGGAAATGGTCGGGATTTGACTTATGGTAATCGAAATATTAATGAATTAGTAAAGAAAGTTCGTGAAGTGGTTCTGATTTTCAAAAGAGCATCCTTGAAAAATGATACAATACTTCAAAAATATGTTAAAAAAGAACATGGAAGAGAGCTTAATTTACTACTCGACTGTAAAACGATTGATCTTTTAAAAACTAGCGTAAAAAAGGCACTTATTGATTTTAATAATCCTGTACCATTTGAAGAGTCAGATTTTCAACTCATTAGTTAGATAATCAAGGTATTGACGCCAGTTAAATTAACTGTAGAAGCACTTTGTCGTTCTGATATCAATTTGTGCACGGCGAATGCGACACTCAAGTTTCTTTTTCAAGAATTGCGTAACAATGGCTCAATTTTGGCTTCTAAATTGAAAACACATTTATTGATCCGCTTGAAGGATCGTCGACGAATTGAGTTAAGTGGAGTATTAAACTATCTACAAAATCCTCATTCTGAGAAGACTGATTTGGAGACTGATTGTGATGTAAAGGAATTATTTTCAAGTCCAAGCAAGATGACTATGAAAAACAGATTATTTTGTTAGCTGGGAAAATTGAAAATAGTGATAAAGAACAAAATGACATGAACATTGAACCCACGCAGACAACTAGTAAAACTGATTTAACATTAAAAGAAAAGCTTCAGAACGAAACAGAAAACAGTATCAAAACTATAAATCCTGAAGTATATAAAGAAACTGATCTTCCTAAGATCATTAAACAAGAAATTAATCTTTATGAGGCTAGTTCCACACGAGGTTATAAATTGGAGAAGGCTTATAAAAATTTATTGACGGTTCCTCCAACTTCCATCGAGCCTGAACGCGCGTTTTCCGCTGCTTCATATTTGTACAACAAATTAAGAAGTATGCTTTCGGATCAGATATTGGATGCGTTGTTATTTCTTAGATTTTATTTTCGTGGCTTAAATAAGTAAATTATAGTTTCTGGTTTGGTTTATTTGATTTAAAATATGAGTCCTATTAACATTGATCTCTTTTGACAAATTTTAAGAAGTTGTTTTTTTAAGTTTACTGTAAAATAAAATAAACAAACTAAGCAATAATTTGTTAAACTATTTTATAAGGGTCTAGTTTGTTAATTTTATTAGAAGAAATTATAATTTTGTTTTGTTTTTGAAGATTTAAGTAAAGATTTAAAATAAAAGGTTGATTTTGATATATTTCACTTTCTTTTTCCTACCATTTTCTATTACCAATACAATCCCGGGACTATCCCGGGATCCGGGTATTAACTGTTGATAATCCCGAAATCCCGGGACTAGAAAAATCGACCGGGATCGAATCCTCTACCTTCAAATTACTGTTTGACAGTCTTGAGGATTCAACCAGTTTGCTACACTACTCTTGACCATGTTCATAAATGGTTAGACTTGGTTGGTACACTCCGCGCAATAATCTTTATGACCGTATTTGGCAAAAATGAAGCGGTCACCTGACCGTTCAAACGAGGTCTGAAACATTCAGTCGCGAAAAAAAGCTTTAAATAACAAGCTAGAAAATGAAAGGAAATTGGCTAATGGCTTATTCTTGGCTAAAACCTTCCCAACCCAAACTTCATCAACTTTTGAAGAAGCTTAACCGTAAGATTTACCATCAAGTTTTTTGTCACAAATTAAAAACATTATCGATAAATAGTCAATATAACCCGTTCAATGTAGTTTGACAAGATTTGATGTCTGTCAAATTTGAAATTTAATTGATTACTGTGCACTAATAGTGCAACACACATTTTTCTCTCTATCCTTGTCTAACAAAATTTCAAAGCACACTTGATCATGAATTTAAATGAACACCCGATACATATTAGCTATACTATTTGCAGCGAATGATATCTCATACGTCATTAATTAACACATTGCGTACGGTTCACGAGAATTCTCGTTTTTGGCAAACTGAACGTTGCGTACGAGTTACGAGAATTCTCGTTTTTAGCAAACTGAACGTTGCTATGCGAGAGCCTTCGTTACCATCGTAACGTAATTAAAATATATGCGGTTCGTTGTTTAGTTGAAGACTGAATAAAAAAACATGAAAACGAAAAAATCTCGTGACCCGTCCGCAACGTTCAGTTTGCTAAAAACGAGATTTCTCGTGACCCGTACGCAATGTGTTAATTATGTTATCCTAGACTACTAGTTTCAGTTTTCGTCTCTCTCTGACATCTACAATGAAACAAAAAAAATTATTTGACATATGTCGAGAAAACAACGACAACTAATGGCGCATGAGACATCTTTCGCCGAAAGTAGTATACCTATGTTATCAACTTATTTTATCTACAAACAAAATTGATATTTTGTATTAAACTAAATAAGTTTTATGTAAATTTTTTTATTTATCCATTTCTTCAATTTCAACACTATCTAAATTAATTACAACAGTATCCTCAGCATAATGACTTTCTACAGCTTCTGAATTTCCACCCACATTTTCTTTCTTTTCGTTATCATCCACTTTATTAATAACTTCAACACTTAAATCTTTTTTTATATTTTGCTTTTCTATACCATCATTCTTACTGCAACTTTTTTCTATGTTTTTATTACAATTTTCTTCCCTATTTGATTCTTCAGTAACAGATCTATCTCCTTTCTCTTCATTTTCAACATTTTCACTTTGCCCATCAACTTTATTTCCCTCATTATTTTCATTTTCAGAATCTATAACAACAATTTCCTCTTTCTTGGAGTCCTGAACAATAATTTCTTCAATATCTGAGTCATCAGTATCCACAGCTTTTTGTTTATTTTCCTCTTTATTCTTCTGTTGATTTTCTAATGCTAATTGAGATCTTATAGCCCTAGCTCGAGCTTGTAACTCTAATATCTCCAAAACACTCATTAATTTCTCCTTTTCATCCACTTTTTCAGTCTTTACTTTAGTATGTTTATCCTTCTTGGATTTCTTACCCTTTTGAGGTTCTAATTTACCATTACAATCAGAATTAAAATCTTCACCTTCAGATATATCATCTAAAGATATTATATCAATAGGTTGTTTATCCTCTTCAGATTCCGAAGAACTATCATCAACGTTAACCCCATTTAAAATGTTTCTCAGTCGTTTATTTGAAATACCTAACAATTCTTCTAAGAGCATCGAATTAATTTCTTGTATATCTAAGTTTTTCATAAAATCTGGGGCAATAGCTTTGATTTTTTTGGGTTTTAACAATTTTAAAACTTCCTTCATTAGCTGTACCCTATTGTTTGCGTAATAAAATAATTCGTGTTCACTTCCATCGTCAGAATCACTTTCAGATTGGGCCTTTTTTACTTTTATCTTTGATTTTACTTTTGAAGTAGACATAACCTCCAATATTTATTGTTTACAAGTTGACAATCAATATTGCCAAATTAAATATATCAAAATGTAATAATTTTTGAACAATTTGATAAAGTTAATGATAAAAACTTTTCTCAAACGGTACGTTCTTGGATAATATTAAAAATCATATACAAAACAATGATTTCAAATTTATAACTAATAAATGATTAAATATAATAGCTTTCTAACAACTTTTTTTTTAACTTTTTTAACCAATCAAGATTTAGGATTTTTTATATGTAATCAAAATTAAATAATTTGGTTGATTGAAAAAATCAAAAATTGCTGAAAATCACTTGCAAACCGATCTATTATAGATTAATTTATTGGGGTGACATCTGGTAGTGATAGTATGAAATACGAAATGGTTAGATATCTGTAATCTCTTATTTCGACAGCTCAACTTCCAAATTCTTAATTAAAAACTTATTACTAGAAAATAAAACTGAAAATATTAATGAAAATGGCTATGAAGACTTTTTTAGTTATCAGGATTTTTGACTTCCCGTAAATTCATTTCTGGCAGTTGGCGAAAATATGAAAACTAGTAAATTTAATATTTCACGTGTGGTATAATCTGGCAATGATGATTGTTAGATTGGCAGCAATGCCCGGCGCATTTAACTATTACTTCTCGTTTAATGTTATTTTTAAGTGAAAAAACCGTTAGAAATTAATTGAAACTACTACGAAGTGCTTCCAAATAACCAATTTTAAAGGTAAACCTCGAATCTTTTAGGAAAGTAGTAGATTTTAAACGTTTTTTCTTTTTCTAATTTGTTAGGTTAGGTTGTAATGGATAGAACTTTAGATATGAGCAGGGGCCCCATCGTTATGATGGAGCAAGCCGCCCAGCAGTTAGAAAAGTGCCTTACTAAAGATAATTCAGCCCCAACACTGCCTGAACAGATGGGAATTCACCAACAAAGTGGTGCGACTGCTTCTGGACTGACTGATCATGATTATCCTATTTTGAGTGGAATTGGACTCACTTCTGCCAATTTAACACAAGTTAAAACGCTTTGTAAAGTTCCTTTGCCTACTGAGATTATGGAACATTTTGGTCGTATCCTTTAAAACTCTTTTAACCAGTTAACTGTTTCTGACGAATATATTCGTCATGGCACAAAATTGTGCAACTCGCAAAAAGGGGTGATATTGGCTATATAAATCGTAATTTTTGTGAAATTCAAAACATATTCTCAAATTTCAAGATGTTTAGAATATTTTGAGGCCAGGTCGAACTAAAACAAACAAATAAAAAAATATGAAAAATTTCAGATGAAGTCGTATAGATGCGCGCTTTCAAAACGGAGCGAAACAGTTAACTGATTAATTCATTTGTAATACATTATTACTATTTTTATTAATAATTTTCTTAATATATTACTTAAGATATGCAATGTCATTGTATGATGGGATTATTTCCTGAAGTAGATAGAGCTTGGTTAACAATAGACAGTGATATTTATCTTTGGACATATGAAAAAGGAAATGATGTGGCATATTATGATGGTTTAAATGATACGATAATAAGTGTGGGTTTGGTGGCTCCGAAATCAGGAGTTTTTCATTCGTTTATTAAGCACTTATTGGTGCTTACAACAGCAGCTGATATAATTGTGTTGGGAGTTACTTTTACGGGAACAGAAGAAAATCCAATGGCTGAGATTCAACTTGTACCTGATCCTGTGTTTTCTGTACCTAGTGACGGGTCTGTTATAACTGCAATAGCTGGTACTAGTTGTGGAAGGTTGTTTTTAGGTAGTAAGGAAGGAAGTTTATTTGAGATTTCTTATCAGGTAAGATGTTTTCTAGCTTTACATAATTTTTCATTATTATTGTTTTATGTTATTTTGTAATCATAAAAGTAGTTTAAACCTAGTTTCATTTATACAAAATGATTTATAAGGAGGTTATTAACCAGTTAACTGTGGCGCTCCGATTTCAAAGCGCGCACCTATACGAGTTCATCTGAAATTTTTCATACTTTTAATTTGTTTGTTTTATTCCGAACTGGCCTCAAAATATCCTAAACATCTTGAAATTTGAGAATATATTTTGATTTTCACAAAAATTACAATTTAAATAGCCAATATCACAACTTTTTACGAGTTGCACAATTTTACGTCATGACGAGTATACTCGTCAATCACAGTTAACTGGTTAAAAAATATTTGTAGTATTTTTTAAGTTATGGTATTTACTTTTTGATTTAGGTCCTCTGCACGCAGATCGACTGATTCGCAACCTGAGTTTCAAATCAGTTTGGTATCCAATTGCTTGGTGACTTTACTCGTGTACGAAAATGGGTAGCCACACATGGGTCGACAAAAATGAGACCAGTTTGGAATCAGTATCCAACTGGTTGCATGCAACTAATTTTCCCTGTCGTGAAATAGTTTCAGTTGCTTGGTTGAATGTTATACAAATAAGTTTCGCCGTTTTTATTTTCGGTATGGATCAGGAAACTAACATAAAGTTTTTTATAGAAGTAGACAAACATGAACTACTTAATAATGATCGTCTTCCTAAAGATAAAATATTTATTTTCTATCTACATTTTAGTTATTTGTTTAGTACATATAGTAGGGGAGACCAGGGACAAAAGTAACATTTTTTAGTTTCATGTCAATTATTAATTCATTTACAAGAGTTGTATAAAATGAACTTTACCTATACACAGTTCATTCATTTCTTTATTAATAAACGCAAACTTTAAAGGCGATGTTCAACGGTTATTTATTTACAAGATTTTTACTGTGAAATGTCAAGTGTTACTTTTATCCCATACATACAGGACGGAAGTAACATATTATGGAGATAAAAGTAACAGGATTTGTACTAATGAATAGGTTATAATAACAAAATAAATGTATTCGAGAAATCAAATAAAATGCGTAACATAGCTTATTTGGATAGAGTCATCGCCTTCAGGCTTCTCAATAGACCTTAACTCATTGTCAGTCTATGAAAACTTGTAGTGATCTAGAACTTGTTTCAAATTGTCAAAGTACGTATTAACATTAATTTCATTGAAACTGGTTGCAAGTGCTAAGCTTGTGGCTTAAGGAGTACATAAGGCTAAAGTAGGATGGCTATGTATAAAACCGGAAACCCATTCGGTTCCAGCTAATTCATTGTTATGCCACGTTTCTGGTAGTTTTTTATCATATGCCACAGCTAATTGGTAAGCCAATTTTCTGACCTCTTGAGGACGAAGTCCATAATATAAATTTGCAGAATCTACGATATATAAGATTGGTGAAAAAGGTATTCATTATTGTTAAGTGAATTAGGATTAAGGATTTCTTTTTCCTCAACCTAATATTTCTCATAATTTTTTTCTTCTTCAGTTAAAACACGTCTCACACTACAATATCCCGCTATGGCCGATGTGTCGCCTGCTTTTATTTGTTTTATATATCTTGATAAGGTAACATGACAAATTTCGTACATTTTAGCCGCCACTCTAATGCTTAAATTATTTGTTAAATGTTTTGCTACTGCATTTTCATACATTTTTATGTCTGCTGACCCCCTAGTAGTTTTTCTAATACGTGTACGAGGCATTCTACAAAGTTAACCTTGAAAATTAAACATAATATTGTAATCGGAATTTGTTGTGGACGTAAGTAACATGTTACTTTCCTCCTCGAAGTACTTCATTACTTTTGTCAACAAATACGTATTTAAAGACAAAAAATTTACAGTTCCATTTTACTATATCCGACAAGTTTCCAAATTTATAAACTAATAAAGCAGACATTCAAGAAACGAACTGATAATGTTTGAACCTATTATCAATAAAATTAATGATATTTCTTTATATAAAAATAAAAGCAGACATACATATTTTAGTCGCTTTGAAACACAAATTATGACATACAACTACCAGATAGCACTATAGCCGCATGTCACTTTATCATTTTCATGGAGACAGAAATACACAACTATTAGTGAAGAGTAAACCTCTTAAAAGCATAAGTGCAAATTAGGAGAAGCATTGTTACTTTCATGATGTGCTACTTTTGACCCCGGTTTTCCCTAATACTGTAACAAATATTGTTGAGCAAAAACTCAATTGTAAAAGAAATGAATAATAAGTTACAGTTCCAAAATTTTAAAATTAAGGCGTATAGGTGCAAAGTGTGGCATGTCAAAATGAAATTATTGTAAAAAATGCGATGAAGAGAAAGTAAATGGCATCACCAAGAGAAAGATGCAAGACCAATCTCACTTTCTTTTCGTGGTACAAGTAATCTTTTCTTCAATAGTACATAATATGTATAAAGGCAAAATTTGTAACTAATGTTACCTTTACAAATTTGCGTCCATACCTATTCATATAATTTGTGATTATCTTATTTTGACATGTCATACAATAGCTTTGTTCGTTAGGGCTGCACTGCTTGCACTTAGCAGTTCAGTGCATTATTAAGTTTTGGCTACATATGCGTTTGTTGAATCACAGTTCATACCTGAACTAAAGAGCACCAAATTACTCTGAATTGCAATTATTTCCCTTTAAATGCTGCACGAATTTGCAGCTTTACACCATATTGTAAGTTAGTGCAGTGCAAGTTTTAACCCAACGAACAAAGCAAATGCCTCTCATGATTCCATAATTAAACAAAAGTTCGTATTAAATGTTAATGTCAACTTTAATGCTATTTTCATAAGTGCGGGTTAGAACTGCTACTTGACATATTGGCAAAATTGTCTTTGTAAGAAATATGTATTTCGGTTGTAAATGGACAGTACTAACTGATTCAAAAACGGTCGCGTTGGTGTACAGGCAGGGATTGCTTTCTGATTGCCAACTGATTGTACTCTAAATCGATTTGAAACTCAGGTTCCAATGGGTCGACCATGTGCGGAGGGCTTTAATTTAGTTTACATAACTAGGAAACCATTTTAGTATTATGTGAATATGTAATAATATGTTCATAATGTTTCTATACTTGTTTTAAGCACTTCCATATCATGTTTCTATTTACCTTTCAATGATGTGTTGGATTATCTATTTTGTTATTTTTTGTTTACTCGCTTTATACACTGTCTGCTCATTTTCCAGTCTTTTACACTTTCTTTAAAATAGACCAAATCAAAGGTATAACGAGTGTTCAAAATTCATTGCAAGGCGTTTGAATTTGGCGCGCAAGAGATTAATTTTTTAGGTTGGCATCATAGCTCATAGGCGTATCATGGAAAATATCCAAAGGTGTCCAGAAATTTATGATGTTAATAAATTCATTCAGTATGTACTAATTAATAATTACAACTTTCTTAACATGTGTCATTCCGATTGATATCCAATATTTAATTATTATGGATTTTTTTCAACCGTCCTTATTCTGAAAAAGAATAAAAAATCGTCTACCTCACTGCTGTTGTCAAAGTTACGATATAAACATTTCAAAGTTAACATCAAAAATCTCTAAATAATGAGCGCACCAAATTCAAACACCTTACAATCATTTATGAACACTCGGTATAAATAAAAGTATTTATTTTATTTTGATTTGCGCAATAGTTATACGCAAATTACGATTTAAGATGATTTTACATACATAAATTATGTTAAATCTGAGTAAAGAATAATCACACTTTATGCAAGTTACAATAATAATTTAAAGTTTAAAGTATACTGCTCAAGAAAATTAGACAAACACTTTTTGTATTTCTGTTAGATTGATTTCTATTTAAATCTGATCGAACATGTTAGGGATTTGGTGAGCTTACGTTGGACACAACTATTTGGAAATGTCTACAGGCGAAATTTTCTTCCAGTTAGAAGAAACCTTAATCCAAGAATAGGAAGATATGGTGTTAGAAATTAGATCAAGAAGAGATTATGCTAGATATTCACATAAAGTCAATTGCAATATATTTTGTACAGATCTATCTATTTATCTATTTTCTGTACCTTTTTCAGACTGTTGATCATATCTTATAAAAAAATAAGTTTTTGATTGTGAAGTTCATTAATTTACTGGGATAACTTATGTCACTTAAGTATTCAAATGATCCACATGTATGTCATTTCTGCAATCTAAGTTACAGAGGTAGTGTTTATCTAATTTTTTGAGCCGTGTCGCTTTTTTATAATTATTTGAACAAATTAAATTGTATTTTTCTTACTTTTTTACTCTATTATGTTTTAAATCCAGGACAAAGACTAAAGACGAAATGTGGAGTAAGTTTTTAAATGGGAATAGACCAATTTGATTAAATTTACAAGAACATAAGAAAACATTTTATAACAAAATTTTTCTTTTCTAGATATTTAATCCATCATTTGACAAAATAGCTAAATTTCGTTTTATTAATGAAAAGAATAAAGCAAATTTGATAGAGCTTAATTTATGACGAAAAAAAGTTATAATATGGAGTTATTCTCTTTTGAAATCTTGTTCCACCAGTTGTGATTTATATGAAAATTGATTAGTTTTTTTTTTACTTCTTTTTGTAAAATTGATGTTCCCTGTTTCCTTGGGCCTCTTTTTAAAATACAATATTAAATCACTTCGGTCATTTTTATTGGCTACTCATTTAAAAAAACTTTCGATTAAATGAATTTCATTTATCCGATTCTACGGATTATCCGTCAAAATATTTCAAGACACCATTCCGCATTTTCTCCGCATTATCTGACTGCTTAATTTCCAGTATTCTTTCTTATTTTATGTAATGGTTACTTTTTAAGAATTAATGTAAAATACTATCTTGTATTTCGAACCGTTTATTTCTAATTTAAAGTTAGAAATTAAATAATAAAACAGACAGTGCTTTTTCTTCTACAAGAATTGGAAGTATAGTAAACGTTAGATAAAGGTAAAACCCTGACAAAAATTGCAGGAAATATAATGTGAGGATTACAACAGATTGATTCATTCGAGACCGATTGCACACCGTGTGTGCAATTGATTTTCGAGTGTGTATGCAATAACAATAAATGAACAATATAAAGAAAAGAAAGTTTCACTCCTGGGGATAGTATTCGAAAAAAATTGTCGTTTTGAATGGGTTAAAAATCTGAAAAGGGTTATCAATTCTTTGATTTGTTACATCTTCATTTAATCACAAACAATTAAATTCTGAAAAAAAAAAACATTATAACTTTCTTTAGTCTGTTTAGTCAAAAACATTTCTTTTTTCATTTTTTAGTTTGTGATTATTTTAAAATTTTCAAAATTTGTTAAATAATTTTAATGTATATTTTTTTATTAATACATTCTTTAATCATTTCTTCTTTTGTTTAGGCTGAAAGTAGTTGGTTTGGTAAACGATTCAAAAAAATCAATCATTCCACCTCAACACTGTCATTTTTGGTGCCTTCGTTTCTAAATGCTGCACTCAGCGATTTAAACGGAATTGTTCAAATAGCAATAGATAATTCCCGCAATATTTTATACACGTTAACGGAAAAAGGGTCGATAGATGCGTACGATTTGGGCGCTAATCGAACTTCTTTTAGTCGCGTCGCTAGATTGAATCAATCCCAACTTGTTCAAATGGCTATGAAAACCGTAAAGTATGTATTGCAGTTAAATAAAATTAAAGTTATTAATTGATTAAATAATTTTTAGAACATTGGACAGTCAAAATTTTCGTCCGATAATAAACATTTCCGCCGTCGAACTTTCAGAATCAACTCAAATAAATTTAGTAGCAGTTTCTCAATGCGGAATAAGGTTTTATTTAACGACCAGTGCTATTGGAAAAGTACAAGCGAACCTACGTCCGTATTGTTTGACGTTATTACACGTGAGATTACCGCCAGGATTTTCAGCTAATATGACGACGAGGCCAAGAAATGTTCATATGGCGCACTATAAAGGAAGGAATTTGATTTTGTTGTCCAGCGTTACGGAAAATGATACCTTATGGTGTATAAGTTCGGATTTGTTTCCGTTTAGCCCTTCTTTAATGGAAGTTCACACTAGCGTTTCTTTAGATGGTCCAGCTTTAGCCATGGCTGAGGTAAAAAACTATGTTTGTATTGGTTTATATAGGGTTGTTACAGAATAATACCAACAAACTTCAAGGAGTGATTCCTCATTGAAAAGTAAGAGGTCTTTCCATAAAACATAGGCATTTTCGACTTTCGATTTCGACGTTTGGGTTAGACTTAGGGTAAAATTAAAAATAAAAAATATATATGTAAAATGCAACGCTGCATAAACTAACCCTTCCCCAAATTTTTAACACTCTAGTACAAATAGAGTTCGAGAAAAAAATTAAAAATGGTTTATATAGGCAAATCCACATACAATTAGTTTGTCGGTGTTATTTTGTAATTGAAAACCTAATTATTTAATGAACTTTGATAAATGTTGAAAACTTTCTGACCTTTATTTTAGTCATTGTTTTTAAAAAACAAAAATAGAAATCCACATTAATTATTGTACATAATTTAAACCTACTTCTCTTAATAGGTTCCATATGAAAAATCCAAAAATCGACAATTACCAGATCCACCAACTATAGTAACTCAACACATAGAGCCTCCAAAAAAATATGTCGTGTTAACGTCTCAAGGGGCACATGTGTTTTTGAAGTTACGTCCCGTCGATTTACTCCGACAGATTTTAATAGAAAGTAGAGGATTGGATACAGATGTTATTAAAAATTTCTTTACGGTGCAGCAAGCTGATCAAGCCTGTGCTACAAGTCTAATTTTGGCATGTTTGGAGGATCCCCAAAATGCGGAAGTTGCGGAATATGCAACGAGAGCATTCTTTTTGTTTGGAGGAGAACCCAGGTTGGCCCCGTTAAGTGGAGGTCATCAACAAAATATGCGTAAGTTTATATGGTGATTCAAAAGTATATTGCCAAATGAAAATCTCTTAAAGAAAAATTAATTTAAAAATATCTGCTAATCCTTCTCTTAACATGTTCCTCTTAACACGTTGTGAGTTTAGTTTTATGGTCAGCTTTACTCCGTGATTCACAATTCTGAAGAATTGTCACTTAACATGAGAGTTCCTAAAGTATTTATTTCAAACACACTTAAACTTTTGGAAGATTACTTAATTTACAAAATCAATAATTTTTGTAGCTTCTTTAATGTACAAATTTAAAAGTTTGGTGTTATCCATTGTGTTTACAAATCTGGAAAAATTTGAAATTTTGTTAGTAGAAAATCTAAAAAAATTAAGTACAGTAGAACCTCGCTAACCCGAACAATGAAATTGTTTGGATTATCAAGTATTGCTACTAAATAACTAATGGCGTTTTTGTTTGGCTGGACTAGTGCGCCCCAGAATTTGACGTTGGGTGCATATGTCACACTGGCTTAGTACAAAAAAGGTGCAAAAGATTGCAAGTATTAGAACTCAAAAGTAATATGTCTTTAAACGAAAAACTAAAATTCATAATTGTTACTTAAAAATACATGTGTATGCTCAATTCACTGTTAAAATAAGTGGAACGGAACGCAAACGATGGATTATCGTCGCTTTAGAAGCAGACTATTCTGAGTTCATCTTTTTAAATGTTACAGAAAACGAGTTTTTGGTTTTGATATTCAGTATAAGATAATGTCGACATACCGTGTGTCCGTAAAGTAGGGGATATAGGGTATATAATCGTTATAAAGGGTTTATGAAAAAATCGCTGAAACGGGTCTAAAGATTTACATTTTTTGCAATTTTTTGATGAAGATTTTAATTTTTTTCCGCCATTTTTAAATGAGTTATGACGTCATCGATAGTTTTTTTAAATGGCAACCCCCCATTTTTATTACGGAATATGAAAGAAGATTTTTTTCTAAGTTCAGTACAGTGAATATTAATATCGGTTACATAAGAAAATTTTCGAGAAAAATTGCTTTAAAGTTTCATTCGAATTTACTTAAAATGATAAAAATAGCAGTTGCCATGATTAAGAATTGAGAGAAATGTGAGGAATTAACCATGGCAACTGCTATTTTTATCATTTTAAGTAAATTCGAATTAAATTTTAAAGTAATTTTTCTCGAAAATTTTCTTATGTAACCGATATTAATATTCAATGTACTGAACTTAGAAAAAAATCTTCTTTCATATTCCGTAATAAAAATGGGGGGTTGTCATTTAAAAAAACTATCGATGACGTCTAACTCATTTAAAAATGGCGGAAAAAATTTAAAATCTTCATCAAAAAATTGCAAAAAATGTAAATCTTTAGACCCGTTTCAGCGATTTTTTCATAAACCCTTTATAACAATTATATAGCCTATATCCCCTACTTTACGGACACACGGTATAAAAAATGATTCGATGATACAGCGATACGAGTAGACGTATCTTAACCCTTTGACTGCTAAGTAATTCTTTCAAGAACGTTAGGAAACTGCGGGACATATTTTGACTTGATGTTGACTTTAGCAAAGTATACGTGAGGTCAGACTTCGTTTACTCCTACGGTGCAACAAAGGCACTCTGCAACTCGCAGCGCAAAAGCGCTGCTTCTCGGTTTTCGAAACAAATGAACGCAGTGCTTTTGCGTCGCATAGCAGTCCAACTGTTAATTTGAAATAAACCTTCAGAAAGAGCTTGAAATATAAGATAAGTTGGTGTTAAAAACTCAGTTTCAAGAAAAATTGGATGTATAATAGTCTGGTTCTAAGGCAATGGTATAATAACAGTCATTTAAATTTAACTATTTCAAAAAAATAGTCGCTTTGTTTTCATCCCGTTCAGTAATAACCTCCTTATTACTATTATATTACATTGTTTTTATAATCAGTCTCGTATTTTAAAGTTTGCTAAGGTTTTGGTAGTTGCTTTGAAACCGGAGCGTACATTTAATTTTTTATTAACTGCGTGTCTGATTGTGAGTAAACCATGAACATAGAGCTGCGTTCAATTTTATATTTTGTACTATTTTTGACGTTTTCTGTTTTTACCCGTCATCAGAACATACTCTTGCTATAAAATTTAATGATTAATAAATTGTCGTCTGTTTTTGATATCTGGAATCGTTGCTTTCGCACTTCATAAACCCTGGCCAGACTTGTTTGATATTTTCCCTCATCCAGCCTATTTAAAATCTTGATTTTTGATTTCTTTATTAACACTTTACCGACCGGTAGCCTATTAATCGGCTTTTTGTTGCCAACACATGCCAATCGGAAGCCTATTAATCGGCTTTCGGTTAAATGAAAATCTTATTATTTGAGGTCAAGCGTCAGTGGGACATGCATATGTTATTGAATCATTAGCGGTCAGTAAAGTGTTAATGTTACGTTTTCGGTTTTTAGATTTACTCATTAGTGCTACTGTAAATGTCACGTGCAACTAATTTGGTGTTCAGCAATACAAACCATTTGACGGTCTGAGAATTTAATGAAGTACTTGGGGTAACCCCCTTAAATTTTATAACTGTGACCTCTATTTACTTGACGCGTAATTGAAGTAATAATTCTGTGTTTACCAACAAATAACATTAATAGGCAGATTGTTATTTATGATTAGTAGATTTATGTGTAAAACGATGTTTTTCTCTGGAAGTAAAAAGTCTTCTCATACATATTACGTTCTTAAACCTAACAATTACAATTTGAGACTTGAATCCATTGAAGTTAAATTAATCCTTCAAAGAAAATTTTTTATTTTAGTATTTTGAACGTTTTTATTAATGGATCATCGCGGTTCTACTGTAACTACTTTTAGTTTTAACTAAAAATACTTTGTAAAAGTTATTCTGTATACAGGCTTAGTATAAAGTTCCAGAACGGTCGAATAACTTTATCATTGGGGATGTATCAATTTTGAGATTCTGTCTGATTAGATAGCTGAAAGTAAATTTATTAAATGGAAATTTATTAATAAATTTCCATTTTTCCGTTCCCCATTTTACAAGATATGCTTCTTAGATCTTTCTCTTAAACTGCATGTATAATATATTTGTGCATTTTCGAAAGGAGAATAATAAACTACGTTCAAAAATACCAACATTTAAATTTTTATTGATGAAAACGCAATACAGGCCCTATATTAAGATAAATAAATTAGCGTCAAATCCTGTAAACATATCACTTTATTAAAACTTGTCCCAACTTATATTCTTAATTATCGATAATTAATTAATCAGTTTCCTATTTTCCAATTGATTAATTCTTGCTGTTTCAATTGGGCCGTGACAAATTTCTCTAATATCTCATGTTTGCTTTATTTTCCATTAAACTGTTATTCTTAATTTAGGTAAATTCTTATGTTTTTATCAATAAAAATTAAAATATTGGTATTTTTTAATGTACTTTTTTATGCTGCATTCGAAAATGCAGGGATAAATGAAACAGAATGAAAATATTTTTAATAAATTCGTTAGATTCAACAAATTGATACTTCTCAAATAACAAAGTTATTCCTTCGTTCCGGAATTTTGTGCTAACCCTGTATTATTTTTTACCATGTATATTTCATTAAAAATATCATCAAGAAAGAAGTTAGGGAAATTGATTTGACTAAGGAAGTCGATCAAGGCAAGGAATTTTACATAAAATCTGTTTTTAATTAATTGTTTCTAAAACGGGTTTTGAAATTGTTAATCTAGTCTATATTGTATATGTATTATATTCTAAAGTTGATAGTTCTATCTATGATAGTTTATAAAAAAATTATCGAAATTTGCTTTAAAATTGTCATCTCGAGAATGATGTAAAGATCATTTAGAAATTATTAAAAATTACCTTTTATCAATCGAAGTTGTTAAATTACATAATGACATCTGTTAAAGATCAAATGAAATTATAAAAAATTCTATTGCAAAATTGTTTAATTTGCTGAGATAATCGAAAATGGTTTAAGGTTCTCTATAAATTTAATCTCCTTTGTCACAAGCGTTTTATCAAAAATAAGTAAATAAACTCATAGTGTTCCATTATTGCATTGAAAAATTGTATGACAAAAACCTGGAAAAATTAAGAAAAGGAAATTTTATTTGGTCAAGAAAATTCTAAAACGAAAAACTGTGGTTTTCATTTTAGAAGTTCATTATTTCCAAACCAAACATATTTTTTTACATCAGATTTCAGTTTGTTAGTTAACTTTTGAATCAACCCATATAAAATATTGATTTCCATGTTCCATGTTTTATTGATCTTATTTTTTACATTAAATATTTTGTAACATAGTTTCAGGTTCGTCGTTATTTATGCCGAATATAATGTCTACTCCTGCGCCTTATAACATGCAAAATATACAAAACCAGAACTTGACTTATTCGCCGTATACCACTCAATTTCCAAATGTTCCGATGTCTCCAAATACTTCGCAGTTTGAAATATCTCCATTTCAATATTCTTCGAAACATAACGGGTTGTATTTTTACTTAGAAAGGATTTTAAGACCAATTTGGAATATGTTATGTGTTGAAAAAACTATAGCGCAAAACAAAAAGGTTTATGTAAGGGTTCCTTTCTTTGTCATGAAATTCTATGTTTATTTAGAAACATCATTTAATATTTTTGTTGCAGTTAACAAGTTCTATAACTTCAACCGATTGTGTCTTAACCCTCAGCCACTTAAACGCCTTAAGAAATTTCGTATTAAAAAACACCCAGTTGTCCATCTACAACAACCAGAACACCGCTAGAAATCCAAATGTAACTGACCAAAGTATAAATCCTAACGTTACTCAAAATTATACGCTTCACGACGCTCAAACGGACGAAAAACAATCTTTAGACGCTTTTAAAACTTTTATAACGCATTCATGCCAAGTGGTTGGTTTGTGGAAGATTTTATGCGAGCATCAGTTTCACATTTTGGCAGATTCATTGCCTGAACCACAAAAACAAATGCTTCAAAATACGGCGTTTAAAGATTTGTTACTTTTCGGAAAGGAATTGTGTTCGATGTTTATTTCGATCTTGATTAATAGTTATCTAGGAGATAATGCGTCTGTGGATTCGATTAGTTCGAAATTGAGAGATGTGTGTCCAGATTTGTATAAGATGGAAGATGCGACGATTTCAAAGGTAAAAAATTATATTAATTTAGTAATGAAGTTAATTGTTATATAATTTAATTTAAAATTTATTTAAATATAGATGTTTCTGGTTAAAGATATTTTCTCAGTTTTAAAACGATTGTTATAGGATTTTTACAGAACTGACTGAAAATGTTGGCGATTTTCTTGTTTTTTTTTGTGAAATTTTAATTAAATATCTGATCAAAGACTGGTTGAAATTAATTGATTTTCATAAAAATTAATTAGGAATGTTTAATTTTAAGTGAGTTTAAGTTCGATGACTAATTTTAAACAAATTCTGACAGTACTTTCTATAATACTGAATTAGATGGACATACGCTACCACCATACTTCATGTCCTAAAAATAAGGGTAAATGTTCAAATAAATGTTGGCTGAAAAAATCGTTCTAAGGGAGCTACAAGTCCTTGAAGGGTTTACAAAGAAAATAGCATACAAATTGTAAGCACTGACCAAAATAGGCCAATCATATTTTAAGGGGTTAGACCACTTTAGACCGTGGAAAATTAACCTAATTTCCCCATATTTTTCCGAGAAAACAATAAGAGCTGTGGAAAAATTGTTTATATATCTTTGTTGTACATACATTTAGGAATAAGAAATATATTTTGCTAAATAATTAACATAAAAAATGAACGCGATGTAACTGCTTGATGAAAACCTTGTTAAGCGCTAAGGGATCCGCGGCCGGAACGATTTTACCTACAATTTTCAATCTAATCCAAAAACGAAAAGGTATTTAGTTTTTACAACTCAAAAGCTAGAAAAGACGTAGGGATTTTTTTTTAATTATTTTTTTGCAGAAATGGTGGGCATATTACAAAAACTTTGCGTTTTAGCCTAAAAAAATATCTACTAAATTGTTTATAGTTAAAGAACTACGTTTGATATCAAAAATATCCTACGTATTTCTCTAGATAATGCTACTTGGAAGGTGCAGTTAAAATTTCAAGTAAATCGGTAAAGAATTGTATGAGTTATGTTTCCGGCCGTTTCAAGGAAAGTGATTTAGAGAAAAACGCATTTAAAGTTTGTTTTACCTGTACTGAGCACACGTTATCAGACAACATTCAGAATAAAAATACAGGCATTTAAAAACTGTTCCCACTTATAACTGACATTGCATCTTATTTTTAAGACCATAAGGCACTTTTTAATGCAAAAAATAAAAATTCGATTTTTTGAAAATTCTAGAGTGGTCTAACCCCTTAAGTGTTCATCATGTTTATGGTTACGACACATCAAATACTGTTGAAACACGTGGCATCCTTTATGTGAAACCAAACTAACCAAATTTACATTAGAACGATTGCAGTCACACACTTGTCACAGGAGGGTCGTTTTTACATAAAAAAAGTCTTGGATTCTAAATTTTAACCCTACAGTGCGCATTTTTTCCTTTTAATCTGAAAAATCAGAAATAGCTGGCAAATGCATGAAAGAATTAAAGATAAATATTTAAATTTTCGTACCATGGTTTTTGAGCAGTTTAAGTGGTCTGCCACTTTTCTTATTGACCAATTTTTATTTAACAAACTGGATAATAATTTTTCTGGTCGCAGGATCATAATTCTTTTTTTTCCATTATAAAATAAATTTTACATTGTTACTACACGTCCAAAACTTAATCCGCTTAAACTACTAACGTCGCTGGATAAAAGTAAACCGAACAAAGTATTAAATTTGTTTAATTTACTTCTGTCCTTAACTTTGTTGTCCAACCATCAAAAACTAGTCCTTATCTGAAAAAGGCTGTGGGAATTGCAAATATTTGTTTATCAAGCCCTACGATCGCCGCAATTATAGAGCATGTATGTGGGATTTCGATTTATAGCTTTGTATGTAAAATCGACAACGGTTTTTTATTCGTGGGAAACAATGTTTAAAAATTAACTAATAATAGGACTGTCCTTAATTAGTTGACCGCCACTGTAAGTGATTTTCATACAAAATCGATACCTTTAGTTAGTTTCTCGTGATATTTTAACCTAGTATATTAAGTTTTTTGAGTCATCTTGTATTAGTTTGAAGATATTCAAACCTTCTTCAGAAACCATTTTTCTACTGAGCCCTTCAAGAGACATAAGCTCTCTTCGACCGATGTTTATTTGATCTTTTACTCATATTTTTCATCATGGAATACACTAGAAGCGTATGTTCATTTAATTTTGGAAAACTTGTGTAAATGATTAAGCCAAACTTCAAATAATTTTCTACTGATGATTAAAATGTAATTAGAGAAAATATGGTTGTGATTCATTTTAACCAGTATTAATTAATTAGGATTAAAAAAATTTTTGTAGTATTCTGATTATAAAGACTATTTGACTAATATGTTTCGGCGGTAACCGCCTTCAAAAATTCATTGTTCAATTAAATCTAGTACTAGTAGTTACATATCAATAAATTGTAGGTCTGATTTTGTACAATTTTACCTCCAATTTTAAAGCGTTCCATATAATGCCCTGTTTCATAACTTCATGTTTTCATCGACTTCTTATCTCTGAAGATGGTTATCGCCGAAATATGTTGGACCTTTCTTTATTAAACCTTTTATAAAAGATCTTTTATAAATTCTTTGGTACAATAATAGTGTTACAATAATAGTATTACAATAATAGTATTAGGACCGTATCGTTATTGATAGATACTATCATGATACCAAATTTTATAAAAGATTTCAGAAATAATGAATCTTTTACTAAATGTGATTGAATGTAGCCAGTTATAATAAAAGGTATTTTATGATATCTGTAACGCGGAGGTAAAGAACAGCATATCACATTTTCGTAATTGTTCAGGAGAGTAGATTTTCTGTAGTTTTATAGCTGAAAACTAAAAAAATTCCTTTAACAAAGATATTTTACAAAGATCTTTTATAAAATCTCTGACTGTAATAATACCGTCCTTAGAACCAGATTATTTTAAGTCCAATTTTTCTTATAACTGTTTTAGATTTTTCTTTGTGGATACACATTACGTAGTTATTGAATTTCTAAACTAAAAACTCGTTTTCTGTGTAATTAAAAAAGAAACGTACGTAAAATAGTCTGGTTCTAAGGCAACTATTTATTTAATGATGTTCTCATAATAATAAATTTTTTTTTGTGCAAATTAAAGGCAAATGAAATATTGAAGAGCGCAAGAAGTTTACAAAACGTGGATGAGAAAGAAGATTTAATCCTTTCAGCACTCGATTTATGCAAATCAGTCGTACCCGACATAAACTTAGGCGACATTTGTCAGCAATTTATCGGTTTAAAAGCTTATAACGCAGTGATAGAACTTTGCGTGCTTTGTGCGAATAAAGTCGACCCGAAAAATATTGCCGTGCATTTTTATAAAAACAGCGAACAAGGAGACCAAGAAGGTTACACATGTTACACAAAAAGGTTTATTGATAAATCCATCTATTTACATATTTATTTTTGTAATTAATTTAATTATTTAGAATGGAAGTTTACCAAAACGTTTTACACATGTTAAACTCAATCTTCGTTCCTCAAGATTCAATAAATCAAACGTTTGCAAACACAAGCGGGATTCAAAACGTAAGTGTTCAAGAAGAAACTCATTTATTAGTGCACAGGATAATCGACGAAATCCTTCAATATCCGGATGAATTACTTCACGTGGCTATTTATGAGTGGATGATCGGAAAAAATATGACTGATGATGTAATAAATGTTAAAAACACATCGTTAGAGACTTATTTACAAAAAGTGGCTCAAGAAAGTCCGAATAACGTTAGTGTTTTGGATTTACTGTGGAAGTACTATGAGAGTAATAATAATCATACTGCGGCGGCGAAGATTTTAAATAATTTAGCATCTAAACCTGGGTTAGAAAATAATTATTTTTTACTTATTTGTTAGACTGTTAAATTTCTTTCAAGGTATCTTTTTAAATTAACAAAATTTTATATGTATAAATTTTTTTTAGTAATTTATTGACGTTACAAGACAGAATGAGTTATTTGGCTCGCGCTATAATGTGTATGCGTAGCGACAAAGTCGGTTACGCACCGTTTTTAGGAGTTTTCTTGCGCGAATTGGAAGATAAAATAGACATAGCGAAAGTTCAAGAACAAATTTTAGAGGCTATAACGAACTTGAAAAATTCAATTCCGAACGCGGATGATGCAATAATAGCTTTAAATTCGGCATTATATGAAATAACTCAGGTAGGATTTTATTCCTTTATCTTTTTTTCTAATTTATTGTTTATTGGTAAATTATAAAAATGAATTTGATGAGTAATTTTGTTTATTTCTATTTTTCTTTTCTGTAGTTGTATGAGAATTTTGCTGAACCATTCAACTTATGGGAGTCGAAATTGGCGATTATTGATTGTGCTGGATATTCAGATCAAAAATTAGTCGAACAAATTTGGAATCATATAATTGAAGATGAACTACAGAAATATACTGGGTCTGGAAATGATAAGATGATGCAGATTTTGTCTAAAATAAAAATTTTAGCAAGGCAGTATAAATTGTCCCCTAATTGTTTTCCACTTCGTAAGTTTAGCTTTATTTCTTTGTATTAATTCATTGTTAGCATTATTTTTATATATTATTTTTTCGTTTGAAGAACATATTATTCTACTTTTGGAGAGGATTAGTGCTCAATTAAAAGCCGACAATGCTCTTGTCGTCAATTTGTTTCTTTCAATCGATATTCCAATCGAAGTGCTTATTAATATTTACAACCAGTAAGTATTTTTTTTTTTTAATGCAATGTTTACTATTTTTATTTATTTTTTAATTGTAATTTAGATTAATAACCATAACTGTGACTGATCGATTTTGGGCGTCCGAAGACTACGAGTTCCATTTTTACAATGTAATGGCTGTTCTGATGAGCGCGTTTTTGAAAGTACACGATACGTTTAATAGCGTTGATAAGTAAGTAATTTTTATTTAGTTTTTAATCCATAGGCTTTTTCAATATGGGAAACGTTATTTAAATTAAACTCTTGAACGGAAACGAATAGGACAAAAATATTCCACAAATAAAAAAAGTGTTAAGGTAAACAGTTTGGCAATTTATTCTTTGTAAAATATGAAAGTGATACAAACTCATGACAAGACTTCTCTTTAATTTATCTTTTTGTGAATTCATCAGTTGAGTATCATATTTTTATGAAAATATGTCCAGCCATCCCAAAAACATAATTTTTCGATCATGTCTTCCCCTTCAATAAAACCCACAAAATTAAATTTTTGGGATGAAATTTAGAAAAATGTTATACAAAATTTAATGTTACTAGACCTATAAATATGAAACCAAAATTTGCCCATATATTGCCCCATCTGTCAATGTAATCACAGAAATGCTGCATTGTTGAGGTTATATATGGGTTAACTTCTGTCTCACATCAGACATTAAACTCAAAATAATGCAATTTCAAACACGTCGAATTTTATGCCTGGAAACTATTGCGGACAACATTGATTTTCTATTACCATTTGAAGTAAATAGCACATCACATAATATACAGCACATGAAATCACATCGAATGCTTGTGGAAGTTTATGGTGAGCATGTTTTTGCTAAATCATAGTGCTTTAAGTGGTTTAAAAAATTCAAAAGTTGTGATTTTGATATCAGAAATAAAAAACGTGGAAGACCACCAATTAGCAAGCATTGCTGAATGAGGATGATGCCTAAATACAACAACAACTCGCTGATTAATTAAATGTGATACAAAAAGTTATCTCCATACGTTTGAAAGCCATGGGAAAGATTCAGGAGATAGGAATGGCTTTCACGTGCAGTGAATGAAAGACAGCAGGAAAACCGAAAAACCACTTGTAAAATGCTACTCGCCAGGTACAAAAGAAAATTATCTCATCGAATTGTCACTGGTGATGAAAAGTGGACTTATTTTGAGAATCCTAAACGAAAACGATCACGGGCAACTCCAGGCGATCCATTGACATTGACTGCAAGGCCAAATCGCTATGAATAGTAGACAATGCTCTGTGTTTGGTAGAATCAACAGGGTATGATCTATTACTAATAAATGATCAATTTGAATCAAGGTTTGTGTGCAAAAGGACCAGAATATCGTGAAAGACGATATAAAGTAATTTTGTAGCGTGATAATGCACCATTACACATACCTAAACTGATCAAGACAACGATTAAGGCATGACTGGAATATACATTCATATGCGGCATGCTCACCAAGTCTAGCTTCGTCTGATTACTACTTATTTGCGCCGATGAAACACGCACTTACTGAGCAGCGCTTCGCCTGTTATGAAAATTCACAAAAGTGGCATAATAACTGGTTTACCTCAAAAGAGCAACAGATTTTTTGGCAGGACATCCACAAATTGCCAGAAAGGTGGGAAAAATTTTGCAACGAGCAATACTTCGATATCATTTTCATACAATAAATGTTTATTTTCTATACAAAAATTCCAGTTTCATATTTATACAGCATGTCCGGAAATTAGACGGCCATACGCTACCACCGCATGCTATGTTCAAAAACGAGATTAAAAGCTCAAGTAAACGTTGGTCGAAAAATTCTTCCTAAGGGAGCTACAGACTCTGGAATGGGGCATCAGAAAAACGGTTTTTAAGGAATATCCTCGGAATGACTTGGGTTAAGTCAACAAAAATAGGTGTACTAATCTAAAATTCCAAGTTGCGTAACTGTAACCGTAGATGGTGGTGTCGATTTTGCCTGAAATTCATTATTGGTGTGCGTGTAAAGTTGTGATATGGTTAATTCTTTATCTAACTTTTTTGCATGTCAACTTTTTACTACTCTGACTTAAAATTTAGAAATCTTGAAACTATCTACGTAAGAATGGCCGTCTTGTTGCAATTACGTAACTGTAACCGTTTCAAGTAGCTCGTCTTTGAAGACCGACTAATCTAATCTTTGAACAAAATAGATTTTTTTGCTAAGAGTGTGCTAAGCACTTTAACAGCGCAATGTGTTGTTGGGGGTTTGATTTTATGGCAGAATTGCGTAACCATGGAAGTTAGAAAATTCTAAGATCTATTTTGTCACTGTCCTTTAGAAAGCATTTTTCGATCAATGTTTATTTGGGCCTTTATTCTTATTTTTGAACGTACAATGCGCTGGTAGCGTATGGTCGTTTAATTTCGGAACACTTGTATACCTAGTCAAACGAACGAAGTCCGTATCTATCATTACTAAAATGTTGTCATCCATAATAAAAATAAAAGGTTTTAAAGCACTTTCAGGTTTTAAAGATTTCATACACTTTCATGTAGTAGTATTTATCCTGATCATGTTTATCAAAAGATATCTAAGAATAAACCAAAGACTTTAAGTTCTTACCTTATTTATTTTTATATTAGAAAGATGGATTCCAACCAAACTTAACCTAAATCATTAAAATTAGAAAATTTATTTAAAGGCTTCTAATTTAATTAAAATCAGAAGTCTAAATAAAAAAAATTGCCAATAACTAATGTTTTTTTCTTCGTTTTTTAGGAGAAAACTTATAGCGTTATGTCAAGATACGACCGCAACGATTTTATCGACCTTATACAGTAAAGCAAATACCGAGGCACTGATCAATCAGCTAAGAGGAATTCAGGCTCAATTGTCGAGATTATGATGTAGCTAATTATTACTAAAAATGTTAAATACCAGCAAGAAGAATTTTCAAAAACTTTTTAAATCTTTTTTGTACTGTTTTATAATTTCTAATAATAATTATACACATTGATCTTTTTATTTTGTTTATGAACATTTAATGTAAGTACTCCTATGTTATAATACATTTAGTAAAGATATTTAGTATCTCTGTTTAAGCTCTGTTCTTAAATCTTTACTTGTTTTAATTAAGTCCTTCCATGGAAACAATGTTCTTAAGTAATACAATAATAAGTTTTGTCTTTTACTGCAACAAATCGGTATTATTTTGCATCTGATTGATTTTGGGTTATATTTCTATTAAGACTTCTTAGCTTGTTTTATCTAAACTTTATCCTATTTTTTCCAATTTGCTCGACTGCGTAACATAATAGTGTTTTCAATTTATTGTGAATGAATTATTGGATGTTAGGTTAAATTCTTAATGGGGTTAGCATATTCTTTCATGTTTGGTATTAACTCTTTTTGTGCCGAAGGCTGACATATCGCAGTATCCAGTGCAGTAAAGGCTTACTGCACTGGCGAAAAGTGCAAAGGCCAGTATATGAACTATCATTTTGTAGCGTTCTACTATGTGTATTGCAATAATTCTACTTCAAAACAAAATAAATACTTTTATATCTATTTCGTTGTTGTTTGTTTGGTTTTTTGAGCCTTTTTCCAAACCTTAGTAAAATCGTAACAAATTCGACCGGTAATTTTAGCGTAGACACCTCGCTTTCGTCTGGCACTAAAAGGGTTAATTTGACATCTTCTGTAATACATCTAAAATGAATTTCATTCTTTGTGAACCATCGACTTTTTATCTTTCATTGTGGGTACTTTTCTATATATAACCGCGTATTCGATTTTATCTTACAATTGTGTATTCAGATGGGTGTTGTAATTATGTTCGCTGATAACATAACTGCTACCCAAGAAACTGAAAAAGAAATTTGCTAAAAACTGTCGTGACTAGTTATAGTGTTGGCATTTCTACCCTTTCGAAATTGGAAAGGTCTAAATCAAAATTTCTGAATCAAGCTGTAATAACTCCTTACAGAAAAATACTAAAAACATTCGACTTTGAAAAAGTAGGCGAAATCCTTCATAAACTGCTTGCAAAAAAAAAACGCAATACCCAGAAAAGACGGTCGTACGAACTTGAAATTTTAGGGGTATGTACAGGGTGGGCAAATTTGACTGTTATTATAGACTATCTCAAACTATAAAAGATACAAAAAAGTAGGTACCATGTCTCGGCCTCTTTCTTCGATATTAAGTCAATGGCACAAACACCAATCTTTTTTTGTTTTACAAGGAGACCTCACGACTTTGGAATCACCGATTTTAACGAAAGTGGTGCCAATCGATAGGTATTCGTACATAGTGCAAATCTGTAAAATATTAGGGCGCACTATTCAGCGGTTCGCGAGTAAATCATTAATAAATAAATTAATTAATCGCCAATCAAGGCCGAGCGAGCTGACATCAGCGACAGATCACGCCCCCAGGGCCGGTTCATAGCCGCGGTGAAATTAGCCGAGTTCACGTGCAAACGTAGATGGTTCGAATCCGGAATAAAATAATTATTTTTTTTCTTTTAATTTTTAATATAATATTTCAGTCTATTTTTATAATATTTTATTTTTAAGCAATATAATTAATTAAGAATACTTTTTCTTAATTTTGATTTTATCCCTCAACTATTGCGACGCGTTATTAGTAACAATAAATGTCTGGTGCAGTTTTGAGAGCTAATATTTTAATATAAATAAAAACACAAGTATTTTACATATCTATAATGTGCGAAAATGGGAGAATTAGTTGCAACAGCAGGTTTAAAAAGTATATGCAACTTGAACTATTATTTTTAACCCCTTGCGTTACGATTTATTTCGAACATAATGGAATTATGGCGGGCCAGACTCGTCATTGTATGTTAAGGGGTTAATACAATCATTTTTCTGGTATTTTTTTAACATTTAACACGTTCGCTACCAGCCGGCTCATATTTGAGCCAAATGGTTTTCTCTAATTGTAAGAGACCAACGACTCATATTTGGGACGTTGATATAGGAGCATTAAAACATATCATTTGTCTATGGGAGACGGTGCCCTTTTGCATAGTGGTAGCGAACGTGTTAAAAAGATCTTATGTTTTGCATTAACAATACCCACGCATGTAATGTAAAATAATTTATTAAACTTTTATACAAGAAAAACAAATTAATATAACATTTTACTTATTATACTTATTATCTAGAGATATGATATTACATATTAGTACATATCAATATTATTATAATACTGATGATGATTCAAACAAATAAATCAAAGTTACTTTTGAGAGGTGCACTATTGTATTTAGAGAACCTACTACTGGAAAATGAACTTGTTACACCAGAACCAATCGTGGAAATTCCAGAAAAGGCTGAGCAATTTGGTAAAGATATATTTGATGCTAGTGAGTAAGAAGAAATTTGTAAATACCGAGGAACTAATTATAATGGACGAGACGGACGAAGAACGTGTTTACGACAAGCCACCTGAAGGGTGTGAACAATATTTATCTCCGGAACAGCTGATAAAAGAAATAGGAGATGAGTATAATATTCCACTCGAGTATAAGGTAAAATTTGTGAATATTGCTAAAGAACATCTCAAGTGATCTCTGCAAACTCTTCAGAAGAAAGGATGTTCACGCTTAACCAAAAGGCACATTTAAAGGAATGGGAGGAACATGTCCGAAAAGGAGGATCAATTGTTGATAAGTACAAATTGATTGACTCTTGGGCATATGATCGTTTTGTGGAAGTTAGACAAGATCATCAACAAGTAACGACAAGGAATCTCCAAGAGTGGGGTTTAAGTGCCGCTAGCCAATTTACTGACTTAAATTTCAAAGCAACTAATTCGTGGGTTTTGAATTTTAAGAAACGACATAGGATTCGTCAGAGGAAAATTACGAAATTTGTTACGCAAAGAGAAACTGCCACAATTGAGGAAACTCTAGCTGCAGCAGAAACGTTTCGGAACCAAACGCATCCTTTAATAGCTTTATTTTTGCATATTATAGATTTGTAAAATACTTGTGTTTTTATTTATATTCAAATATTAGCCCTCAAAACTGCACCAGGCTTTTATTGTTACTAATAACGCGTCGCAATAGTTGAGGGATAAAATCAAAATTAAGAAAAAGTATTCTTAATTAATTATATTGCGTAAAAATAAAATATTATAAAAATAGGCTGAAATATTATATTAAAAATTAAAAGAAAAAAAAAATAATTATTTTATTCCGGATTCGAACCATCTACGTTTGCACATGGAACTCGGCTAATTTCACCGCGGCTATGAACCGGCCTTGGGGGCGTGGTCTGTCGCTGATGTCAGCTCGCTCGGCCTTGATTGGCGATTAATTAATTATTTATTAATGATTTACTCGCGAACCGCTGAATAGTGCGCCCTAATATTTTACAGATTTGCACTATGTACGAATACCTATCGATTGGTACCACTTTCGTTAAAATTGGTGATTCCAAAGTCGTGAGGTCTCCTTGTTAGAGTTATAGCCAAAAAGTCAAATTTTGGAGTTTTCAAAAAAATGTGCGTATTTCATTTATTTTTGAAATTGTAGAAAAGGGGTTGATACATTCTTAACCGTTTGCATACCACGAGCTACTTTCGCGTTTTCCAGATTTCGTGTCGAAAAAAAAACCCAGGGCATTTTGTCGAAACAGACAACTGAAGGCCCACTGACACGTTATGAAAGGAGCGCTATCGCGCTCTTTTGCTTTTTTCGGCACATAATCGAAGAGCGCGATTGCGCTCCTTGGCGTTTTTCGATCGTGTTTTTCAAAACCCTCTGGTACGCAAACAGTTAAGACACTTTTTTGAGTAAAATATATTGGCGTTAAAAAAATTTAAAAATACTTGATTTTTGAGATACAATACAAAGTTGTATTTTTTTAAATATAAACAATACTTATTAAAGAGAACATTTTTAACTTCCCAATGATGTATCGCACTTATGGTGTAATTGCGAAAAATAAGCGTTATTTCTTATAGTTTCTAAGATATCCTATAATAATATCGAAATTTGCCCACCCTGTACACCTCAAATGAAGTGATAACCGATAAAAATTTTATAATGAACCGTACTATCTTTGGTTGTTTTTATCTGCTTATTAGTATTTTTCTTGTGTATTTCTTCTACACTGTGTAGCTACACTAACGATCACCAACAACCTGAACATTGTCAAATCTATTTACTTGTATCTCTGTTAAGCTCCGCGGCTATCAAAACTAGCCCAGTGGTGAATATTTGTTTCAAGGAAAGCGTTTTAGAAAACTTTCAATTAGATCAGAAGACCTGATGTTATGATGGGGGAAATTAAAAGCCGGTAATCATTAGTGATAATTTTTCTGTACTTTTCATCATTCAAAATAAGTCTGATTGCGACTTGGTTGAATATTGACGAAATTTTAGACCTAATTTGGTTTATATATCGCTTATTTGCGACAAGGTCAGCATAACTCAAAATTTCAGATTTTGCTGGCATTATAATTAAGATTTGTGTTATTTTCTTCCTGTAAGAACAAAAGTTATGATATCCCTTTAATAAAGGCAAAGAAGGAAATATTGTTGCATATCGAGTGTGTGCATAACAATTACATGGAGGTTGCAGGGGACACACAACGAAGTAAATTTTCATAATACAATAATGTAATATAATAATATAATCAAAACTTAAATATAAGTAAGTTATGACCCCTTAATTTCGGTAAATCGTAGTTTAAGTACTACTGACAATACCGCTAATATCGACACTTTGTCGGTTAGTAACTATGGTAATAATCAGGGAAAGCAATACCGTTACAAATTTTCGATACCGGTATTTTCGTTTTTAGTACCGGTAATACCGATATTTTACCGGTATTAGTATTATTTAAAAAAATGTAAACAAAATTAAAATTTACTTACTATAGATTATGTTATTATTTAGGGGTAGTACAAATGTAAAACACAACTAAACAACAAAACATTTATTTTTAAGAATACTTTAATAAAATTAAATCCCACTTTTTTAATATACAGGGTTAGTATAAAGTCCCGGAACGGTCGAATAACTTTGTTATTTGAGAAGTATCAATGTTGAAATTCTACCTGATTATATAGTTAAATGCGACGCATTTAATAATAACAGTTTCATTTTTCTTTCGTTTCCGGTTTTACAGGAAATGCGTCCAACTTTGTTTTCTTAAATAGCATGTATAGTATATTCGTGCATTTTCGAATGCAGAATAAATAACTACGTTTAAAAATGCCAAAATTCTTTATTCTATTAATAAAGAAGCATAATAGGACTTAAATTAAAAAGTCTGTTTAACACAAAATCAAGCAGACACGTCACCTTACTGAAACTTCACATTGCTGTCATATGTTACCTGTGTCATTATCAATAATTAATTAAGTTAACAAGAAAACAGGAAATGACTGTAAAACTTGTTACAAGGACAGTAATAAGTTTATTTTCATTGAATGGAACGCAATTATTAAAAAATTAACTAAAATTATAAATAATAAACGATTAACTTTAAGTTATAAATGTTCAAAATGCGACCCGTTTACCATTTGACACCGACGTAATCGGCCAACAACTTAATAAATTTTGTATTACTTGTGGTGTAACGCGGTGCATTTCCTCAAATTTTGTTGCTGTAATTTGTCTAAATTATTTGGCTGAGTTTTATACACTTGGCATTTCAAATGACACCATAAAAAGAAATGCAATAGGGATAAAAGTCTGGTGAACGGGTTGGCCATTCAAACGCTCTTCTGCGCCCGATCGAGCGTGCAGGAAATAATAAACATGAAATCGCAGAAAATAATAATAGGCATATGACAGCAACATGATATTTCAGTAAAGTGACATGTCTGCTTGATTTTGCGTTAAACTGATTTTTTTTAATTTAGGTCTTATTATGTGCTTTTATCGATAGAATAAAGAATTTTGGTATTTTTGAACGTAGTTTTTTATTCCGCATTCGAAAATGCACGAATATACTATACATGCCATTTAAGAAAACAAAGTTGGACGCATTTCCTGTAAAACCGGAAAGGAGAGAAAACTGAAACTGTTATTATTAAATGCGTCGCATTTAACTATATAATCAGGTAGAATTTCAATATTGATACTTCTCAAACAACAAAGTTATTCGTCCGTTCCGGGACTTTATACTAACCCTGTATGTATATTACGTCATTATTTCGTGTAAGTGATTATTATTTTTGATGCAAATTGAAATATGATTTCAAAAAACATATATGATCCAACGCACCGTGGTCTAACCTCGATCTTACTTTTGTGGTTGTATGTTGAGCAGTCGAAAAGGCTCGTTCTGACTCCACACTTGTTGGTATTGTTAACAAGTTTTCATAAGCAAGCTTTAGATGCACCCCCTATTAGATGCTCTTCAAAAAATGTAATTCTTTTTTAAGTTTATGTTCTATTTATAATCTTATGTTTTGTTCCTTTAGGTTTGGAACATTTGTCATTGCTTTGCTAATCACATTCTATAATTTGTTTTTTAATGAAACAGTTGCAGTATTAATAGCGGAGAGAGATGTAACTGGTGTATCAAAATTCTTCTTCAAGACCAAAATCTTCACTGCCAGGTTCATCACTTTTAACTCCTAGGCGTTATATAAGAGCAATCAATATTTTTGTAGTAGAACCTTTTTTAAGTTTAGAACATAAGTCTGTACCCGCTTCGATTTCGTTTTGTGAAGCGTTGTCTAAATATTGCAAAACTAGAGATATGTTTGTTCGTCTTTCCAATATTCTATACTTCAGAGCATTTACCAATTCAATACTTATTTTACTTTTTTTGTACAACAAGCGTGTCAATTATAAATTTAAACGTCGTATCTGCAACAAGAAAATTAGAATTTCTTCTGCATAGCGCTTCGACTGCTAATTTAATTGGTGACAATGCAACAATGATTTCAGAAATTAATAGAAACTCCTCTTCGGAAAAGACTATGTTTAATTTCAAATCACTTAATGCTTTTTGAACACAATACCATAATTGGTAAAACCTTTCCAACATAATAAGTAAACTATTCTATCGTGTTATGACATCCAACTGCAAATTCAATTCTTTACCAAATCGTAGTTTTACATATTTTTGTAAATATTGATCATTTTTTCTTCGGAGATCTTCTGAATCGGTCGGGATCTCATTTGATTCTAAGTGAATGGGGGTTTCCCCGAATCAAGCTTCCGTGTAACGTGCATCAATTAGCGCTAATTTTCCAATACCGAAAATATCGGTATTTTTATGGTGAATACCGGTATTAATACCGGCAGAAATTTGGACGGTATCCCGGTTTTCGGTATACCGGTATTGCATTCCCTAGTAATAATATCAAATGGTCTGTACAAATTTAACAAACCAGCCAAATGACAGTTCAACCATAACAAGTTGTATAGTGATATGATTTATATCAGCAATATTTAAAATATGGTGTACCAAAATTAGGTTGGTCATAACTTTATTATGCTTGTGTTTTTATCATTTTTGTATTATTATAAAAAGTTACTTTTAAATTTTTCATAACATAACTGTTATGAAATGTTCTGTGTAGTTCCATATAATATCCGCGTGCTGTTTACCATGACAGTGTGTTATTTTGCTTATGCTTTAGTATTCAGTTGCTACTATTGATAATCTTATGAATAAGAACAGACTTTGTTATTGAACGTTAAGTAGCTTGACATAGGTATGAGAAAAAACATTAAATCGATTTTTCTCAAAACTTTCTTGTTTTAATTATGACGCTCTTGTAGCAAATGAGCGATATGTTTGTCATCAAGATAATGTTGAACCATACTCACAATCAATAACATTAAGAAAACATTTTTAATAAGAATAATGTTAATTTACTGCCATAATATGCAAAGTTTCCAGACTTATCTTCCATTAAACACCTGTCACTAGAGAAATTAAAAACGTCCCACAATTTGGCTCCGTCTAAGAGAAGTTGAATGAATGTAAGACTTATTCAGATTATTGTAGATCTTAACAGCGATTCAAGAAAGGATGTAACAGGGTTTAGATTCATGATGATCATTAATGAAACTAGACAGTGCAAACGAAATGTACATGTTAAAACACTAAATACCAAGCAAAAGACATACAAGGTTTGCAGATCGCGATAAAATATTGATAATTTATTACTACACATGAAGTGTGCCTACCATCAAAATTACAAGTTCGTATGTTCCCTTCTGGGTGTTCTTTTTTTTAACATAAAACATAACATTTTTTTGTTATTATTTCAACAAGTGATACAAATTAATATTTTTCGTTAATATTTACTTGGTGTATACTGCCATAAATAATGCGATATCTATTATCGTAATAATTAATTGATTTCCTTTGCAATATTTATTTGCAGTGTGTGAAAGTATTTTACTTTTCACCGCAAGTAACTTTTGCCAAAATCTTGAAGTTGTTCCATAATTTTATAGCGACTGTGATCTTATTATTAATTTACATAACAATACTGAGCCTTTATAGTTTTCAGTAATGACCGTACAGAAATGAATGTAAGGTGTTCAAATTCATCACAAATCCCAGCGAAAATTTGAAAATTTTATGCAGTTGACCACTTTTAAACCTGTAAGATTTGGTGTAGATTTTAGTTCTAAATCAATGTATCTACCCAGAAAAAAATTGGCACGTGATCATACAGTGTTTTAAAAAAATTAGATAGATAACATGGTGTGAGAGCGTTTTTAAACATCCTCTAATTTTAGAAATTGGAATTTATTGCTCAGAAAACTATAATCTGCTGATATAAAAACATGGTCAAAATATGAATAAAATCTAATGAAGTTATTTCGAGCAATTTAAGAAAAACTTACGAAGGATATTATTTTTAAAGTTTTCTAGTGGCTAAAGTAAGCAACTTTATAGATATAGATAAGTAGTATATAAATAAGTTGTGTTAAATCATATTTTTGATCAAGTATCTGTGGTTTGCCGTTGTACACGTTATTTTCAGATACCTGTACATTAACATTTCGAAGATAATGTTTAACGTCGAAATTAATTAAAGAACAAGTGCGCTAAATTCAAACACCATACAACCATTTATGATCGCCTGTACAGGGTTTTGCCATTAGTATACCAGACATCAAAACGTTTAAAAGGTTTTAAACACACTAATGTTACTGTAATTTGTTTATACTTTTTGATAAAATCCTGTATAATACTTACCCACCACTGATTCTTGATGAAAAAAAAAAGTGATGTTTAGAATTTCATAAGACAACTAAGGATTTATCCCCAGGACACTACACGACTTCGAAATCTCAAGGTTGCCTTCATATATTTTTATGGGAATATACAGACGTCGTCCAGTGTCATGGGGATAGATCCTAAAATAAAACTCAAAAAGCATAATATAACAAATTCTATTTCATTGAATTAGATCACGATAACAAAAAGAACTAATTAATTAATTAATCAGTAATAATAAAGTAATGATAGGATCGTGAAAGATGCGACTCTTCAATAAAAAAACTCTTCAAAAAAACTGGCCAAGGGTTTAATTCCCTTTTCTTTTCTCCTCCCTTTCCATTTCTTTCCTTCATTCAAAATTAATAATCTATTTCACACATTATCCTCTTTACTCCAATATTATAAATCTTTCAGCGCTCAAAATCGCGCCCCAAATAACAAAAATAGGCTCAGTCCCAACGAGATAATCATCACAATCTGTTAGCGCACGCGCGTATTTGCAGGTAATATTACATGTATTATAATTGTCTTGGATGAGTTTTATTACGAAGCAGAGATGGGTTTCAAAAAAGAAAACGAAATAACTAAAACGGACCTAAGTAGAAACGAAACGGGCTGCCGCGACGATTAAGTAGTCTCAAATTGTCTCAAATCTGTGAGCTGAATCTTGGCCTTGCTGGCAAATCGCCAAAAATCGTATCTCCTTGAATACTCTTTGCCAATGCTTTTATACTAGCTGCTATATCCATTGATTCCTCAGGCTAAATATTATAAAAAAATATATTTAAACATTTAAAGTAATTTGAATTAAAGAGATAATTACCATTCTATCATCACTATCCTCGTTGATATGGTTTTTATAAGCCTTTAACGCGGGGATTGAAACCGGCAAAGACTTCGCCATTTGCAAACTTTGTTTTCTCGAATTTTCAGAACTTCTCGAATAATTCATGGTGGAATCATCATCGCTGTCTTCGTGATCAGATTCCACGAAGTTCGAGTCTTCTTCCATATCTTCCAGTTGGAAGAGACCTTCCGTGTCGAACGAACAAGCTTGATGAGGAAATCTTCTGTTATTGGATATGATTTGTCGTGGCGAAGAAGTCTAATATAAAAAAAAATCTTTTTAAATTGATTGAAATATAGTTATTATTTTTTTGTTGTCAAGTTAGGATTACGGAACCTCATTGAAATTCTAGTATTTTGTTTTTTTTATTTACCAACAATTTGGAAAGTTTTTTGGAAGTTTAAAGTATAAAGTTGTTTATAAATTGACTAATAATTAATCAATTTTCATCCAAAACAAAACATACATATGCTGTTAAAAAACGTTAATTGACTTTTAGGATATTTACCGTCTATAAAATAAATAAAAAATCAAAGTTAAATGCGCGATCTATACTATCTATTTTATTAATTTGATAATGGTAATTAAAGACTGCTGCTGTATTTTTATTAATTTATTAAAGAACTTTCTGACTAGTTTCGGCTATTCGCCATCTTAGAGAAAGTCTAATATTAGAAGTTATCTCATAACTTCTAATATAACTTCTAACAGATTTAAAATGCAATTAAAAGGATTATTAAATTCCAAGAATACCAATACACTTTAAAATTACATTAAAAAAATTGAAAGACACGTTAAAAATGTATATCGCACATAACAGTATGCGATATGTTTCAGAGGTCTCCCAAATGTATACTGACAAACTGAGATTGACAGACTTATTTGGTAAATCAGTCGTTAGAAATTTTTCCTGTAACGACATAAGCTAATGTGTTCATATAGAATAATACCATAAAATAGCACATTTGATCTTATTTTGGTTCTTTTGAACTAACAACATAACCTCAGAATGAAATACGTCGCTGTTTTTGATAAGCTTTGACAATTACGATGTAAGTAGATGAAGCAACTATTTTTGGGTAAACACATTATGTATTATAATTTCTTGTAAAATACTTAAAGAATTGATATTAGTTTCCCCGGAAAGACTGTAGTATTACATCACTGATATATTTCATAAAATTTACTTTTAAAAGATTGAGATGATGGGCAACAGTTGTCTGTTTCTGTTGATTTTTATTAGTTCCCAAGTTACTAAATTCGAATTGTTGTTCATGAACGCCAAGCAATTCATAATGACGTCGTTGAAAGTGTAAGGCACGTCTCACACTGAGGCAACAAGGAACTAGCAACCAGCAACAACGATATTGCCACTTGATGACATTTTACATATAACCAAATGATGTCTCTCACATTGGAGCAATTCGATATCCCAAATAGAGAGACGATCTATTTTATTTTATTAACATCATTTGATGATATGTAAAATGTCATCAAGTGGCAATATCGCTTGTTGTTGGTTCTTAGTTGTTTGTTGCTGGTTACTTCAGTATGAGACGTACCTTATGCTGCAAGAAATTGTAATAGGTACTATCTATATTTTTGTACTGCTTTGAGAAAAATAGCTCAACTTCAGAAAAAATCGCAGTCCAAATTTACTAGTAATCTTTACAGTTTTCGGAACACAGCGACGTAAACGACTGTTATGGAAATGTCGTTCACCAAAAGACCAAACCTAACTTGAAAGTCGTTCACAACGTTATCATTAGACGTTACAAAATACGAATTGATGTTCATGAACGACAAATGGTTCATAACGATATAGTTGAGAGTAACAAAATAGGATTGTAAGTATATTAATTAAAACCCCCTATCTGATCTCATAATTTCAGAGATATTCAATGTTAAAGTCCTTTCTATTTACTCATTGTTGCTTAATAACTGTTAATTTTGAGAACATACGCCTTAAAATTTCGTACAAATCTTAGGATGAACGTGAATTAAATGGTAATAATTTCTAAAATACCCTCATAACATGCATTTGTGGGAATTAGTAAAATGCAGTGTACTTTAAAACTAAAAGGTTTTTAACAATAAACCATTCAAGATAAGAAGACAGTTTTCTTTCATTGTTATTTGTAAATTGGTACCAATAACAATAAGCAGATATTAAATATGGAAACTTGTTGATACTTTGGTAGTTTTCTTTATTTATACAATCTTTTAGAAACGTAAAAAGACCTAAAATTCGTATTTGTTAAAAAAAAATCTAAAAATGTTACTTATGTCTTATCTTTCTTTCTTTTTTAGAATCGCTTAAAATGTTTAAAAGTTACTTCAAAATTTAACTTTTTTAAATTCGTCAAAAACTATTGTAATATCAAAATTTTATTTTTGCATGAAGAAATTCTTACAATAATTTTTACTTTTCTAATCTCTGAATTCATCTAATTGTAAAACTTGAAACCCCAACTGTCTGTAACATTGTTTTGGTTTATTTGAAAATCTTTTGATTTGATAAAGTGTGTCTAAAGTTACTTATCCATCTTTGTCCAAAATCATTTAGGATTTCCTAAAGTCTTCATTGATAAATTAAAATTTATTTTTTTAATGATTAAAAGATAGATGTGATAAGTCGCACAAACTTAAGAATCTTTATTTTTTTTTAAGAAAAGTCAAACATTAAAAGTCAAGGTTTTTGATTACCTTTTATTACGATTTCTATACTGAAAAAACTACTAATAAATCCTGCAAAATTATCGGATGGAACTCAAATAGTTTAAAATAACTTAGTACTCTAATAAAATTACTTAACTTCTTTAAGCAACAAAAAAAATTATTGTTTAAAACTGAGTAATTAAATCATCTAAAAACGTTAAGAAATTGCTTACGAATTTTTTTCAACAATCTTCAATTCGTTTTACTCAAGCATAACATCTTGGTAGTCGACATAAGTAGACCAACGACCTTTAAATTCGTTTAAAATTATTATTCTTTGATTAAAACTGTTTAAACGATCAAAAGATCAGAATAAAAAAATTGTTTAAGGTTAGAGCCCTTACAAAAATTATTTTAAAAAATATATAGTAGGGTTCTTTAGAGTCTTTCCAACACCTAGTCGCTCCACCGACCTTCGGGGGGTCCTTAAGCCGTCAGTCTCGCAATCAGTCGAACATCTCTGGTTGTGTATCACCCTTGTGTGTAGGAAGTTTGTATAACCAGATACGCGTTTGCGCTCGCTGAGCGGCACATCGCGGTTATTAAATTGTTTGAATTCTTATAACATCTTCGCTACTTAATTAAAATAGATTATTTTTTAACACAAGTGTCCCAATGTTATTTACCCGATGTTATTGATCATAATTTAGAAATAAAGAGAAATTTTTGTATGGGTCTTTTTGTAAACTTTACTTGAACCTTCAAGTTATATGGCATTATTAACCCTTCGTCAGTGTGGTAATGGAAAGTTACATCAGTGGTGTAGTGGGGTATCTTATACCCCACAATTTTTTTACACAATACTTTTACTTCTTTTTTATAGGAGTAACAAATACTGAAAATACATTTTGAAAAATATAATGGTTGTGGTATGTCATACCCCACCACACTGACGAAGGGTTAAGAAATATATCGACGATTATGTTATCAATTGGATTTATTATTTATTTTTGTTTTTTCAAAAAGATTCAAAGAAAGAAGTCTGAAATGGTCAAATAGGAAGTTTTTTACCCGTGAATTAAACGCAATATACAGTTTTCGCGGAAAGATGTCTCATGCGTCATTACTTGTCACCGTTTTCTCGACATATGTCAAATAATTTTTTCTTTATTCAATCATATATGTCAGAAAGAGACGAAAACCGAAAATAGTAGTCTAGAATAACATAATTAATTAATGACGCATGGGACATCTTTCCGCGAAAAGACTATATGTAAAATAACTTCATTTAATGCTTCCAGAAGATTTCAGATCCTTTCTCTGAAATTTTTGAAATCGTGCGTTTATGCAAATAAACGACGGACTTGAATGAAATTCTGAATGAAACCAATTAATTGCATAACCACCGATATTTTCGTTAAAACCTAAAAAAATCCGTAAAAACAGCTTATATCATAATCAACAAAAAGGATGTCCACTTGACTGCATCTCAAACCTTATTGTCATACATCTCAAAAGTTTAAATAATATTTAGAAAAAAAAACCATCAAAATATTTTTGTTAATTTCGAAATTATAGCCAAATCAAATCGAAGGAATAATTCTGGGACACTTGTATAAACAACAACACTAATAAATTGCCTTTTCAATATATCACAATAAATAGTAAACAATCGAGTCGATTCCTTTGATTTCGTTTGAGGTCTTCAATATTTATCTGAGTACTTCGAAATTCCTCAAAATTATTATAAACCTATGAACATACCCACAAAAAATCATTATCAACATACCAAAAAAAAAAAACTTACAATAAAGGCTTGTTTGGTCCGATCAAGTAGAGACAGTCTGTTGGGGCTTTCGGGCGTTTCAGGTACTTGGTTCTTAGACAGTCTGTTGCCGAGCGGCGTGGACATCGCTTTTGTACTAACGGTGTTGTTCTCTTTGGAAGCTCTTCGTTTACCCTCTATGATTTTTCTAAGCGGAGAAAAACGTCAGCCCACGTCAACAAAGATTCATTTAGGTTATCGTTAAGCATAGTTTCGATGATAGTTTCAATTCGCGTCGATAAATACGGTTAAAATAGCGAGCTCTAGACTAAAAATAGCATCGAAAAGCACGGTTTTCAAGTGTTGTGCAGAGTTCATTAGTAAAAACGTGGAAAGTCGTAAACATGTTGATCACCGAACGGTTTTGTAATAATATCGTTCTTAGAACGGGTTTTTTTTTGTGGGAGAAGAGATAACAACCGATCAGGTGTGAAAACTAATTAACACGTTAAATTTTATTTATCTGTTTTGGTTTTTTCCGTCGACGACTTGAGTGTATGCTTGTAAATAAATTTAAAATTAACGAACGTTACTCATCTGATGGAACAACACCTTATCTAAATTACCGCTAAATAATGTTATATAATAAACTTAAAATGTTAATCGTTAAATTGGATTGTTTGTGTACAATTACGCAAAAGATTCATTTTCCCTTTTATTCAAATTATATTTAATTTCTGATTGTTTAAAATTAAGATTTTAAAAAGACAAAAACATTTTTTTACCTTTAAAAAATTATCTCTAGATAAGCAAAACGGTTACTTAAGCTTGTTATTAAATAAAAAAACACTCAGATCAGACGTAATCTTATTTTTGAATAACAAACAAAATCCTCTACGTTATTAATTACGTATGTATTTTATGAATAATATTTAAGGGTATACAAATAATTTAAACACCTTTCTTACGTACCTGGACAGAGCGTCATGCTCGACTAGAACTCGTGCTTTGTACTCTTCAAATAACGCGTATTGCTGGTCGGAATACTGTCTCACTTTGTTTTCTACAGCTGCCAGTTCGCGATTGATCGATTCGTTGGCCCTTTGCATTAGATTGTTGACTATTACCTTTTCATCTGGTGCCATATCTAAAAATTATTGCTTATTATTAATTAAATCGACATAATGCAAATTGATAAAATTAGGAATAAGAATTTTAAAACTATGAAACGTAATACATTGTTATCTTGCAAAAAAATAAAAATAAAAATACAAGAAATAAAGGTGAAATTTGAGAAGATGTAATAGAGTGTTTTAAAGGAAGGTTTAAAAAAGAAAGGAAAACAGCAATAAAAAATACAAGCGAAAATATAAACCATCGTTATTTAAACTTTAAAGACACTGCTCAACAAAATTAAGGTAACGCCGCAAAAAAAAGTTTAATTAGAGTTTAAATAATCTTTTAGTTTGCAACTCATTAATCTTAATTAATATTTATTTAAACGTAATAACGTCAGTTTAAAACTATGTACTTAAAATAAATTACAACAAACAAAAAAAATTAACAAGCTTTTTAAGCAAAAAAGTGAAATGTGAGTCTATAACGTTATTTAAGGAATTAATAACATAACTTTCATGTGTTTGAACGTTAACCTTATACCCAGTTAAGAAAAATTTACTAAAATTAGAGTGAAAATTAATGATCGTGAAAATCTAATCTAATCTAATCTGAGAAAAGGGAAAATTCACAAATGTGTTGACACAACTTCCGAAATAAACACAGAATAAACGCTTTACTGAAATCAACAAGTAAAAAAAGGGATGTAAAATAGTGATGTGACGAATAGTAAGTGAACCGAATACCGAACATTCGGCTAAATTTGAACCGAATATTCGGTCTTTGTTGAATGGCGTGAAAATAAGATTCAAAGAAATAGGGGGGGAAAAAATTATTTTATGGCAACGTTGTTAAATCCCCGATATCGCTTAAACTTTTTCTCATGTGAAAACATATCCGTTAGAAGGCATACTATTTTTTGGAAGCACTTGGAAAAGACTTGGAAGAGAAATGATAAGATGAATATAAACACAAATATTCAGCAACTGTCTTCTACAACAGATAAAAACTTGAATCGAAGTCATTTTTCGTTTTGGGACTGCTATAAAGCCATAGCCACATCTAGTAAGGCCGATAATGACTGCAGTCCTAGAAATAGAGTAGCAATTTAACTGGAAGATTACTTGTCTGAGAAATTACTAATGAGAGAGCAAGTTCCATTTATTTAGTGGAAACAACATAGCTTGAAATACCCAAAAAAATGAGTAAACTGGCACAAGTGTACTTATCAGCCCCATCAAATACAGTTTTCAGTGAGCAGCTATTCTCTGAATAGCTTATCATTTGTATGCACATTCAATATATTCTTCAAATTTATTAAAACTTACAATTAGTTACATAGACAACCGAATATTCGGTAAATAAGTTCAATATTCGACCGAAAACCGAATATTGCAAATGAAGCCGAATAAGTCCCATATCTAATGTAAAAGAAATTAAAACAATTACCGAAAAATATCAAGGAAAATTATGAATTTGATAGTTTTGGTCTTGAAAGTATGGAAACTATAATTGATATACGATTGAAAAATGTTGTTATTAACATCATAAAGTGAATTATGTAAAGCAAATTAATATGAACACCATAATAAATGTAGGAGTACATATAACAGGGGGGGTACATATATAACCTGCGGCTCTTTGAAGGATTATTTGCGGCTCTCAATAAATGTACCCGAGTCTCCTTTTAATTTTTGTGTTATTGTATTTTAAAAAATGATTAACGTTCCGTTATCTAGCTATAATGTATTAAATCGTTGTGTAGATTTGTTTGATCCGATAACTGCATTTACAAGAAAAGGAAATTACTTATTCTGAATTAGACGATGACGAGTGGTTACAAAACTTGATGTTTTTCACTGATGTCATGAAACATTTGCAAACACTGAATTTACACTTGCAAGGGAGAGATAAAATAATATCTGATCTCTTACAGTGTATATTTAGTTTCCAAACTAAATTGTAACTTTTTCAAAAGGACATTAAAAATAAATTCTAAAATAGATTTAGAAGACTTGAAATATTTTAAATCGTCTCTAGATTTTTTTCTGAATCCATTTGAAATTAACATTATTTAAAGCGAGTTTTCCATTTCCAGTATAATTATGACCCAAAAAGCATTTGGAGAATTAGAATTAATAGAGATGCAAGAAAATTAAGTTCTACAATTAAAATATAAGTCGATGTCGATTACCGCATCTTAGAAATTTGTACCAGAACCGAAATATCCTGAATTAAAAAAGGTTGCTTCTCGAATTATTTCAATATTCGGAAAAACGTACTTGAGTGAATCATTTTATTTCACTTTAAAATTCCTAAAATCCAAACACCGATCAATATTAACGAACCAGCATCTCAAAGAATTACTGAGAAGTGAACCAATTATTTAAAAATTTTTAAAGAATTATTAAAAGAAGTGAAAAATAAATGTGTTTAATTTTTAATATTTAAATTCAATACACATATTTCGTACTTTTATTTATAAGTTTTCAACAAATATAATTTCTGTAAAAAAAGTTTTAATATCTCTTTTCCATACTTTTTAAATACAGTGAAATTCCCCTTCACGGACACCCCCCTTGGACGGACAGTTTCTTATGGAACGGTCCGATTCTCATATAATATGCATTGCGTTAACTCTCTTGGACGGACATTCTCTTGACCGGACACGAACACTATCAAATGTTCTCTTAAACGGACAATCGCATCGCGCCGACTTGGCTGTCTCCCTTTAATAAAAGATTTTCTCTTTAACCGGTGTTTTACCGACTTCAATATTTGCAAGATACAAGCGCAGACTATATCGTGCCTTTCTGCTTAGCTTGAATGGGGAACTTCTCCGAGTAAACCGAAATTTAAACGTTCTCATTTTTTCGGTACATACGGGTTCAATACTAATTTGACGTTTATGCAGAAAAAGATATGCGGATGTATTGTACTTTGTAAAAACTGCTTGGGCCCAAGTAACCAAGGAAACAGTTCAAAATTGCTTCCGTAGAGCAGGATTTAAGCAGGACAATATGCAAAGTGAAGACCAACTAAATGAGGTTTTTTACATCTGATCCAGAAGATGACTTACCACTTAATGTAGTTACGGATATTCTCAAATATAAGACTTTGTTGAAATTGACTGATAATAAAAACCTTAGTGATTTTTTTTAAACTGGATGAAAATTTGTATGTTGAAGACTCAAATTCAGGGCAAAAAATTGAAAATCCAGAAGTGCAAGAACTATTTGAAGATTCTGATGTCGATGATGTTTCAGTACTAGCAGAGAATATCCAAAATTATGATGATAGAGCCTTTGAACCTTCTTTGCAAATTGAAAATACGATTTCTGGACGCCAGTTTAAAGAAAAAGAGGAGACAAACAACAATAGATGATTCTTTACGTTATTAGACTGACACTTAGTTTCATATTATATATTATTCTATCATATGTATGTATTTTGTATGTACTTTGTAAGCTGACAAATCCTTCTTCTTTTCGCAAGTTTTTAAAAAATGTCGGAATTATTTAATCTTTGAAAGAGAGTTTCAGTCCCTTTAAGTTAATACTTACATCAATTAGTTAATACAGAAGGCAAGAGTACTCTTAATTTTACTTAATAAGTGAATTTAAGTTGTAATTTTTTTATTTAATTTAAAAACATTCACATATACGCTTTAAATATCCGATTTTTTAAATAATAGTTTTAATTTAAAAAAAAACACGATATTTACTTCGAATTTCTCTTAAGCGGACACCCCTCTTGAACGGACACTTTTGGTCGGTCCCGTTGGTGTCCGCACAAGGGAGATTTCACTGTTTAATTGCCGCTCGCGAAACATTTCAAATTTTGAAAAATGTCTTGGACTATCAAAGAGCTTCGCTACCTTTGATCTATAAGAAAGAATAATCAATTAAAAATTTCCGTAATATAGTTTTACTTTATCAAACGTATAATTATTTAATTCTTAAGTCTTCCAATACATTCAATTGAATCATATCGTTCAATGACTACTGAAGTGGTGCATCTCAAAAATGGTAAAATCTTTATTTGGTGTACAAACTGGTCAGCTCATTTTTTTTTAATTAAAAAGCAAAAAAAAAACGCAAGTGCAGTTTAGGGTTGGGATAACTTCGTTTATAGTTATATTTTCTCTTATAAAGCATAGATTTGTCCTATAAGAGATTTTTATTTAAAATGAATAAAATTTTACTAAAATGAAATTTTTGAAAAAAAAAAAATGGAACTGACCACTATTTCTGCATAAACATTTCAACTTTGGGAACAAATTTCTACTAAATGATTAACTAAAAAAGCGGAACCACAAAGTATGTACCATCGTCAAAGGATTACAGCTCCTTTAAGAAGCAATTCTGGACACATGTTCATAAGAACTTTTCCTTATAGGTTTTGCTGTACAAGTAGCCCTTAAGTATGTGAACATTATTTCTGGATACTTGATGTTGCTTCACTAGTGGCACAATTTAGTACGATGGAGACGTGTCTGGTTATAATTGTGTCTCTATAGTTGATTCTTTGAATTGAAAACTGAAAATTTCAAATATTTAATGCCTATTTAATAAAATAGTTTTTTCTTGTAGAAGTGATCTAAATGAACTAAAGAAATTTTTCAGCACTACTAGCAATTTAACTTAAAACTGAAAACTTATTTCAGCAAAACCGACACATCTTAAAAGAAAATGACTGGAAAATGTACATTAGTCATTATGAATTTTATATTTCTGTCCATGCACCAGTTCTAGTGCTATCTTCCTAACTGCTGAAATTTTTAAATTTTTAAACTAATACTTTTCCTGTATTGTTATTTTTGACTTGTGCTACGATTGTTACCCATGAGCGATATGTGTGTTGATGAATAGATCAACAACTTATAGGACTAAAATTTCAAACTAAACAGCTTCGTTAAAACTAGTTCTCTTACGTTCAATTAGAAAAGATTCCAACAAACTATCAAAACGGAATACCTCTATAACTAAGTATACAAATAGCTATGTGTTTAACACGTTAACCGCAGCGCGGCATTCACTTGTGCCGCGCCTGATTTCAGTTGGTGTAATGCGGCAAATGGTTTGTGCCGCATTCTTATACATTTTATTAGGTGGTGGTCTGAGCGGAAAAAAATTTTTTTCTTAAATGGCGAACAATGTGTTAAGAACTGAAAATAAAGTACTAACGAGAGAAATGTAGTGATATGGAAGAAAAAATTAGAGTGCATTCAAAATTTAGTTAGAAAAATAACAAAAATTTACATAAAATGAAGGAAAATTGAGAATAAAATGACAAAATAATAACTTACAGTATATCGGAGGTGAGACAAAAAAAATTATATCTCAATTTCGAAAATATGCAAAAGTTTTGCAAATTGAATTATGAAGCTTTCCGTATTTTTTACGAAATTTTCTTTTGCCGCATACGATATGTTGATTCTAGTCATAAATAGTTATGTACAATACCTACATAGAATGAAAACGTTGATTCAATTCCAAAATTGAATGAATTGTAAACTCATGAATAAAATACAGATGAAAATTAAGGTCAAAATGATGAATATTAAAACGATTTATTATGAAGCAGTGACTCATGAAAGATGAAAATGTAATTGGATTAAGTTAAAAACTGAATAAAATAATGTTGCGTAAATCAGTTTTAAACAAAAAGTATTTATATTGTGAAATATCCACAATTAACTCATTTACTCATTCATAAAAGGGAAAAATATTTGTAGATTTCGCAGAATTTAACAAACAAGAATGAAAATTGAGTCCAAATAAGAGAAAACATAAAACAGAAAAATACATACACATATTTATTTAAATTAATATTCTTTATATGTATAAAAACGTTGGCGTGAATTAATATTAAAATTTAAACATTAGATTTTATTTTAAAGTCATAAAAATAAAAATGTTGATTTAGCTCTAAAACCGAATAAATAAAACTCATGAATAAACTATAGATGAAAATTGAGGTCAATATTGAAATGATTTATTATGAAACTATGACTCACATATTAACAAAAATGTTGAGTTAGCTTCAAAATTCAATTAAACAAAGGCAGGCATTGAAAGAGATTTCATATCAATAAGAATATAGTCGCAAAAGATAAAAATGTTTGTGTACTTGAATAATTTAATAAAATGCAAATGAAAAATAAGGTCAAATGAACAAAACATTCATAAACTAGGAAAACATTGACGTATTTAAAGAATTTAACAAAAAAAAACCATTTTATGTCAAATCATAAAATGAAAGCATAAAATTTACAAGATTTATAAGTTTTAAAATTTAATTAAGATTACGTATATTAAAATTCAACTTATTTAACCTGAAGATTTGGCTAAGATTACCCATTGTAAGTTCTAAAAAGGCGGAAATGTTGTCGAAGATATGAATGAAGTGTAGTATATCATGAAATCTAACCCCTTTCGAATTTATATCAGTATGGATCTATTTGAAACATAATGTTTCAGTAGCTATATGTACCCAAGGAGTTAAAGTTTGTAATTTTTTTTAATTCGTAAGTATAACAATGCACGGAAGTTATTTACAGGAAATTAAATTATTTTTAATTATTATAGCCATGAAAATACAGAAATAATTTAACAAAACGAGAAGAATGAGTTGTATTTAATAAAAAAAATAAGATGGATATTATTGGAAGTTATTAAAAGATTAATTTTTGTTTGTTGAAAACAACCACAACTAAATTAAAGTACTGTTAATTCTTATGAATAGAGGATTTTTTTACTAAAAGTGATCAAAATTCCTTTATTTAAAAGTACTTATCCTAAATTATTAAGAACAATTTAGAAGAGATGATAATTGTATTGATGAAAAGATTAGTTTTAAAATAAAATTGAAATTATCAAGAATACATATTTAAAAAATACAAATTAAAGTTGTGTTAAAGTTTATATTGTGAACTTAATGAGAATTAAAAGCAAATTAAAATATACTTACTGCTATATATAGAATTAGATGGATTCTTAACATTGGTATAAATCATAATATTATAACTGGTTGAAAAATCAGAGCTTTTTTCAATAGCCTCAATAGCCGCTTTGTCCTAAAACAAAATAATAAGTTTAAATCATAACACTATTCCTATCATTAATCTTGTCCTTGACAGAGCTAATTTTATGCAATCCCAGCAAAACTATTTATCAGCCTCTACTTTGACCAGATTAAGATTAATTTTTGATAAATTCCTATGATTGATTATCACATAATATATTTCAATTAATTACCAATAAGTTAGCAGAGATCAAAATAGGGTTTCCTTTTTCTTTGTGGACAGCGTGTGTATGAACATTACAATTGAAGCATAAGTGTACAGTGTAAGGGCCAATACTTCGAGTAGAAACAAGCCCTGAGATCTTTGTAGTAACCTTCTGAAGGCTCTTGACCAGCTGGAGGTCCTTGAGTTAAAAATAATAAATATAAGTATTTTAGAATGTCATTTTAATAAATTGAAGGATTATATTGGAATATTAATAAAGATGGTTTTACCTGTTGGAAGAAGGCATCAGAAGTTGCCTCGCTTCCAAGTAAGGATTCAACATTAACCTTCTCAAAGTCACCGAAATCCTTTTCGTTCGCCTCAATAATCACGTTCAAACAGTTGCAGGCTAACATTTCGTATTTAATATTACAATCTATCCGGAGAGACACATACACACAGAAACGCGATAAACGATAAATATAACGCAATTTAAAATTAAGTCCTCTCTCTGTCCCAAGGTAAAAAATATATACGGCTGTTTATAGAGAGTAAGCGCGCACGCACACACACATACACAGAGGAGAGACACACTCTCGGCAAAGAGGCAACGAGCGAATGAGGTAATATTTGTTTACTGACGACAGCGTTTAGCGAACGTTCTCGATCGCGATTTGAGCCGATTTTTATTATTTGGTCGCTTTCCCGTTATTTTCGCGACAAGTTCGGACCTGTCCGAGGACCGAACTACCATCGAAACGCGTCCAGAATTGAACAAAGAACTTTCGGCTCGGGCGAAGACCGCTTTGTGTTGTTGCCAACGCGAATAGAGCGCATGTGCTCGTGCACGTTGTCTCCCGATCCTCGGAACCTAAACGGCCGCAGCCAGCATCTCGTCCGATAAAAATCCGAGATACGTAATCCCGAACCTGAATGACGCAAAACTCGTTCTGTTTTGCGAGAATATTTTGGCACGGAACACATTTAAAACGTGCGTTTCAGCAAGTACGTTTCAACAGATTTCCCTGAAATATAGATACCCAAATATACACTTTATCGAACGTGATAATATAATTTCTAAATATTTAAGTAATTGGGATCAAAATCGTACTGATAACATACAGGGTATAGTGATTAAAATAGTAGAGTAAATATGAGATATATTCAAGTTTGATAAAAGAAACTTGATATTGTTCCTCATATAGAGTTACATGAAGAACCCTTGTGTAATGATGAATTAGCTTCTGTCATTCAATAATTAGCAAAGGGTTTGTCCTTGAGAAACATTAGTGCACGCTTGCAAGGAAATGAGGGAAATAGAAAAAATGAAATTTACCCTTTTAACGTCGGAGACCGATATATCGTGTTTCTCGGTTTACTATGCGCATTGCGAGACCTCTACCTCAAAATAAAATACAGTAACTCAAAAAACTATTCGCTCACCTTGTGTACTTACAATCAGCGATGGGCGACGGGTAAATACCTTACGGGTAGATGAATGAAATTTGGGTACACACCTAGTTTGTATACCCAAGCATAATATGCATAATACGCTCTCAAGCCAAAACGGCATAAACGCCAAAACGGCCATTTTTTAGTTAGCTACACCGTTGAGTAGCATTTTTAAATCTGCATGCAACAGTTAAAGCGGCATACCCGAAAACAAACCTCAATCGCTATAAAATTGGTTTAAAGTTTGCGTAAAAACCATTTAAGATTCATTATGTCAATCATTTTTTGCGTTTTCTGAAAAATTAGGCAAATGTCGTTTATGCCGTTTCGGCTTGGCAGCGTCGATATAGTACCCACAGCATACACTCTTACGAGTATATACGTGTAACACGTTGGGGTAGTTCCCTCCCCTGCCCCGAATCCTTTAAAAATAAAAAATGTCATTTCAGCACCTAACTGTAAAAAAAGAATCACCTGAAAAGAAATTTATTAGATGACACTTAACATTTTCGCCTAAAATTGATGCAATTATTCGAATACTGAAACCAATTGTGGAAGTTTTAGATAAATTTAAAGCACAAGACTGTACTGTTCACAAAGTTTGTGAATACATGTCAAATGTTGAAGTAAATTTAAGAGAAAATCTTTCCGGAAGTGACATGAACGTGAATGAAAACATGTATTGCCAATATTTTGAATCGTGCCTTGAAGCCACTTCATTTTACAGCTGCATTACTAGATCTATTCAATCAAGGTTCAAACCTTACTCAAGAACGACAAATTGACGGAATGGAATTCGATACGAGATGGAAAGTCGATTCTCTTGAAAATGTTATGACAGATTTAGCAAATTACCACTCAAAGCACAATTTATTGTCCAAAAGTTTCCTGTGGAGTTGTAGCCACTCTACATCTCCAGTTTTTTTGTGGAGAGGACCGTTTGGTACAACGTCGTTATCTAAACCTGCTGTAAGAATTTTAACTGCACCAGTTTCATCGGCGGAAACTGAAAGATCTTTTAAAACTTTTTCGTTCATTCATCATAAAAGACGAAACAGATTGACAACCGAAAGAGCTGGAAAGATTACGTACATAGCTCACAATTGGAAAATCAAATTCGAATGTAGTAAGTCGGAACAACAACCAAAACCAAGTATTTCATATTCTGCTGATTCTGCACAATTTTCTGATGATGAAGATGGTAGTGTTGATAAAGAAATTCAAAGTTCAGCTCCTGAATGTGATTCAGATACAGACTCATCACAAAATGATGATCATTTAAATATCCAGACGGACATCACTTAAATTACGAAATCAACAAATGAACCTGAAGATATAGTTTTTAGTTTTTTTAAGTATAGTTTTCGTTAAATAAGAATGTTTTGTTTTGTTTAAAATAAAGTAAATTGTTAACGTTTATCATTTCGTTGTTTTGGTTTGGATTTATTTTTACACAGTTTAAAGTTCTAAAATATCTTAAGTTGACTAAGCAAAAATAGTTAAATATATACAGGGTGCATGGTATATACCCAAATTCCGATATACTCTATATTTATCCATTAGGTACGTACCGGGCACAAACGTTGGGTATATACCCAAATTTTAATATACCGGGTACTAGCCCATTACTGCTTACAATTTTAGTTTGGCAAAAATAAAATAATTGGTAGGAAAAAAGATTTATTCTAACACAAATAGACGTAACAATGTCCTTATAAGAAATTAACAAAAAAATTGTTTCTAACGTTTGGGTAATAGTTATAAAAAATTATAAATAAATTAACGCTCAACTTTTATCTCCAAAAAGTACTCGCTCACTTAGCTTTAACACAATAAATCAATTATTATTTGGTATATCATAGCGTTTTGTCAGATGGTGTATTCCCATTTGATGAGTCTATTGCGCCATATATCGCATTTTCGGAAAAAATCTCACATAACGGATTTTGCAGGCACATCGCCGAAATATTAAACTTACTTTCGTCTGTAAATATTATTCTGCTCCAGAACGTATTTCCACTGTTTTTACAGGTTTCAACAAATGATTTCCTTTTTTTCTTTTTAATTTTGTTTATGTATGGTTTCCTTTTTACAACTCGACCGTGATAACAAGCTTCATACAGGACATTACGAATGGTATTTACAGATATAGTTTTGCCAAACTCACTGTTGGCTTCAATAGTCATTTTTGTTACACTTTTATTAGGATTTTTAATTTTGATGACAACAATTCTCTTTTCATTGGAAGTTAATTTCTGGGGACGACCAAATCTAATAGCTTTGTTAAAATTATTGTTTGAAGAGAATCTATCAATAATGCTTTTTTAGGTCGAATACGACCTTTTTACACATTTGCCAATATCTCCAATAAATTTACCTTCTTTGCGTAGGCTTGTAATATTTTTTCGAACATCTGTATATGGACTCTTGTTTCGAAAAAAATAGAGGTTAGTAGATCTGTTAATTAAAAAATTTAGGCAAATTATATGAAGTCTGGCAATTTTTCTATTCGTATATCAATATTTAATTTGATTATATAGATTTGTTTTAGACGAATTAGACTACAATAATACATACTTCTGGGCTTTAAATGGACTTACACCACTTTCAAAATTATTTGTATTACAATAATTTTCTTTTTACTTTCAATTATTTTGTCTTTATCAAATTAATATAGCAAGTACGCAAGGTGGGCGAATAGTTTTTGGAGTCACTGTAAATACTTTTATAACCATTCCGTCTATTACTCTTCTGTTTGAATTGTGTAAATATTGTTTTTTTTTGTTTAGTTTTGATGAGTTTTTTTTTCAAACCTTATTGTTGGTTAGTTGTTAGTAAAATCGTGACAAATTCGATTGGTAATTTTAGCACAGTCACCTCGATTTCGCCTGGCATTAAAAGGGTTAAATAGACTGGAAGTGAACTGATCAACAAAAAGGAATTAATTGGCTAATGAGGGATTGTAAGGAGAAGGGAAAACGACAAAAGACAATTTAGTCAACAAATTTCGATTTAAGAAAAATTTCTAGGTGATCAATCCTTCTGTTAATTTTGAAATTCTACATTCAAGTCAAACCTAAACATCAGCTCACAAATAATACTCTTATAGTAGTACTAACACAGAGTGTATTTAAATAACATAACAGATGGTAGTTCTCATACGGAAAAAGTACATCACTTAACTTAATAACTTAACTGATGGTAGTCCTCATAAAAACGGTAGTTTGATAGTTTTCGAGATAAACCAAGATAAAGACAGTAGTAACTTTATTTGATTGTGAGATGTAATTTCAGGGAAATTTTATTTGGGATGGGTAGGTAATTGGGGCGTTATCAGCAAGAGCTTCTCACAGCAAAAAACTTTTTTAACACGTTCCCCCCGTAGTGTATTTTAGAAGTCTTTCTTTACAATCGTAACCATTTTTCCCAATTATTTAAAAAAAGCTACGGCGTGTATCACCGGTGGTACACGTCGGCGCGAACGTGTTAAGAAATTATTTGTGTAGTATCAATATGTACAATAAAAATTACTGGATTTCATTTAAAAAATACAAATTTGGCAAAGTGCTAAATTATCGAACAATGAAAAATATTTTCAGAGTATTTATTAAGCGCCTCTAGAATATTCAGCATATAGCAACGAAAACACACAAAAATGCAAACTTGTTCCTGTAAATAAGCATTTAAACACAAGACAGATACTTGTAGAGAATCAAATCTTGACTAAATAGTTGAAAATTTCGAAATTTTCGTTCTCATAAAGTACAAAAACTTAAAACTCGTACGGTTATATATCATTTTAGTTGTAATATATTATTTTTGTTACAAATATATACACGGTTCGGAAAAAGATGTCTCATGGGTCATTATTTGTCACCGTTTTCTATTTAACATAGGTCAAATATTTTTTTTATCTTATTGTATTTGACAGAAAGAGATAAAAATTGAAAATGTTTAGTATCTTTGTACGACACTAAGAATTGCGTTCCCACAGTCTAAATAAACGACTCAAATACGAATAGCTGTAAAATTTTCTTATCGCTGAATTGTGTGATTTCCAAAATTGAACAGTATTTCTGTACGGTGTCGAGTAAAACCCGTATACTTTTCAAAAATTAATGGACTGAATATTTGTTTTCAATTTGTCTTTCGTTAATAGTTTCTAAAACATCTTCTCGTCAAATGTTAATTTTCAGAATTCTTTTTTGGAAGTTTGAATTATGACAGTGTTGTTAATTTATAACATTTTAGGGATAAATCTGAGAACAACCCTCAAATTTCATCGATTTCTATGCTTGTTTCTATGGTTTCTTGTCTATAACTTTTGTCTTACAATAGAGATTTTTAATGCACAGAATAAACACTTGAGTGGCTACGAGCTACACGGGAATGGCACGGATTCAATTCTGAGAATTAATGTTAATTAGAGAAACATGCATTTAAAGTTTATTAAACTTCCAAATTCAATCATGTTTGTTACTTTTTGTTTAGCGAGTGATAATGACTAATCCTATAGAAGTATACAGGGTGTTTAAAAAAGATGCGGCAATATTAAAGGGGGTGATTGTCCAGGTCATTTTATACGAAAAAGTTTATAATAAACATGGTCTGGAAACGCTTCGTTACGTGTTGAAGTTTAATTTAAAAAAGCATTAAAAATTTACATATTTTGAAACAGTTCAATGCATTCAAGCATTACTTCCCGCTGATTTTCCTCCTCGCGTTGCACTCTGTCAATGGCTTTTGCAGAAAATGGTTGAAATCCCTCAATTCCTGATATTGATTCTGTTCACCGATGAAGCGAATTTTTCAAGAAATGTAATACGCAATTTCCATAATAACCATCTATGGTGTGACGAAAATCCACATGAAATTCTTGAAGATCGTTTTCAATATCAGTTTTCTTTGAACGTTTGGCTTGGAATTGTGGGTGACTGCCTAACTGGACCGGTATTTTTACCAGGAAGACTCACCGGAGGGGTGTATCGCAACTTTTTGGAAAACACGCTCCCTGGTTTTCTGAAGGACGCACCATTAGCAATTAAAGATGCAATGTGGTATATGCACGATGGCGGATCAGCCCACTTTAGTCAAGTAGCTCGCGATTTCTTAACACAAGCATATGGAAATTGCTAGATTGGGCGAGGTGGACCTCACTTATGGCCTGCACGATCCCCGGACTTAAATCCCCTGGATTTTTCCTGCGAGGCCATTTGAAGTCCTTGGTGTACGCTACTCCATTGGAAAACGTAGAAGACTTAAGAAATCGAATCATTGTTGGGTGCAACTCAATTAAAACAGATCCTAGTGTTTTTGAGAGAGTTCGCCAGTCAATGAGGAGAAGATTGGATTCTTGCATCCGAGCTCGAGGTAGTCACTTTGCACAGTTTTTGTAATTTTTGCTTGGTAAAATTGTTGGTTTGGTAAAATATTAGTTTTTGTCCTTGAATAAAACCCTTGTTCTATAAAAAAAATTTCTTTTATTATAAACTTTTTTATTTATAATAAAAATGTTTAAACTTCAATGCGCAGTAGATCGGTAACGAAGCGTTTCCAGACCATGTTTATTATAAACTTTTTCGTATAAAATGACCTGGACAAACGCCCCCTTTAATATTGCCGCATCTTTTTTAAACACCTTGTATATCAACATAAATTAACGCAAAAGCTACATGTGGCGACATCCTTCCTACTATTCTGAATCGCACAATATTGGATCAGAGTATGCATTTGGCAATACTCTGACTTAATATCACAAAAATTGTTTTAGAATGTTGTCAAAAGTGTTTTCAAAAAAAGTTAAAATGTTAAAAACAAATTTTTTAATGGTAAAGAAACCGTTGTCGAACACATGTTTGTCGCCGATTGTTTTAAATTATCTTTTAGTAAATTTAAATATACGAAACGATCCATTGTGGAGTCTATAAAAGCTATATTTCCCATCCCAGCCGCCGACATGCAACCCCAAACCATCACATTACAGCCGCCGTGTTTTACGGTAGGGTATCAAATTTTTAGGTAATAACTCATTTTTCTTTCGCCATACCTTTTGTCTACCATCTGACCCAAACAAATTAAATTTGCTTTCGTCAATAAACATGCCATTAGCCCAGAAAGTGTCATCGACGCCTTTGTATTTATTAGCAAAATCTATGCGTTTTTTTCTATTGTCTTCGCTGATTAAGGGCTTCTTCCTGGGCACTCGGCTATGAAAATTATTTCTTCGTAGGACACTTCGAACTGTTTCGGAATGAACGGAAACTATATTGTTGCATTTCAACCTTTTCGCTACTTCTACGGCGCTAGTTTTAGGGTTTTGTTTAATTTCACCTAATATGAGCCGTTTTATTCGGGGAGTTATTTTAGGAGGTCTACTGCTTCTTTTTTTACTTTCCTATTACCTACTTTACTTACCTACTAACTATTATTGTTTTTATAGTTTCTCAATACTGTTTGAACACTGGCTCTTGAGCGCCCAACAATTTCTGCAATTTCGCGCAGAGATTTTCCATCATTTCGATGTTTAATAATTAATTGACGCACCTCTAAACATATTTCTTTACTTTTAACATGCATATTTTTAAGGGAAGTATTTGTTTTATAATTAAAGCACAAATATGCTATATGTACGCATTTGACAAATCAAATTTTTTAAACTCGCGCGACGTTTGACAGCTCAGTTTTCATGAATGCCAACTTACATAATATAAAATCTAGCTGTATGTATACTTTCTGTGCTTAAAAAATTAACTTTGGTTATTATTGTTAACAAATATTTAACACGTACTTAATTCTTCAATTTCATATATTATACTTCATACTAATTCATTTAACAAACATTTTATATTTTTATCGTAAATAAATTACTCAAAACGGTGTTTTAGGGGGTGTATGTATACTTTTCTGTGTCACTGTACGTCATCATATACCACTATTATGTACATGTATTGTTTATTTAGTTTATGTTACCTGTCAAATTTTTCAAAAGTTAAAAATGGCACAAGAACCCCAAAAAATCTTAAAATTAGACGAAACGGTTGTAAATAGGATTGCAGCGGGTGAAGTAATTCAACGACCGGCAAATGCCCTTAAAGAATTAATCGAAAACAGGTTAGTTTTATTGTCATTCAATAAATTAATTGGAACACAAAATTAGTTTTACTTTATTTTAATTTATTTTGTAGTTTAGACGCTAAATCAACAAATATACAAATAATCGTAAAAAACGGTGGTTTAAAACTCCTTCAAATACAAGATAACGGCGTCGGGATAAGAAAAGATGATTTTGAAATCGTCTGCGAAAGATTTACCACATCTAAGCTTCGGGAATTTGAAGATTTAACTTCAATTGCTACGTTTGGATTCCGAGGGGAGGCTTTGGCTAGTATTAGTCATGTTGCGCATCTAACTATAATTTCTAAAACGATTTCGGATAAATGTGCTTATAAGTAAGTTTATAATTCACGTTTTTAATACGTTTAAAAAATATTTTTGAATAATTTAGAGCTTCGTATGAAGATAGTAAGTTAAAGGGAGATCCTGTTCCTTTCGCTGCCACACAAGGTACTCAAATTATCGTAGAGGATTTATTTTATAATATGAATGTGAGAAAGCGAGCTTTGAGAAGTCCGGCGGAAGAGTATCAAAAAGTTTTTGAGGTTGTTTCGAGATATGCCGTTCACAATAGTCACGTAGGTGGGTTATTTAACTTATAAATAATTATTTTTTTTTATGTTTTGAAAGCTAAAATATTCTATTTTGTAATAAAAAAGTCAATTATTACTCAAAAAATTAAAAAAATTCATAAAGGTGACTAAAATTTTTAAGTTAACCAAACTTTTTTTTTATTTTTTAGGATTTGGTTTAAAAAAACACGGACAAAATAACGATATTAAAACAAACGTTAATTCCACAAAAGTTGATAACATCCGGACGATTTTCGGTGCTCAAATAGCTAAAGAATTGGTTGAATTTGATTTAGAAAATAAGACTTATAAGTTTAAAACTTATGGTTTAATTACAAACCCGAATTATTCAACGAAGAAATTTGTCTTTTTATTGTTTATTAATAATAGATTGGTTGATTGTCCGAGTTTAAAACGATGCTTAGATCAAGTTTATTCAACGTACCTTCCGAAAGGTAGTCATCCTTTCATCTACATAAGTTTAGAATTAGATCCAAGCTCCATAGACGTTAACGTTCATCCTACAAAACATGAAGTACATTTTTTTAATGAAGAACAAATCGTTGAGTTAATTTCAACGACTGTAGAAACGAAATTACTTGGATCGAATAACTCTCGAACGTTTTACACTCAAGCTAAATTACCCGGAGTTATTTCAAGTGAAAATCAAGATGGTAAAGTGGCTCAAAAAGATTTTGTTCGAACTGATTCATCTGCACAAAAACTTACAAAGTTTTATGGTCCGACAACATCTAAAAATGATAAATTGAATGAAAGTATTTCGGAAGATGTATTCAATGAGTATAATAAAGAGTTTTTAAAGAGAACAGAAAATTTAGAAGCTAGTAAATCTGAAGAAGAAGTGAAAAAATTAAAGAATAAATCAGCTTTATCTCAAATGGCTCGAATTGAAATCAAATTAATAAGTATATTGGAACTTCAAAAGGAAATTGATGATAACAGTCATAGAAATTTAAGGGAATTATTTTCTCAACATGTTTACGTTGGAAGTATTGATCCGAAACAAAGTTTAATTCAATACAATACAAAACTTTATTTGTGTAATACGAAAAAGATCTTACAAGAGCTTTTTTATCAGTTTATTATGTATAATTTTCAAAACTTTGATAAAATTACTTTATCTAAACCTTTAGCTTTATACGATTTAGCTTTAATTGCTCTTGATGTTGATGAAGTTGGTTGGACTCCGGAAGATGGTAAAAAAACCGATTTGGCTCAAAATGTTGCTGAGATATTAACCGAAAAAGGTGAAATGCTTAATGAGTACTTTTCTATGGATATCGATGAATATGGTAAACTTAAAACTCTTCCTTTATTACTCGGTAAGCTGATTATGAGTCGATTATGAAAGAAATTTTATTTTTTATTAAATGCTTATTTTCCAACTATTTTTTTAGAAAATTATCTCCCAAGTATGTTAGATTTACCAGTTTACATACTACGATTAGCTTCCGAAGTGAACTGGGAATCGGAAAAAGAATGCTTCAAATCATTTGCAATTGAAACAGCTTCTTATTATTCTGAAATATGCACCGAAGATGTTAGCAAAGATAATTGGAAATGGACGATCGAACACGTTTTATTTCCAGCAATTAAAAAATACTTTTTACCTCCGAAAAGGTTTACGGAGAATGGTAGTGTGTTAGAAATTGCTAACTTACCTAATTTGTATAAGGTTTTTGAAAGATGTTAAATAATTTATGATCTTTTTTTTATTATTTGAGTTAATTATTAAATACAAAATTCTTAAATTTAAATTTTAATTTTAAAATTATAATTTAATTTTAAAACTAACCTAATCAAATAGTATACTAGCGTCATCTATGAAAATTATTAAGGTGTTATACTACCCAACAAAATATTTTTTGTTTCATTTTTTTTTTAATTGGCTTAAATGATGCTTATACTCTCTTTTCGCGGAAAAATGTCTCATGCGTCATTAGTTGTCGGCGTTTTCTCGAGATATGTCAAATATTTTTTTCTTTATTTAATCATATATGTCAGATAGAGACGAAAACCGAAAATAGTAGTCTAGGATAATATAATTAATTAATGACGCATGAGACATCTTTCTGCGAAAAGAGTATAGTACCTAAGAATCATATCCAAAAACAATTTTGAATGATAAGCGACTGAAAATATTTTTTTTAGCTTATTTTCGTAAGTGTCTGAGCACCGTAGAACGTTTGATATAACACCGCCGCGCCGATTTATTAAAACTTTAAACGGTTTTTTCTCGAAACTATGTTTTTCATACTTGCGTTGTCTAAAACTCAGTCAATTTTCATAAAATCTACTCAATATTTTAACTGTATCTTCACAGATAGATTATCTATCGAAGTACATAGGGATTTTTAGATTGATAAAAAATTACATTTGTTATCAACAATTTATTGAAATTTTTTTGCCAAAAAGCGAAAAAAAAAAACTTAAAATTGGTGTTAATTTGCGAAATGTCAAAAAATATATACAGGGTGTCCGGAAATAACGTTCGTATACTGAAGGGGGTAATTCTACAGCAAAAATTATGAAGAAAAGTTCACATAAACATGTGTCCGGAAATGCTTCCCAAAGGAGCTACAGCTCTTTGAAGTTGATACTCATGGTGTGGTTTTTTTTTAATTATTTCACTTATCCTACAGAGTAGGATGTTGAATTTTGGAACATCCCCTATTATTTACATAAGAAATATGGTGATGGTAACCACAATAATCTACGATGAACATGCTTCGGTGCCGAGGCTGAGGAGTGCATTTAAAGTCCTGTATTTTTTTTGGTTGATAATTTTTTGAAAATCTGATCTCAAAATTGGAATGTTTAGACAAAAATACAAAAAAAAGTTACTAACATACGATGTCCTACCATGCACCCATTTCGAGAAATTCAACGATTATGCAGTAGTGACATAAAATTTTATGTTAAGAAAAACTAATATAGTAAAAGAAAAAAAGTTACTTTTTGCTCTAGGTGGCGAATGAATGCTGAAACTGACTACGCAGCTTTCCTCTTCGGAAAAAACATACTTTCAAATAATATAGTATCACAACGTCATTTTGTATCAAAAATTAAAACAAAATATATTTTTATATAGCTTAATACATGCGCAATAAATGCTCGAAATTTCATTTTATGCCATTCATTAGTATAAATCGAAAAAAATCACAACAAAAGTTCATTTTTTCAGTTCGCTTGGGTAGTATAAGGTCTTAAGTACTTATTTTGAATTCTTTCTAAATTTAATTGTTTACTAGCGTAGAGTATCATTTGAGAGTAGGAATACTATGAATAGGAAAAATTACTGTTATGAACAAACCGCTTTATAAAAGCGTCTGCGTTGGCCTACTTCAGGAATTTTAATTCGCCAATCCGCAAGCCTTTCTTAAATGCCCAGCGTGATTGTTGCTTTATTTAACAGTTTGCATACCAGAGGCAGTGGCGGCTTTAGGGTGGGGCGACCAGGGCGGTCGGCCGGGGCGCCAGGGCCAAGGGGGCGCAAAGGATTTTTATAAATCTTGATCATTTTCATATAAACAAAACATAGGGGAAGGTGGGTATGTTAGGGACACTTTTTATAATCCATTTAATTGTGGCCATACCAGCAACATAAAAATTTTAAAATGTATTCCATCGAATAGCTTACTGCTTATACTATATTTTGGTACTTATTTGATGTCATTTTTTCTAATGGTTAGAGTTTTGTTGCAGTAGAAGTGATCATTTGTACTTTTGTCCCAAACGTACCTTGCGTTGGTATGTATGGGACAGTCACAAAATGACGGAAGCATAATTGATTTCTTCATCTTCTTCCATCTCTAATTTCTTTTTACGCTGTGTTTAACCTTTTCTTCCCTTTTTGGAAATTTTTTATTCTTGATTTTTAATGTTGCTTCTATTAACAGTTTTTCGGGTATGTTTGTTAATATATTTGTGATATCTTTGTAAATTGTAAGTATTTTGCACGGATTATTCAAGAACCAATTACCAAGAGCCGATTATGTATATAGGAGGTATATCTGGGATGTCTCAAATATCCCTTTCTTTCAATGTCCCAAACATACCTCATTGTAGTTTGTCTACATTTTATTTTTTTAAAATTTTAGTATAGGACACAAATAAAAGACAGCAAGGTGTATTGATCAAAAACAGTTTGTAGACTTCACCAATAATAATTTATTAAGTTTTGTAAATAAACATAGTTATAACCAGTACTTATCTGATTCACCCGATTTTTACTTTGAAACAACATAAACGCAAACATCCAATTTTTAAGGTTAAAATAACATTTCAAGTTTCGACGATGTAGTGCTGTAGGTAGCACTAGTAAATTTAAAGTAAGAGAACGGGGTAAATTCAAACAAGTTTTCGGTTTGGATCAATTGTCCCAAACATACCACCATCCCAAACATACCCACCTTCCCCTACTAATCGCGCGACTCGCACGAACAGTCGCGATCAATAAATTTTGGCTCATGAAATAGACAATAGTCTTCTCACCTTGTGGACTAATTGTCTAGAAAGAAATCTTACATTTTTCTTAAAACAACTTTTACAATAACTTTTTAATTAGAAAACTATTTATTATTTTAACAACTTCTAAAACATTTTTTCACGTTAAAATTTATATCGGTAGTTAAATTTTGATGAATGCAGATTTTACAGCTTTTCAGTAGTATTATCAGATTAAAATTTTCGATGCTATTTTATCGCCAACATATGGCAATAAGTTACAGGTTCCTCATTGACGCGACTGTTCGGCGTCGTCTAGGAATACTTCGCATTGGTTTAGAAAGATCTTAAAACATTGCTTCTTACTTAAAATTAATAGTTGTTTTACAAGCTGCGTTTTATTTGTTCCTATTTTATTTTTTCAAATCAAAATAGTGATTGGTGGTGACGATAAACGTGATAAGTATTTTTTTGAAACAGGTAAGTTAGTTAAAACAATAATTTTCAAATTTTGTTGATTTATTATTAAAGTACGCTCACACATTTATTTGTTAGTTTCTCATCATGTCAAGCATGAAGAAAAAGCTTTCTGGTTCTGAAAACCGGGAAAGAAAAGCAGAAAGAGAAAAACTGTTTGAGTTATCGAAAAAACGTATGAATATTAATAAATATTTAACAAAAAAGACTCAAGAAGGTATTCCTTCGGCGTTTACAGCTGTTGACTCAGCCGACAAAATTTTCACAAGTGATCCTAAAAGATCCGAACCGTTGCATGAGCAGTTTTTCAGCGTGACTATGTCTGAAGCGTCAGAAAATCAACTTCAGAATATATCAGATATATCTACGTGGCCAAAAGTATTGACTAGGAACATGACGGACCACATTATAATGTCAGAACCTTCACAAATTCATCTAAAGGAATTTCCAAAAGATGAAGGAGGACGCCATTTTTTAGAAAATTATTACTTAAGAAAACTTTTCAATGGAGAAACTATTCAACGTCGGTGGTTAGTTTATTCGATAACCAGCAATAGCGCATTTTGCTTTTGTTGTCGAATGTTTTGTGTTAATTCAACTTCTAATTTAGTTACCAACGAAGGTTTCAAAAAGTGGAAATATTTAAGTGACGTTTTGAAAATGCACGAAAATAGTCCTGCTCATAAAAAAGCGTTGAACCAATGAATTGAAGCTGAAATTAGGTTAAAAACTGGATCAACTATTGATAAAGAAACACAAAAATTAATTTCTAAGGAGAGTTTGCGATGGAATAATGTACTTTAACGACCGATGCACATTACATTATATTTAGCTGAAAATAATATGCCTTTCAGAGGATCTTCTGATAAATTATTTACCCCAAATAACGGGAAATTTCTAGGTCTTGTACAATTATTGGCAAAGTTTGATCCTGTCATGGAGGAGCATGTCAAATTAGCAACAAAAGGTGAATTGGCTGACCATTATTGTGGCAAAAATGTACAAAATGAATTGATAGAATTAATGGCATCGCAAGTTAAATCCACAATATTATTACGCATAAAAAATTGACTGATATAAGCCATAAAGAGCAACTCTCCCTAACATTAATGTCCGCTCGCATAACCGAGGACGCCGTAGCTATTAAAGAATATTTCATTACTTTTGTGGAAATTGATGATACAAGTGGTGCAGGTCTCACCGAAGCTATTTTAAAAACATTAAGCGCTCACGATCTCAATATCAGCGATTGCAGGGGGCAGTTTTTGAGTTTTATCAAAAAGCACTCACTTTAAGAGGTGTTTCCTAATATCTGGATAACTCTTCGTATATTACTTACAATACCAGTGACAGTTGCAAGTGAAGAACGCAGTTTTTCTAAACTAATGTTAATAAAAACGTATTTGCGATCAACGATATCTCAAACAAGACTAACTATACCTTTTCAAGTTCAAATTGGGACTAATCAATGTCAAATTGAGATTAATCAATTTCAAAATGAGACTAATCAATTTCAAATTGAGACTAATCAATTTCAAATTGAGACTAATCAATTTCAAATTGGGAATAATCAATTTCAAATTGGGAATAATCAACTTCAAATTGGGAATGTTATATTTATATAAAAAATACCTAAGTTTTGGTAGTTACTTAATATTAATGAACTATTTTTTTATTTAGCTATAAAAAATATAATTATGAAAAATTAAAATTATAAAAAATATAAAGGGGCAGTGGCATGTACTATAACCCGACATAGATCTGCACAATGAAGAGAAAGATGAAAAGGTAAGCCTGCTCTCCATAATATTGCCGTGCAGCTCCATTTCGGCTTATAGTAATTTTGTGTACACAGTGTAAATTTCGTACATGTAGCGATAGATATCACTCTGTTTTCCTCACTAAAAAAGAATTGTCTGAATGTCGTCAGCCAGACCACTCTTGCCTCCAGCTTTATAAACTGTCCGTACTACTTCTATGAAGACCTCAATGGAATCGTGGTATGGAGCATTATCTGGTACCAAAACCGCAGGTTCTTCGTATATACGTTTGGCAATGCGAAGACGTTGGCTTCAGGCTTTTTAAAAGCATCTTTTTGAATTTCATGATGTATCAGGCCCGTAGTGCCACTACAATCAATTAAACGAATATTTGATCCTTTCATTGCCAGTGAAATAAAAAGATTTAAATTGACCTCATATACACCTTTGCAATGCCCAACGTATATACCAAGAAACTGTGGTACTGGTGACAGTTAATGTAAAGAATACTTCCCACTTGGTCGGTAATTTGAAATTAATTGAATTTCAACTTTGATTTCATTAGTCCCAATTTGAAATTGATAAGTCCCAATTTGAATTTGATTAGTCCCAATTTGAAATTGATTAGTCTCAATTTGAAATTGATTATTCTCAATTTGAAATTGATTAGTCCCAATTTGAAATTGATTATTCCCAATTTGAAATTGATTAGTGCCAATTTGAACTTGAAAAGGTATAGTCTTGCTACGTTATCGATTGAAAATGAAGTTGTCGAAAATCTTGATTTTTCAAGCTTAATTAAAGAATTTTCCGATAAAAAAGCCAGAAAAGTTCAATTTTGTTGATTTTTTAATTTAATAAAAAAATATTACATAATTACCATATTTAATCCATTTATTTATTTCATATTAATCCGTTTGTATTGAAATTTTTCTTGGTATAAAAACTTTAAATAAGTTTCTTCTGCATTTATTTATTGCTAGTAGTGTTAGTACCTATACAAGTCTTAAAGAAAATGAAGTTAAGAACTAAGAAATAAAGAGCACTAAAAAATATCTTGCTCGGGGCGCTCCGTGGCCTAAGGCCGGCACTGACCAGAGGGTTTTGAAAAAAAAACACGTTCGAAAAAACCTAAAGAGCGCGATCGCGCTCCTTCGATTATACAGGGTGTCCTGGAAAATGTGGGAAATCTCTGGGATTCTGATAGAACATTAAAAAATATGATTACAAGTTCCCATAATTTTTTTTCCTAGCGGCCCTCCCCTCGGAGATACGACCTCCTAAAAGAAGCCACTGGAAAACAATTTTTTTAATTAAATTTTAAAGTACTTAATTTAATTTAATGAAAATTTAATATGATAAACAGTAGTAAGGACCTCTTAAAAAAATGACCTTAAAACATAATTAGTCTCTTTAGTTTACCAGGGGCGTACTAGGTTGTACATTTTAATGCTTACATTTTTAACACCCTGTGTGGTAAGGAGCTAAAAAAAATAAATTTAGATACCTTGAATATTTATCTAAAGGAAAGGTACTCTTATTCAGTGTCGATAAAATGAACCGTTATCGAGAAAAAAATTGTAAAAGAAACCATCAAGATTAAAAATTTATTAATATTTCATAGGTACCATAGTAACGTTTGTAAAAGCAGCGCTAAATTTTTTGTCTGCAACATCAGTATTAAAAAAGCGCTTTTTTTACAAACGTTACTATGGTAACATTACTATTAATACGAAATATTAATAAATTTTTAATCTTGATGGTTTCTTTTACAATTTTTTTCTCGATAACGGTTCATTTTATCGACACTGAATAAGAGTACCTTTTCTTTAGCTAAATATTCAAGGTATCTAAATTTACTTTTTTTAACTCCTCACCATACAAGGTGTTAAAAATGTAAGCATTAAAATGGATAACCTAGTACGCCCCTGCTAAACTAAAGAGACTAATTACGTTTTAAGGTCATTTTTTTAAGAGGTCCTTACTATTGTTTATCATATTAAATTTTCATTAAATTAAATTAAGTACTTTAAAATTTATTCAAGAAAAATTGTTTTCCAGAGGCGTCCTTTAGAAGGCCGTATCTCCGAGGGGAGGGCCGCTAGGAAAAAAAATTATGGGAACTTGTAATCATATTTTTTAATGTTCTATTAGAATCCAAGAGATTTCCCACATTTTCCAGGACACCCTGTATGTCGAAAAAAGCCAAAGAGCACGATAGCGCTCCTTTGGTTACGGATCGAAGAAAGTCAGTTAGTTATCTGTTTCGGCCAAATGCCCTGGCTTTTCTCGACACAAAAACTGAAGAGCGCGAAAGTGGTTCGTGCTACGCAAACAGTTAAATTCCCATTATCCATGTTTTAAATTTGAAATCATTCTTTTGCTGTTTCTGAGAACATTTAAGCATTTTACTTCTATAAGTGAGATGTTATTTTCTGAAACATTGTTTTGCTAAGGTTTGTGGATAGTAAGACCATTGTTTATAAATGCATAGTTGGTCAACGCTCTGTAATATGTGGTTCGTATTCCAACTTTAAGGCCGTGTAAAGTGCTGCCCCCCGACCTATTATATGTGAAACACAGGAAATGAATGAATTTCTGGTCTCTCTCGTCTCAAGTCGTTTCAACTGGGAAACGTGTATCTGGGAATAAACGAACGACCACAAAACTTATACCTGCTCGAACCTTTTAATATGTAAACAAAGTCAAAGGTCTTTTCGAACTTCTAGCATACAAAAATCACAATTTTTGTTCGCTGCTTGGTCTTGTTCCAATCAAATTTCATAAAATCAGTACTGCAATTTTAATATATTAATATTAATTATTATTTTTATAAATCATGATATGTAATGGGATCCCATAAATTTATGTTAGTGCCTACACATGAACACAATTACAGTAGAACTTTGCTAATCCGTCGTCACATTTGGGACTGGAGGTATTGGTCAGATCACAAAAAAAGGTCGGATTGTCGAAAGTACAGATAATCACGTACTTAAAGTCAAATAAACAATCTCCCAACATAAAAATAATTTGTCTAAGGCGGACAATCACTGTCGGATTAACGGGGGTGCCAGAACCGAGCATAGATTAGCGAGGTTCTACTGTAATTCTTATGATCCACATTGTTCATAAATTATTTCGATTTTGGCTTTACCCAGTTACGACCCAACAATTGGCAAAATTTGGTTTTTAATTTATAGGTTGAATTTTTGAGGGTATTGTTACCTTATCAAGCGTTATATTTCACATTTTTTTTTGCTTTCAATCCTTCCCTAAGTGTACTTAAATATAATAACCACTACCACGTTTTAAAATGAAATTCTTTTATGGAATTGAAAGTCACTTTAGCAAAATATTTTCTAGATAACTAAAACTGTTCTGAATATTTATCAAATGTATGTGGAGCAGTGTAAAAATCAGAGATATATGCAAAATGTAACTCTACGTGAACTAACCCTCTCCCCAAACTTTCAATTTTCTAACACGAATAGTCATGCAGAAAAAGAATTAAAAACGATTTTTTTCGCTTCCGTGAGTGGCGGAAATCCTCGTCCTAATTTATCCGACACGTTAATAAGAATTTATGTTCTCTTTGTAATTACTGTTTGAAATGATATTGATGTATTGTTGCGTAAAGGGTTTTTATAACGATTATTAAGGCAGGTATGTAGAATAAGCCTTTAAGGATTACGACGAAGGTACAACTTGTCAGATTAAGAAGCAGACCATCGCTGAGATGCGTATGGAGAGAAGTGAGATCGCATTCGGAGCAAAAAGGATGCAGCGTACGCACGCTAAAGAATAAGAGATTATTCTTTTCATTCATTCTCTTCGAACTATTGATTATAAAAATAATTAAAATAATTATAGAGATATAAATTAGGTAGCACGATTAATAACATATGAAGTATTCTTTATCATTAAATACAGAGGTTTTAAAAATTTTTTGAAAGGGATGAATAAGGAACGCATTCTTCCCATACATCGTTAAGAAATAAGTAAAGACCAAGGGAGACAAAGCTCTAAAAATAGTAGGCAAATAAATAATAATAAATGTAAACAATTACTAATACTAATATTCTACACACAGCAATATTGTATACAATCACTTAAATATTTAAATTCAAATATTCATTTAGGCAACTCAACGAACAAAAGTTTCCACTACTTTTGCTTGATAGTATTTTAGTAGTAAATTTTAATGAATGGGCACATTTCAGTAGCACGCCCCCTGGGCATCAGTAAACGAACTAAACCGCGTTGACCAACTATGCATTTATAAACAATGCTACAACTCAAAATAGTATATTTTTTTTGTATGTCAAAAAATCGTTTTCTGGTCCTGTTTAAACACCTACACGTTGTTATTTTCTCCTCAACATCATTTTTAATCATTCCCTGCCTTTGTTTACTAGTTTTTTTTTCATTTTGCATTAATATTTATTACATCTTGGAGTTTATCATAGTATTGCCACTTTCATATCTGATGGAAGTCACCGTGCTTGTTTCTTTATTTACGTAAAACTAACAAATGTCATTTCAGGAGTCCGCTTTAGTAACATGAAATATAGTTCAATGTAAAAATTATTGAGGCCAATTGTTGACGAATAATCGTATCTGTATGCTTTTCGGTAAACAAATAGCATTAGATTGATCAAACTATAAAGTCTTTCAATAACCGCGCTCTGTTTTTGAACGTAAATAAAATAAGGTCCGTGTGAATTATCAACTCATTTCTTTTTTTGTGTAAAATAACATTTTATGGCATTAAGTGTGGATACGAAAATCGTTTAAAGGTTCCCGCGGTTTTGCTAGGTGGCGCGTAATGAAGAGGTCTAACTTTTAATAACTTTGTTACGTAAAACTGATATGATAGCCATTTCTTTCTAAAGGGATTACCCAAGCAGCAAATTGTGTCCGATATCGGGCACAATTTTTTTGAGTCCGAATTGAGTCGACACTTATCGGACTTTTTGTGTCCTGTATCCAATTTATAAGAACGTAGCCGCTATGTGTCGACAAATTATGGACACAGTGTGTCAGAAAAAAATGCGTGTCTAAACAGACACATTTTGGATTCATGTGTCTAATATGTTTCCATTATGTGTTACTTTCGACTTCAAAACACAATTTAGTCACAGACGAGTCGACACTTAATTGACACAATGTGCTTGAATTTGTTCTTAAGTTTGCGTTTCTAATTTGTTTCCAAAATGTGTTAAGTAGACGCAATTTAATCCCAGATGAGTCGACACCTAATTGACACGATGTGCCCAAATTTAGGCAACATATCGGTCAAGTTTTGGTAACACGAGTCCAAATTATAGCCGCTATGTTTCTTGTGTTAGTTTGAACCATTTTCGGAAAATAATTGGTTAAATATCGGACACGTATTTCTATTTGGACACAACCATTAAATCCGCCATATTTTCGTTGAAAAGTTGTGCCAACGAGATGAAAAAAAAAATGGCGGATATCTATATTTTGCTCTGAATTACAACATTTGGCGTTAATAAACATAAATATTCGAGCAAATAATTTTTTTGTGTCACCCCAAATATCTCCACACTAATTTCTGACAACATTTCTTGAAATTTATAATAACTAAAAATCTTTGACTTTTTTAGTTTGTTAAAAATAATCAATATTTTTGAGGCGCTTTCGTTATTTAAAGCTATCATACACACTATTATCAGAAAATTTGAATCCGTAATATTTTTTAACCCTCAGACATAGTAAAACTTCAATTATAACATACCAGTATAAAATACCTTAGCAGTTTTAGCAGTAGGAACATAATGGACACATGAAAATCTATTTGGTAACAAAAGAGAAACATTTTGAACACATTAAACGTTCACTTTGGAAACATATACGACACAAATGCGACACATTCTGGAGACATTTTAGTACAATTAAAGGCGCATTTTAAACACTAACTTGGGTACATTTTGGGCACTATATGGTACACATTTCTGTCACCATTTTGGACACATTTCCCAAACATAGCGGGCACAGTGTCGACACTGTGCCCATAAAATGTGTCGTGTCCAGGCTTATGTGTCGACACAGTGTCGACCATGTGTCTAAAATTGCTGCTTGGGTAAATCGTACAATTAATCGTCAAACAGTGAATTGAATAAGACTGTTGTAGCAAGTTGTAAAAATCACATAATGCGTAATACCTTTTTTGAACGGAGAACTTAAGGGCGCGTTAAAGTGTACGTTGAATAGTGCTCTATGTAGAGTGTCACCAAGTTCGATATTTCTCGTAAAAGACAAACATTTAAGCGAAAGTTTTTGTATAGCCTGAAAGTAGACATTCCAAGCGTTGGTATGAATATCGGCACAAGTCAAAATTCCTACTATTATTTCATACAAAAATTCAGGAAGTTAACGTTAATTTTAGACGAAAACAAACCGTGATTATTTGTACGTGGACGCAAAAATCTCGCTACTTTTATATTAACGCCATGCAGAATAGTCATAGGCAGTTTTTCATCGCAAAAAAATCGCGATTAAATTAGTCAGTTTTGAGAAAGGTCAAACTTACGTTTTTACAATGTAAATTATATGGGACGCCTGAATGTGTCTAACAGTACTCTATACTAAAAATAAAAATTGAACTGTGAGGTTCTGTGATTAGATGGCGCTAGCATCTATACCTTTTTTCTTTTATAAATTGATGGTTCTTTTTGACACGGTTGTATTCTATCAGCAATTATATTAAATTCTGATACAAATTAGAAAATTTATGTGTACCGTATTTCGACCACATATGAAATTGAATAGGGCATTTGTTTGTATACATTAATGCCGCCATTCTGATGACTTGTTGTTTTGATTGTCGCTGATTGGTCAGATGGGCAGTCTATTACACGTCGTAGATATTCTATGGCTTTTTTTTTTTGCTGGAAAGTATCTTGAAGACGTATGTAAGCTGTATTTTGAAGTAAAATTTAATAAAGTGAAACTTTAAAGTAAAAATTATTTTAGGTTGTTTTGCATATAAAATAAAGTAAACGTTTCTACTGATAAGCTTTATTTCTTTGTTATATATTTGTATTGTTTACTATGTTTAAAGAACTTTTAAAACACATATAATTGTGTATGTAGTTTTTTCTTCTACAGTAGATGTTTATTTGTTTTGTGATTAAATATTGCTATTCATATACCTAATGTTATAAAGTGAACTTTAATTAGGTTATTCAAATATTTTAATTGTTGATGTTCAAGCAAATATGCTAAGTCAGGAATCGAAGTGCGTTATCCAAGAACTTGCATTTCGCAACAAACAATACTTGCTCCGATTAATTTCATTTTTCCTTTATCAGCCAAATTGGGCTTGTTGCTAAAAGCGTTTTTATTGGTTATATTTATCGCGTGATCACTTGGATGATAAGACCCATGGTGGGAAATGCAAGTTCGAAGACAAAAAGAAAATATTAATATAGTTAGTTATAAGCTGTTTAGTCCGGAATAAAGATCGAAATCTACAAAAGCCGCTGTATTCTCTAGACTTTATCTTTGGAATAAAATACACATAAAAACACCCAAGTTGTTTCAATCAACCCAAATCAGGAGTAATATCACATTCTCCTACAAAGTGGTGTCAGGTGTGGGGTTGGATTGAAAAAAAAAACAGCTACAAAACCACAGCGAAAACTCTTCACTGGGAGAATCTACCTAAACCTAGAGGTTAGCCACCGAGAAGCTAAAGCACTCAGCGAATTCAGAGTCCATTGGTCATTCCTTTGTACGCCAGGCTCATCGGCACCAGTGTTTAGTGTTGTGGAAGAGGGTGAAAAGGAAAAGTGTGGTGAGAGCAGCTTATCGACTCCATCGACTCAATCGTCTCCATCGACTCCATCGACTCAATCGACTCCATCGACTCAATCGTCTCCATCATCTCCATCGACTACATCGACTCCATCGACTCACTCGTCTCCATCGATTCAATCGTCTCCATCGACTCCATCGTCTCCATCGACTACATCGTCTCCATCGACTCAATCGTCTCCATCGACTCCATCGTCTCCATCGACTCTATCGACTCCATCGTCTCCATCAACTCAATCGACTCGAGCGCTCATGTAAGTCTATTTTTTGTAAAGTCATTATTCTATGAACCGCGAAAATCGTAACGCCGTCTCTGTACTCGAACCGCCCTCTGAGGAAGAATTAGGTCAAAATATGCCTCTGCAAGTAGATGTTGCTTTAAAGATGATACCGGAATTTAACGGTAACCGCGACGAATTACATAAATTTATCGCTTGCTGCGATATCGTCGGAGTTTCTAGCACCACGCGCACAGAAAAGGAATTATTATTAAACATAATCAAAACAAAGCTTTCCGGTACCGCCTATAATCTCATAAAATATAAAACTTTCACGTCCTGGGAAGAACTTAAGGTTATCCTTCAAGAACAGTATTTAGAAAGAAGAACTATAGCGCAGATTCAAACTGAACTACTAAATTCTCGACAGCAACAGGGAGAAGACGTAAGGTCATTCGCGAACAGGTTAGAAAGATTAGCATTAGATTTAACGGATGCTTGTGTCGCAAGTCAGGGCCAGGAAGCCGCGCCAATTATACAAAGGTTAAATGAAAGCGCTGTATTAAAAGCCTTCGTAGAAGGGCTAAACGGTTCCTTAAAGTTAATAATTAAAGCCAGTCGTTTTGAAAAATTCGCAGATGCCGTAGAAGCCGCGGTGGAAGAAGAACGCGTAAATAAAACGTCGCGCATGGTCAATAATATCAATTCGAACACTCAAAAACCGCGAAAAAATTGTTTCAAATGTGGCAAACCAAATCATATTGCCGCAAATTGTTACTTAAATTCTAGTCCGGTTACGTCACTACCCCGATATCCAAGTTATGCTATTAAAACTGAACCGAAACGCGAAGCTCGAATAAATCAAGCAGTAGTTACTTGTAGGTACTGTAAAAACATAGGGCATACTATAGAACAATGCAGAAAAAGACAGTATAACAACGCCCGACGGCAAAATAGTGAATCGCCTTCGCCTAATCCTTCAACTTCACAGACGCAAAGAGGGTTAAATTATTCATCGAATCCGGGAAACGGATCGGGACAGGCCGCGACCGGCAGCGCGATCCGTGTCCGAGATCTCAAATCTGCCTAAATTCTAACGTAGTGTCCGCTGAATCAGTCTCTGTTTCTTTCATTCATGAAAACATTAATTCCGACTCCGATTCTGATGATTCTGCAAATTCCACTAACTCTATTTACTTGGATCAAAAAATTTACAACGTAAACAGTATAAGTTCTTCGGCCTCGTACGTACGCATGCCATTTAACTTATCTATTAACAAGGTCGCTAATTTCCTACTTGATACTGGATCAGATGTCACTATTTTGAAACTCGATCGCGCGCACGATGACTCGGTAGTTGATGTAAAAAATAAACTTCGTCTTAAAGGCATAACGCAAGAGGTTATATCGTCTTTAGGTGCTTGTCAAGGTGAATTCACACTAAGTCCAACACTTTCGCTTTCACATACGGTCCATCTAGTTCCAAGTGATTTTCCTATCGCATACGACGGAATTTTAGGAAAAGATTTTCTAATGAGAGCTCAAGCAGTCATTGATTATTCAATTCCATCGCTTATTTTCAAAGTAGAAAACAAAGAAATTGCGTTCGAAATATTTCATACTAAATCTGTAACCATACCGGCTCGCACCGAATCTAGAGTTTTAGTTCCTTCTATTTCTCATTCTCCGCAACTGTGTCTTCAAAAGGTATTAGGCCCAGGGGTCATAGTTGGTAATTCGATAACTATTCCACAGAATGGATTTTGCAAGATTTCTATTTTAAATTCGACCGAAAAGATAGTTAACGTAAATCTCCACCAAATAGAATTTGACGAATTAAAAAATTATGATATTCTGGAGTTTCAAAGTGTTAGCAGTCACTCTCGTATGAAGCAAATAGAATCTGAAATACCTATGGACCACTTAAATGATGAGGAGCGTGATTCACTCCTAGCAATTTGCAAAGAATTTAACGAATTATTCTACCTGAAGGGTGATAAATTGACACATACAGACGCCATCAAACATACCATTCCTTTGACGACTAATAAACCGATATTCGTGAGACCATATCGCTTACCCGAGGCTCAGAAGGAGGAAGTCAAATCTCAAATTCAGAAAATGCTTGACGAAGATATTATCGAAAATAGCAAATCTCCTTATAATTTTCCGATTTTGGTAGTTCCCAAAAAGACTGATAGCACCGGTCAAAGACGCTGGAGACTAGTAGTTGATTTCCGAAAATTGAATGACGTCACCGAAGCTGATGCATATCCCTTACCGAATATAACGGAGATTCTTGACCAACTGGGAAGATCGAAATATTTTTCTGTCATCGATCTAGCTTCCGGGTTCCACCAAATTCCTTTAGATGAGGCTAGTCGACACCTTACAGCTTTTTCCTTTGAAGGGCACTATCAATACAAACGGTTACCGATGGGATTGAAGGGATCTCCTGCTACATTTCAACGCCTTATGAACAATGTTCTCACAGGTTTGCAAGGTGTAAAGTGCTTTGTGTACCTGGACGACATAGTTGTTTACGGTAGCAGCTTGCACGATCATAATTCCCGATTAATCGAAGTTTTCCAACGACTGCAAGAAAACAATCTAAAGTTGCAGCCAAATAAATGTAATTTTTTGCGGAAGGAAGTGACTTATTTGGGACATATTATTTCTGAAAACGGAATTAAGCCGGATCCAGCGAAAATTTCTTCCATAGTAAACTTTCCCATTCCTACTACTCAGGCTCAATTACAGTCATTTTTAGGTTTCGCTTCCTATTATCGAAGATTTATTAAAAACTTTTCTGAAATTGCTCAACCCTTATATAGACTACTTAAGAAAAATGTTAAATTTGATTTCTGTTCAATATGCCAAGAATCTTTTCATCAGTTACAAACCAAATTAACAGAACCGCCTTTGCTACAGTATCCAGATTTTTCTCGAGAATTTATTTTGACTACCGACGCCAGCAAATTTGCCATCGGATCGGTACTTTCTCAATTCGGCGAAGATGGTGTTAGTGATCTTCCTATAGCCTACGCGAGTCGAACCTTGAATAAGGCCGAACAAAATTATTCAACAATAGAACGAGAACTTCTTAGCATTGTTTGGTCTGTGCAACACTTTCGTCCATATTTGTACGGCCGCAAATTTAAAATCATTACTGATCATAGACCACTCGTTTACTTATTTTCTGTTTCCAATCCCTCGTCTCGCCTTACTCGATTTAGAATAAAATTAGAAGAATACGAGTACACCATCCAGTATAAGCCAGGGAAATTAAACTCGAACGCTGATGCCTTATCGCGAATATATCAAATTCAGGACGCAGCCTCCTCAGATACTTATGAGGAATATTTAACGTTTATCGAGCGAAATGTCGTCATAAACAAAAATGTAATCGACACTCAGGAAAATGATCTTCCTCACTCTATAATCAAAATAGTAGACAAATCTTTTCAATCCAAAGACGATTTGGTCCAAGATGATCTACTCTCACAGAACATTCAAGTACCTGATTGTATACGACTAACCGAAGGGTCCGTAACTACATTTTTCTTAATAATAAAAACCTGTGCAATCGATCAAGCTGAATATTCCAATATTTTTCGAAGTCTTCAAAAATTAAAACATCTTTGTTTAAATGATTCCGTAGAAAATTTAACGCTAGACGTTAATGCTGTTATATCCCAAAGACTTAAAATTGATGTAATTAGGACTATGTTACGTTACATCTTCAATAATACTCCTATTAAGATTTATATCATTCATCAAAAGACTAGTGATGAATTATCACGGGAGGAAATACACACTATACTGGAAGAATACCATTACAGTCCCGTTGGAGGTCATCAAGGGGTTAATCGCACTTATAAAAGGATAAAATTAAAATATCGTTGGCCAAAAATGTACCGTGATATAAAGCGATTTATAAGACAATGTGAGACCTGCCAAAAAACTAAATGCTTGAAAAAAATGAAGGTACCCATGGTACTCACCACCACTTCCAGCCATCCCTTTGAGAAAATATTTTTGGACATTGTTGGTCCTTTAAACCCAACCGAAAACCTAAATAGGTACTTGCTAACGTGTCAAGACGACCTAACGAAGTTCTCTACAGCCATTCCTCTACCAAATCAAGAAGCATCTACTGTTGCCCGAGCTTTTGCATCCGAGATAATTTGTCGTTACGGAACTCCAAACTATCTAGTTACTGATCAAGGCACTAATTTTATGAGCCAAGTTTTCAAAGGAACATGTAAATTGTTGAACGTAAAACAAATCCAGTGTACAAGTTACCATCCGCAAAGCAATGGTAGCTTGGAACGTTCCCATCGCACACTTACTGAATATTTGAGAAATTTTATCAATCGCGACATGAACAATTGGGATGAGTTTATACCTTTTGCTATGTTCACGTACAATTCTACTCCTCATACTAGTACAGACTTTACCCCTTTCGAGTTAATGTTTGGACGACGAGTTGTTCTACCATCCTCAGTAACGAAAAACCCTGAAATGTTGTACAGCTACGAAGACTATTACAACGAACTAAAATCGCGATTACAGCATTCACATCAAATAGCTCGAGAAAACTTGATCAAAAAGAAAGAAAATTCGAAATCTATCTATGACCAAAATGCTTGTAATGTCATATTTAACGTTGGAGATAAAGTCCTACTGAAAAATGAGGCAAATACAGTTGGGAAAAGCAAAAAACTCCTAGCTCTATATTCGGGACCCTATGAAATCGTAAGAGTTCATTCGAACGTTAATTATACCATTAGGATTAAGAATAAGTTAGTTAAGGTGCACATAAATCGTCTAAAACGGTTTATTGATTCGACAATCTAGTGTAATAAGACTGTAACTATTGTTTCAGATAATCCACTATGTTTTCTCTGACATTGGTGATACCCCGATGGATGTTCCTAGGTTGGTTTCTTCTTTTCACTTATCGTACGGTACTGTCTTCAGAGTGTCATACTTACTATAACCTTACCCAAATCAATACTGTTTCTGGTTTATATTATGAGCAGATTGGCAAGTTAAAACTCTCAAATAATAATTGGAAATTAATAACCTATCTAGATTTAAATGAGTATTATGCTGAGTATAAGTTAATTCAGTCCTATACGGAACGAATTACATCTTTATGTCGCGTCTTAAATAAATTCAATCATACGGTCAAATGCGAAGCATCCTTAAATGCACTTTTATTTCATGTTTCCGAACAAATACGAATTAATCAACAGGTTATAGAAAACATTCTAGGGCATACTTTCAACTCGAACCAGCGAAATAAACGAGGATTAATAAATTTAGTTGGCGAGGTTTCAAAAACACTGTTCGGTACTCTCGATGCGAATGATGCCGCCTACTATAATGCAGAAATTGAGAAATTACAAAAAGATCAAAACCGTTTAAGAGAACTTTTGAAACAGCAAACATCTATTCTAAAAAATACCGTTCATGTAATAGGATCATCCTCAGTTCTACTCACAGTGAAAGAAAAATTAAATAGCATAATAAATTTTGTGAACGCCTTAAACAAAAATGTCACATTACTTCAAAATTTTAACACAATTTTCGCTAATCTCCAAGAGGTAGAAGCATCCTACCAAATTTCACTATCATCTTTACTGTCAAATCAAGATAAATTGCTCAATATTATAACACTAGCGCAGAGAGGTATTTTGCACCCTTTAGTTTTAAGTCCGGTAGAATTGATTAACCAATTGTCTGTTTTACATAATTACCTTGAGGGAACCGATTTTCCTGTACCTTTGACCCTTGAAGGTATCCATTCATTGTATAATTTAGTTAGTACCAATGTATATTTTTATCAAAATAAATTGAGTTTTCTTATTCTTATTCCGCTAGTAGAAGCACATGAATACAACGTAATAAAAATGTCTAGTTTACCTTTTCCAATCAATAACACTTATTTTTTGTTTATAAAGCCGCAAAGTCCGTATTTAATAATAGATTCTATTAAGCAGCACTACTTTTTAATGTCTTCTAATGAGCTTTCAGAATGTAAGACAATAAGTGATACATATTTTTGTCAGCAAACTAAACCAATTTATTTAGTTCATATCAATGGGGGATGTGAGGCAAGCTTATACATTCCAACAAAGCAAATTCCTGCATCTTGTGAAAGACGAGTAGTAAATTTAAAAGAGACATTGTACATTCAATTGGCTACGCCTAATTCGTGGTTGTATGCCGCTCCAAATTCCGAACATATAGAAATATTATGTAAAACTATACAGGAAAGAATTTCAATTTATATTAATGGAACAGGAATACTTCAATTGCATGCAAATTGTTCTGTTTATACCGATTCTTTAATTTTAAAACCGCATAAGCAATTTTTTTCAAAAGTTACCATTTCTTACATTCCACCAATTAACATATCCCTAGATCTTAACTACACAATTGTATTAAGTAAAATAAATTTAACCCCAATAACTACTTCTTTAGCTTTTCCGAGTCATGAGAAAATCTTGCAAGACATTAGTGCTAATATAGACACTTTAGAATCTAAGGAAAATAATTTCGATTCTGTTTTCGTAGATAATTATAACTTTACCATTTTGAGTTGCTTACTGTCAGCAGTATTCTTTATTATTTTGATATACTTTGGGGTTAGAATCTATTTGTATTATTTTAAGAGATCGAAATCGAACGTAGAAACTAATTGTAAGCTCGAAACGCCGCCGTTGCCGTCGCCTAAAAGTGAAGTCATGGAAACGCAAAACGATCAATCTCGTAATGAAAATTGTACTTCAAATCCAAGATACAATTTTCAAAAATAAGGGGGGAGGGATGTTATAAAGTGAACTTTAATTAGGTTATTCAAATATTTTAATTGTTGATGTTCAAGCAAATATGCTAAGTCAGGAATCGAAGTGCGTTATCCAAGAACTTGCATTTCGCAACAAACAATACTTGCTCCGATTAATTTCATTTTTCCTTTATCAGCCAAATTGGGCTTGTTGCTAAAAGCGTTTTTATTGGTTATATTTATCGCGTGATCACTTGGATGATAAGACCCATGGTGGGAAATGCAAGTTCGAAGACAAAAAGAAAATATTAATATAGTTAGTTATAAGCTGTTTAGTCCGGAATAAAGATCGAAATCTACAAAAGCCGCTGTATTCTCTAGACTTTATCTTTGGAATAAAATACACATAAAAACACCCAAGTTGTTTCAATCAACCCAAATCAGGAGTAATATCACATTCTCCTACACTAATAATAATAAGAAATACATACAATTAAACACGTGTACGAGCGTGTTTAGCGTGTACGAGCCAAGCTTAAACCAAATACTAAGAAGGCGCCAAATAGCAAAGAGTTGAACCAAACCGACCAAAGTAGGAAGTAAGAATAGAAATAATTCAACGCGTCAATATATAAGGTAAACACACCAAATATCAGCCATGCACCTAAAGTCGGCTTTCCAGTTTTTATAGAAAGGCCGACTTTAGGCTGTATTTTTAGGAGGGCCGACATTTTGGCAGTTTATCCTAGTTTATAAAAAAATGTAGGATATAAGGATAGGCCACGTTTAATGACGCTGCATGGCGACACATTCATCTCTCTTTTAATCAATTTTTATCTTATTGAATAAAATTAAATTTTTTATTAATATGAGCATTAAGAGGAGAATATTCACCAAAAATATCAACAATTCGTCTTGGATGATTTTTTTAACGGAGGTTTTTTTTTATTATTGCTTACTGATCCGGCTTCGATTAGCGAAATAAATCCGGCTCAAATAAACGGGTAAATAAGTTACAATAGAGAGGTCTAGACGCTGGTGGGGGAAGGCTCGACAACTTGTTTCGGTATCGCAGACCGAAACTCATTGCTTCGTTAAAATGCTACATAGGGCGACATCTATCGATAAACCGATTATAAATGAAGCTCGATCGATTATTAGAGGTCATCTCCAGTGGACTCAATGTTTAACGCGCCCTTAAAGATTATATCCCTTCATAGATATCTGCCCGAGACTAAGGGCCTTCAAAACAAATATGAAAATTGGTGATTAAGGAACATGGCTGCCAAAGTCTAAAAAATTTTGTGCGTCCTTACTGAAAGATCCTTTATTAAACTTGGAGTTGTAAAGATGACAAAATCTAAAAATTTACGTTATTTGAAGAAAACTTCATCAATTTGAATTAAGGTCCTCTCGCGTTCTAATATATACCAAATTGCTTACATTGAATCGATTTTGATAATTTACAATTTGTATCACATGTACCAATTTGACCAATTCAAATGTAAGAAAAGCAGCACAGTTTGAGTTTATGGATTTGTGCGGTAAGAAAACGTTTGACGCATCCTAAAATTTGGATAAAGAAGTCAAATTGAATTTGCAAACACTTACAACTCAAAACGCGCGGTGGCGGTTAATTTCGAATTTGAAGTTGAATTTCGGAACATAGAAAGGGTTTAGAAGCACTCTCACCAAAAGTTATCCACCCAAATCTTTTTAACCACCTGTATAATTTTCTAACAATTCTTTTTCTGAATAGCTACATTAATTTGGAAACTATTTGCTCTATTACAAAATTTCAGTTGGGCAAACAGTTTAGGCACAAAAGATGATTTTCTAAATGCCTACAAGCCCAAAACGCTAAATTATCGTAACATTAACAAAATTCAAAGTACCAATTTCTTCACGGAATAAGAAGATCATTCAAGAAAACCACATGTTATAAGTTTGGAAGTAGTTTATTGCTTAAAATTTTCAAATTTTCGCCAGCATTTACGAACGTTATCAGGGTTTAACTCTTTTTGTCCATGTTATGCAGATTCTACTGTAGAATCGAAGGAAATAAAGAGGAAATCATGCTCCTGTAAACTGGTCAGCAAGATCAGTAAACCTAGCACCTTCTGATTTTGTTTATTAGGTATCATAAAAGCAAAAATGCAATGAAAAGAGCAAACAGTAAAAATTTTGCACACTGTATTATTCTTACCCTGATGATGGTCACAAATCCTGGCACATTTTGAGCAATAAACTACTTCCAATCCTCTAAAATGTGATTTTCTTGAAAGAGCTGCATATTCTGTGAAGAAACTACTACTTTGAACTGGGTTAATGTTACCTTAACTTACAGATTTGAATTTGCAGGGAGTTAGAAAAAGTTTTTTTGTGGCTATGCGCAACTGAAATTTTATAAGAGAGAGAATACTTTCTAAATAAATGTAGGTATTCAGAAAAAGAACTGATACAAAATGATACAGGGTGGTTAAAAAGATTTGGATGGATAAGTTGTGGTGAAAGTGTTTGTAAACGCCTGTATGTTTGGAAGTTCGAATTTGTTCCACAGAAAGCTGTAGTCAGCTGATATAAAAACATGGTCAAAAAATGAATAAAATCTAATGGCGAATTCGATTGGTAAAACTGGTGTGCACTAGTGCACAGAACAGTGCGTGTTCTATTGAACTGTCACTTTTGTGTACTAAGCTAATGTGATGTATGCACTAACATGCACTCAAGGTCAAATTCTGGTGCGCACCAGTGCAACCAATCGAATACGCCATAATACAAATTTTTCGAGTAATTTGGGAAAAACTCATGGAAAATATTATTTTTAAAGCCTTCTAGCGGCGAAACGAAGCAACTTTGGATATAGATAAGTTAACTTAAATCGACCTATTTTGAGCCAAGGAATCTGTGATCTTACGTTGTATACGCATTTCGGAGTCACCTGTATACACATAAATCATAAAAGATGTTAAAGCAAAGTTAGTGATCGCTTGCCTTTTTGGTTATTTATCATAATTTAATTGGTCGTGTTTAATTTTATTAATATTTCATAAATTTTGAATGATAAAAACTATAAATGATAAAATAACTTTAAACAAGCAAAATCAAGAAAAGTTTTAAATAAAACTAGTGATGCCAAGTAAACATAGTTAAAACTCCCTACATAAGTTATGACAGTTTACCTTGGCGGGAAACCCCCACTTCTAACCTTAAAGTGTTATTGTCCGTGGTTATTGGAATATTAAATAATTTTATATACATCAGATTATTATGAAAAAGTTCGAACTCCAAAACTCTTACATATTGAAATTTAGCGGAAGTGAATTAACAACAACAATTAACTTCTAAGGTCATCAGTATAACCTGTAAATAAAAATGGATTTATCAGAAACTCTAAACTCAGACTTTGAAGAATTAAAAACTGCTTTTACCTGTCCAAAATGCGACAAATTATTAAATACTTCGACTACTTTATTATCTTGCGGCCACGTACAATGCAACTGTAGAAAATTGACCAACAAATGTTACATCTGCAATAATCCTTGTTCTTCACACGATAAACGAGGAAATCATTATGTGAGTGCTATTTTAAAGTCTATAAGAGCAATTGAAAATATATTTGAAGGTAAGTTCAGTGGGAGCAAAAAATTTATAAAAAATAATGCCCTATTTATTTAGAAATTCCAGTAACTTATCAAGATGAACACATAATTAATTATCAAGTTGTTGTTTCAAAAGTAGCGATGAAATGTAATCACAAAGGAGAAAGTCCTTTACATATCGCTTGTAAGAAAGGAGATTTAAACAAAGTGAAAGACTTAATTAAAGAAGGTGTGGATTTTAATATGACTGATTATGCAAATTGGACGCCTTTAGTATGTAAAGTATTTACTTATTTTATTAAGTTAATTTTAAAGGTATTATATACACATATAACAATATGTATACCTTTTTTTAATGGCTATTAACACAATGTTTAAACATTACTATGCAAACCCTATAAATTATTGTATAATAATAATAATTACTGTGATGTCCGATCTTTTACAACCAAGCCACAGTATTTTCAATGTATTTTTTTATACAGGATGTCCCGTTTTTATTGTCTGATCCGTTACTGACGTATTCCTTGGCTAAAAATGAGCAGTAAAGTTCTAATGAACATGGGATCAAAAGGGATTCGTTTTTGAGATATTGGAAGTTTAGTTTCCTAAGTTTACTTATTATTAACATTCGATAAATTGTCATTATTAGGTTACCCTGGTCAGCTACAAAAATTAGTCCAAACCGTGGCAACTACTTAATAATTTCATTTAAATGTAATGCTATAATAATGTTAATAATTGATCAACTTATGAAATTAAGGGGGGAACCTACATTAAAGTAGTACTTTAGAAGGTTATTTTTGGATTTTTTAAGGAGGATAATAAGTATGGTATTTTTAAAATTTTGTGAGCATTTTAAGGCTTTTATTTAGCAGACAAAAATAATTTTGGTTTCTTAAAAAAAAGTAATCTATATATACATATTTAACATTAAAAAGAACGCGTCTACTCTCCATATATTTTTTTCTGTACACTGTAGTTCATGCAACTCTGATCTGAAACAGAGATGATACGTAAGAATCTAATCTACGTGCTCTACTATACTTAACGAACCACAAAAATAAAAATTAAAAAAAAACAAAAATTAAAATTATACTGAACTTTAAAAAAAAGGACTAGAATTCTCGTTAAAAAGTGATGCTTTTTATGCAAAAAGAAAAGTTTAAATAAATAGTATTATCGATTTTTTTGGTTCATCGACGATGGTTTGACATTGTAGAACTAAATATTTTTGAAAAAATTCAATAAGTTAAATATTTTTCTTTATATCGTGTACACAAATTGCAAAATCTACATTGTTTAGAAAACGAATTTAAAGTAATTAGCAGAAAAAAGTACATTTGTTTGAAACTTACAGTGATATTAACCTAATCGGCTATTCCAGAACTATATAGTAATCCTTCTTCTTGTACATAAAAGTCATTTTTATGAATCTCAATGTCTTTATCGAGCCTCCTTCGCAGAATTAACCGGGCGATGCTTCGCCCTCTTAATTCGCTGTGAGTCAACATTACGGGCGAAATTTTTACACTCTTGACCAATGTTTATATCTAGTTGATTCATTATTTTTAAAATCGACTTATACCCTTCATTGAAGATACCAACCGCTATGTAGGCGGCTATTTCGATGATTTTTGTGCTAGAATTTAAGTGTTTCGGTGCAAGGCGCCAGGTAGTGGCATTAAAACTCTCATTGGAGTTCTGAGTATAATCTCCTAAACAACTTACTAAGAGATTCTTTTGAAAGATCGTTGTAAATAGGGATCAAATGCTTCTCAACTGTTGAAGAAAGCGGTCTAGGATGATTATAATTTTCAAGATTCTTTGCAGCTTCACGTTGACGCCATTTACACCAGCTGCCTGCTCCGACAGGACACTTGTCATAGCGAGGTTTTTCGTTTGTTGAGCACATATGTTCAAGTGATGCCCATATTGCCCTTCTCGTATCAGCAACGAAGTCTGTATTACGTCTTATTGCTAATCCATAGTAGTTACTCAACTTATTAATGAGGACATTTGTGAGACTACCCCTGTCGCCCAGCTTATGCGTTTTTTTTTTATATTGCGAAGTTTTGTTTCCGTCCTTTTGTAGACATGCCCAATACATTCACTTTTAACCACAGGAAATTCGTCGTCATATGGCGTTAAATCTAGAAGTGATTTATAAGTTTTTGAATTACCGTCCCCTATGTAATTCAGATATTTGACACCATATTTTTCCTCGGATGTCAAAAACATTTCCTTCATGGCATCAACCTCCATTTTCCCCGAAGAACCAGAATGATTTGCAAAACACTCTGGTTCATGTTGCTCATACCATACTATGTACTCAGCAGTACCTTCTTTACTCATGTTATAAGCCTAACAATATCCACTTTTCACTACAAGATCTATCACTTTTCCAGTACGGTACCCGATTAACGTCGGAACACAATACCATTCTTCTATTTGTCTGGAAACCGTTGTTAATCAAACGTTATCTTGAAACCGGCCTTAGGTTGAATGTAAGAAAAGAAAAATATTTCTAATAGTAGTGTAAAGCGCTTTCATTTATATATATCTACACAGAGGGTACGAATTTCGATCTAAAACTTTGCTATAACATTTTTAAAGAGTTTTACTATTGATTTATAAAATTAAAAAAAAAAAAAAAAACATGAAAATTTGACCCTGTAATGAGGTTCCTCCCTTAAAACCTTGAGTATCTCGAAAACGAACCACATTCGGACGGATGTTCATTAGGACTTTTTTGCTTGTATTCAGCCGGAGAATATACCTGTAAAGGATCGGACAATCAAAACAGGACATTCTGTATATCTACGTTTTAACTTTTAGTTTGCAACCGTTAAATTAGACCTAAGATATATAGAACTTCACTATTTTTTTTCTCATTTTATTTTAATTATTATTTATTAATAGCATGAAGCTGTTCAAGGAAATTATATTCAATGCGTTGAATATTTACTCTCAAATGGAGCTTTAGTGGACGTCCCTGGAGAAAATTACATTACACCACTTCGAAAAGCTATATTATTAAATCACCTGGACATAGCACAAATGTTAATTGATTACGGAGCTAATACAGATATTCTAGATTACATGGGAAATAAGCCCTTGGATGGATTAGGTCGTGAACAATCCTTAAATAAAAGAACTCTTTATGAAATCACGCCCAAAGTGTTTATTGGAGTAGAAACTATAGTTTATACAAACGAAATATCCAACGACAATAAAATGAAGTTACTCAAAGCAAAAGTAAAATTTGCAACTAAAAACGAATTTTTAACAAAACCTGATGTTACACATTACATTCACGAAAAAAATTCGACAAAAGTAAATTTAAATCTTCTAGTTTGTTTATTGAAAGGTATTTTTATCGTCGATAATAAATGTAATCTTTTTTTAGTTTTCTTCTTCTATCAACTTAAACAATAATGTTTAATTTTAGGGATTGATAAACCCGACAAAGAATCATTTGATTCAATCATAGAAACTTATAAAGAAGTCAATAAATCATCGGTTCTAAACCGTTTGTTCAAAAGGCCAAAACTATTCGATGGGATGAGTTTTTACATCATCGGTCACCATCGACCGCAAAAAATATTAAATTTGACCTTCAGCAAAGAAGATTTGACCGTTTTAATTCGTGCAGGTGGTGGAAAAATTCTTCATCGTCCACCTATCGTTAAAACCGCTGATAATAATGTTTTTTACTATCCATATCACACCGCAAATACTTCTCTAAATGTTTGCGATAGTTATATTATTTATCACGAATCTAAAGAACCGGAATTAATGTACAAGATGAAAGAGTTAAAACATAAAAGTTCGAAATGGTTGATTGAATCTGTATTACAATTTAAAATTATTGATTAGAAGTTTTTTATATTATAGATTTTTGATATATTTTATACAATATATATATTTTATAATTAATACATACTTCTTTTAAATAACTATTTTTAAAACTTAATTTTTTTTTAAATGAATTCAAATTTGAATAAATTGGTCAACTTATATATTAGATCAGAGATGTCGCCAGGATACAAAATACAATGATTTAATTTAAAACTATAAAGAATCGTTAGTATATTTTTTAAATATATTTTAAATATTAAATACTTTTTATTAATTCAAAATATGTATCAAAAATGATATAAAATCTTTTAAAATGATTTGATAAAAGGAATAGATCATTTGTGTTACAGATCAGAGATGTCGCGATGGTGCAAAATCTAACCTAAAAATTGACCTAACCTAAAAGTACGAAGAAATGTCAACGAGTAAAAAATGGATTTTAACACGGATGTTAGACGTGTTCAGCTAGAGAGTTTAGAACAATTTATAGCCGCCTCTAAAGAGAAAGTCCGAAGTGTTTTGGAGGCGTTAAATTGGGAGAGCGATAAAGTTTTGCAGGTAATTAATTTTTCCGTGTTTAAGAAAGAGTTTGGGGCCATACAATTTTGGTTTGTTGTAATTTAGAAGCCTTTTATGGATTATTTAAAAGTATGTGTAATATATTTTCTTTTTGTGTGTTTATATACTTTGTTGAGTTGCATGATTTTGATCAATATGGTATATTTTCATTTATATCGGTTGTCTTATCATTTTTATATCTTTTAGCAGAAAACAATCTTGAAATGGGTTACATTTTGAGTCAAAAATTTAAGTGAAACTTGAAACGACACCAATCATTAATTGTAATATGATACGGACATTGGGATTTTTTTACTTTTTTGATAATTTTTGGAACAAAGTTTATATTTTGAAGAAACTGAGTATTTAAGCTTCAATTCAACATAAAAGTTGGTTTGAATTAATTTTTGGAGTATAAACATAGTATAATTTTCGTTCAATCTTCTAATAAGACATTAAAGGCATTTTCTGGCATGCAGCGTTTTCATACGTGGGTTCAAATCAGTTTGAAACTCCACGTCATAGTTTGTGTACTTGTGCGAAGGTGTATTTTTAAATCGCATTCGAAACATTCGGTTATCAACAATCGTTACATAACCTACATATTCTTATTACTATTATTTTCAAAAATGGACGTCAGAACATCAGTATTATGTTTAATTAATGATAATTTTAATGCAAACTGAGAAATGCTAATGTTGTGGATGTTGAATAATGGAGAGGAAGTGCCGCACTTATCTATTTTTTTACAAACAACTCAACACCTATGCATTAGAGTAGGGGTGGACAACCTTTTGCATAGTGGGGGCCAGATTACGATTTACTTTTCGTATGCGGGCCGGAGTAGAAAAATGACAAATTTCTGTTACTGATAAGTTTCTTTTTAGTATAAAAAATAAAGTTCATTATTAGATTTCCCGGATTTCCTGCTTTCCTTGGTAGAATTACTGTACGGAAAGTAAGGTATCTGGGTTCAAATCCCTGTGTAGTAAGAAGATATTTTTTCTTCTCTAACGCATTAGTGATAAAAACCCTTTCTTTAATTATTTCTTTCTATTAATTTTTTTTCTTGATTTAAAACAAAAATTATTTATAGTTTTTTCAAAAGGTCTCACGGGCCAGATTAGATCCTCATGAGGGCCGGAGTTGGCCTGCGGGCCAGAGGTTGCCCACCGTTGCATTAGAGGATATTATGAGGAATGGTTAACTCTGTACCTTGGGCAAGATTATTTTCAATTATTCCGAATGAGAAGAGCTATGTTTAATACTCTGTTAGAAAGGATTAATTGCCCTGAACTTAATAAAAATGTTATTGGTGGATTTCATCGACCTTTATCTGAATATCGTCCATTACTATGTCGACTGGTTAATTTTCATCTGCTTTCTCCATTTTGAGTATTATAATTTTACTAGAAACTAAATTCACAAAAAAAAATTGTGCATATGTAGTTACAGTAATTAGCGAAACGTTTTTGTTATTGGAAGTTATGTTCACCTTTTAATGTGCGCATGTAGGGTAAACTCGCCAAATATCGGCCATGCGTCTAAAGCCTTCCAGTTTTTCTCTATGGATTTTTATAGAAAGGCCAACTTTAGGAAGCATTTTTAGGAGGGCCGACATTTGGGCAGTTTACCCTATATTCAGCTCAGGTTCAGCTTTAAATCCAGATCATAGAGCATTTTGAAACGGTTCAATCGTTTTCGTCAGTAACGTCACGGTTTAATGCGAGAATAAAAATATTTCAAAAGCTTTGTAACCGCTGCATCGGCAGAAAACGCCTTAAGTACTTTTTTAAGGTTAGGAAAAATGTTTGGTTTTTGAGAATCTCCTTCTGACAATAATTAGAAGAAATTAGATTAATGTACAGTAAAACAAATTTTTTGTTTCTTACGTAAATAGATTTTATATGATTCTATAGTCGATTAAAGCCCTTTAAGGCAGGATTTACATTTACTATTTGACTCACAAGGGAAGGGCGCGAGGTATTTTTTTTTAATCTGTCCTTGAGCTGAGTGATAAGGTATCATACAAGGATTCAATTGGCAAAGTATTAAAACGCACTATTTAGCCAAAGCTGAATAAATCGCATTTGAAGTTTAACATTCCGTTTATATTTTGGATAAGTAAACTCATTTACAAGCAGACGTTGGCCGAACCGATAAGAGCGGTGAATCAGCAATCCCGATAATAGTGGACATCGCTGGTTCGATCGAATCTTTTCGTGTCTTTTACTCACTTTAACTTGCTGTCTCTTTAGTAATTCCTCAGACAAGTAACCGTCCAGTTCAATTGTTACTCAGTTTTTAGAACTGTAGACATTAATGACCTTACTAGATGTGGCTGTGGCTTTATAGCAGTCCCAAAATGCAAAATGACTTCAATTCAAATTTTTGCCTGTTGTAGAGGACAGCTGCTGAATATTTATGTTTATATTCATCTTATCACTTCCATCGCCCTCTGTATCATTGCTACCACTGCTTCCGGAGTTCAAGTCTCTTTCAAATGCTTCAAAAAAAAGTGTGCCTTATAACGGATATGTTTTCACATGAAAAAAAGTTTAAGCGATAACGGGACTTCAACAACGTTGCCATAAAATTATTTATTCCCTCTCTATTTCTTTAAATCCTATTTTCACGCCATTCAACAAAGGCCGAATATTCGGCCGAATGTTCGGTATTCGGTTGAACTACTATTCGTCACATCACTAGTTTATAACTTGCATACCAAATACATTTTCATTAAACGTTACGAAAACGTCGCATTCGGCGTTATCGGGTAAAATTAAAACTAAAATATTCTATGACAAAATGTTTGTTGATTGATCCATGATTTTGGTAGTTGAAAATTCAAAACAGATTTTGAATAAAAAAGGCTGTACTTTTACTGGTGTTTACAATTTATTATCGTCTTTCATGTTTCGACTTACGTCATGATCGGAGACGAAATTTAGATAGTATGTTGAAAAGTTAACATCAAAAAGTTTTAATACGTTGATATTGACCCTAACTCCAAAATTATACACATTAAATTTCATCAAATATGTCGCAAAATTAAAACAGGTTGTATAATCGGACATGACAATGGGAAATGATTTTCTACGTTTTAAAATATTCTATTTTTGATTCTAAAAGTTACAAAAAAAAAATGAAAGCACCAAAGGATTTTAATCGCAACTAACATAATCTCAACTTTTTTGACAAGCTTTGAAAAATAGTAACAACTTTATTTATAAGAATCAATAAACGATTTTTACATTAAATTGAATTTGAAAGATTGTTTTGGTTTTAAAAGGTAAAATTTTTGTAATTGTCACCGAACAAATAAAAAAAATCTTAACGATGACAAACTTTTTTAACAGTTAACTAACCCAATTAAAAAAAATTAGTTCATCTTTTATTTTGAATTTTTTTTTTGGATTAAAGAATGATTCTTACGTTAAATTAATATTTAAAGGTTCTAGATTTGGGTTTTAAAAAGTCAAGTTTTTTTGTAACGGCTGCCAAATAAATAATAAAAATCATAAAGATGGCAAAAGTTTCTAATAGTTAACTAAACTAACTTTGATAAAAATTTGATCAAATTAAAAGAGTAGTGCAGTTTACTTTTAGAAATGAATAAATACAATTTGGGATGTTCATTCTTTGAAAGTTTTTCTGGAAAAAAAATCGAGGTAAAGACTGGCATTATTGGTGATCATTTCTGGGTAACAGACCAAGTTTTTGCACCTCCGGTAAAAACCCACTCCTTTTTACGTTTACCTCTAGGATCCAGAACTTACCCTTTAACTTTAGGATCTAGATACAAGAACTGCGGAACGTCTAACCACCACTTATAGCTCAGATGAAAGACTTGTACCTTACGATTACGCCATTTCTATGACAAAAGGACCCGACAAATTACCCCAATACAATGTGTAGGTTTCCATCACCGAACGTAATCCAAGGGCGGATCCAGCTTTGGCGCCAGGAGGGGGTCACATAGTCGTGGTCAAGTCAAGAACTTATAATTTAATTTTGATAACAATAGTTAAATAAGCAATGCGCATCATTGACAGTTTTATTGTCTTGTCAAGCAGAAATCTTCTCCAGAGCGCTACAAATTTTGACTAAGTTGTCTCCTTGAAATTGAAGATGCTCATCATGCCTCTGTACCCAACGTGTCTCACAAATACCTTGCATGGCAGCTACGAGTTCTATTTTAAAAATTTCAGGATTCTTAGCGGATGCATTGGTAAATGTCACAACTTTTCTCATTGTGCCAGATGTATTGCGACAGAAAACTACTTTGGATGATCATGCCAATGAGTTATTGAGCACTTGGTTGTTGCACGAGCAACGTTTAGCATGAATGGCTATTTTCATCAATTGTTGCACTGCACCTTTTGTATCTGATGCCATAACCGAACAGCTGTCAGTTTCAATATCCACACACCAAGATAAATCTAAATTAAATTTGGTACACAGATTTTCAACGATTTTCGCCAATGCTACACCTGTCAATCGACGCTCTATGTCACCTGAATTGTTGTTTTCACGTCTAAGAGCATTGTAGGTATCACAAAAAGTTACAGAATGTTCCTTAATAATACCATCATGCAAATATCGCAATGATAGGCTCAACTGTGAGATATGTGATATATCTGTTGTTTCATCGAACAAAATTGAAAAATATTTAGCTTCCCGCACATTCTGTAAAATGCTTTCCTGGATGATTTCTGCGCAAGCATCTATCAACTCATTTTGTACAGTCTTGCTGATGTACGTGGCGTTGGATGATGCAGATTCTAAATGTTGTTGCAATGCAATATCGCCAGAATCAATGCCGAATTTTAAAAGGGCTATAAAATTCCCTTCATCGGCTACTATGCTGTCATAGTTCAGCAGTTTACCATCGTCGCGATGGTCACATAATGATATATTTTGATGTCCACAAAATATTATAGTCGCAAACATTCTCTATTTTCATTTATTTGTTCGTTCCCAAACGTTTGCCATCATACAAAGTTATTATATTATATTAAATTAATTAAATATTGAAGGTTACATAAAATCTGTATGGCGACAAAATATGTAAATAAAATCATATGTTCAATTAGTGGTCCACCTAAGTCCTGGAACCAGCTCAGGGGTAGGTCATGACCCCTATGACCACCCCCCTGGATCCTCCGTTGACGTAATCATTAACTCGCGATATTTCCTAAAGCGCGTAACCTATGATTTTGAAACCTGGCCCATGTTTACCCAGAAATGATCACTGATCAAGACAGTTTTCATCCCGATTTTTTCCAAGGAAAACATTCGGAGTATGAATATTCAAAACTCGACTTACTTGACTTTTGGTACGGACAATAGCACGGAACATTTTGTACGCGTCGATGAATATTTTACCAACGTAAGTGGTCAATAAGGGAATTTTTTTGTGAGAAGTGTATAAGAAATTTCAATTGTATTATGTCGAATAGCAATAACTGTTCAATCTTTTTGGAGAAATTCTTTAAAAACTTTCATATACTCCTTATTGATAGCAACAACAAACTTAGCAATTTTCATACAAAATAAACATTTCAAGTTGTCCCTTTCTAACTTTGAAAAGACTGAACTTAATAAGTAAGAAGAAGTCTATAATAAGAAGTCTATGAAAGTAATTAAGAAATTAGTGAACGAAATAAGTTACGATTTTTTAAGGATTAGTCCTCTTTAGTCCTTCTTTTTTTCTTTTTATTTTGAACTTATTAAGAAGTGATTTTGAAATTACTTTTTTTACATTACATCTCTTTTAAAATTCATATCTCACTTTGTACGCCAAATAAAATCCTTTTTAATTTAGGACATCTTGCTATTAAATTTTTTTAAGTGTTTTATGAAAAACATTTTTTTAGACTCTATTTTCTTTTCTTCTGACATATTTTATCTTATTAACAATTAAGGTCTTTTTTATATCATACAGGATAATGACTTATTAACATGTTCTTTGGATCCAAACCACAAAATACCTCAAAAATCGGCGGCAAAGCACATAAAAAAATGTACACTGCGCAAAGAAGGTTACGATTTGAAGGAGCCGTTTTTATCGGAACCCCAACACCATCCGCACTCCACCATCGTGATAAATAATCACAAAAAGATAGAGATTCTGTCCGAAGCGCACAAGACCCGTGAAAACTTCCGTTCGAGTAAGTATCACTTTAATAAAAACCGCGCCTTTCGACGATCAGCCCCCGATAATCGTCGACGCTCTTTTTCAGACAATACAATTTGCAAGTTTACCGAGCTTTGCGAACTTTTTACGAGTCGAACGTTAGTAGTCAAGTTAGAAATAACAAATAAGCGTCGAATATATCCTTTTTTCGATTATATCCTTTTTTTGTGCGATCGTAAATTTCGTTAATTGAGGGGCTCTTTTACGGAGAATTTACTAAAATTACTATGGTTATTCGTTTTGGTAGGGTGGAACGCACAGGATCCAGATCCAAGAACCGCAGAACGTCTAACCACTACTTATAGTTCAGATGAAAGACTTGTACTTTACGATTACGCCGTTTCTATGACGAAAGGACCCGACAAATTACCCGAATACAATGTGTAAGTTTCTATTATTTCACCGTAAATCATTAACATTCATTATATTCATCTTAATTTTTAACAGATCACAACCTAAACGTGACGAATCCAAATCGTTAACTTACGAAGAACAACTAGCGTTAGAACGAGATGCAAAACGTCGAAGGATCAAGTATAAATCGGTTCATACAAGTCGGAAGACACATACTGAGGTGCTCAGAGAAGTGATAGATTCTCAAATGGAAGCTTATAAAGATTGGTTATGTACGAAAACGTCGAAAAGAGATGAGGAAGACCGTGAGGGGAGATCGACGAGTAGAAACAGTTCTAATAGTTCGAGAAGTACTTTAAAAAAGGATATGAAGAGGGAAAGAGAATGTAGTGATACAGATAGTGCATCTAAGTCTAGAAGAAGTAGTGTTGAAAGGAACAAAAGAGAACGATCAAAAGATAGCTTTAGATCTTTTAAAGAAAGAAGAAGCGAAGATGAAGAACAAAGGCTTAAAGACAAGGAGTTACGAAGAAGGAAAAGTGAAGGACATAGGAGAAGGGAGGATGATGGGGACAGAAGATATGAGTATAAGGATGAGAGTAGGTACTGGGATAGATCTAGAAACCAATCGAAGGATTATGACAAGAGTAGAGAAAGGAGGAATGGGTATAAAAGTTATTGCAGCTAGCTAGTATAATTTTTATGTTTATATATTTTCATTAGAACAAATAAATTAATTATATTGTCTAAAATAATTCATGTCTTTTATATTTTTTATATTCAGTGTAAACAAACAACAACCTGTTTTACAAACAAGACAGATTTGAAAATGTTAGTGTGCAAAGAATGGATTAAAGTTATTGCAGCTAGCTAGTATAATTTTTATGTTTATATATTTTCATTAGAACAAATAAATTAATTATATTGTCTAAAATAATTCGTGTCTTTTATATTTTTTATATTCAGTGTAAACAAACAACAACCTGTTTTACAAACAAGACAGCTTCCAAAATGTTAGTGTGCAAAGAATGGATTAGAGCAAAATGCGAGAGAGCGATTATTAAATACAAGAAATGAAGTAATGATCAAAAAGTAAGCGATGAGAAATTACTAAAAGAAATATGGTTTTGAGAAAAGAAAAGGTGGAAAAAGAATATCATGAAAAAGATGAAACAAAGAAATCGTTGAGAACTGGGATATACCTAGATTATCAATAAAAAAAATTATGCAGTGCAGTTGAAAAGTAGAATAATTTCAAGGAACATTAATATAGCCATATGTTGGAATAGATAACTTGAGTTCTATAATCATAATTAAAGCTTAGCAATTCAAGTATCTTCGCATGGTACTATCAAATTGTATAATATCATGAAGTATACGACGACAAGATTAAGATTCTGTAAAAGAAGACAACTAAAATATTAGGAGCAATAAATTTTCATTTGTTTCCGATGAATAGTATTCCAAATCATACACAAATATAGCTTTTACATTTCATATCATTTTTGTTGATCTTTAAAAATAGCTCAAATGAATTACTTAAATTACATAAAAAAGTTGTTATAAAATTGCGCCCTTTGCACAAAATTAGCGGGATTTTTATGAAAATACATTTTCGAATACTTTATGATACGAATATATTAACCAACAAAGAATGTAAACAAATTATAAACGCTCAAAGATTAATTTAATTTCATTATACACCTTCGTATATACTACAGCATTGACATGAAGCGTTTGTGGTCTCTTCGTCAATATTACAAAGCGAAACAGCTTATGAATGCTCGTATTTGTAGTATAAACTATAGAATAAGGTTACAGCTTTGAAATTTTTCTAATAGATAGAATAATAGATACTGATATCTCAACTTTGTGGAAAATTTAGACAGTGCCTTCTTTGCTGTAGTCTTCAGTTATAAGCCTCGAAGAATACTGCCTGTATGGATTGCTTGAGAGAATATCTGATCTATTCTAGCAACCTTTCTGGACCCTTCAAAAAATTTAATGGGTTTTTACATGTTAGGACAGAGCTATTTAACAAATGTTACATCAAGAATTAACAGTCAGTGTGGTTCAAATGAAGCAAAATTTCAAAGATTTTCCATGACTGCCGAATGTCAGATCGTCTCGTTCATATCAAAGACCCACGAAAACCATAGCGAAAAACTAGTAAATTTTACATTGGAACTTCATAAACCTTTGAAACTCTACTTGCAAGAATTTAATAGCGATCAGCAAAAATAAGGAAAATATATGATTTTATTAAGGAGGTTTTACAGGCTGCAAGACCTAAAACTTAATCCACACAGAAACAGAAATGTAAATTTGTAAGTTTAACATCTTCTATGTATGCCTAATGCCAGATCGTTTCATTCATATCAAAAACTCGCAAAATCATTTTAGGATTTGTGTCTTCTGGCTTGGAATGTTGACTTGCTGTATCAAAACAGGAAGAAGTAGTAAACATCATAGGAATGTATATACTCAAACGGAACCGTAGAATCATACAAATATTTATTCGGAAACAGTTGTACCGATTATAGACAAAATTGACGGGGGAAGATGGTGGTAGGGATTTGTAATAGAGAATGAATTCCTGTTGATCAAAAAATGTTGACACAACGAAAACTTTTTAAATGTGCATCACACGTTGGATTTGTAAGTTAATTGTCATTTGATGAGTAAAAATCACAAAACTAACACAATAATAAAATCACGTTATAACTTTCCCTCAAAACGCCTGACTTAATCGGTATAAATTCGACTATTTCTGACATCCAATTTCAGACTTGTCCCAACATTTTTTCGTTAACGATTGGTACATCAGCTCATCAGGATGTCGGTCGCTAGGGCGAGTCTTTGATCATCTTCATCTAAAATGGGAACACATAGAAATAATGCGATGACAAAGAAGATTCTAGCTTTATATGCGAGAATGGCTCTGGTCATTACTGCCTTATAACTCAAATCTTTATTCATTAGTTTCAGAATTCGAAAATGTTCTATTAAGCTTGAGTGCAAACTCTCTACTGGGGAGTTTGATTTATGATGTCCAGCAGTACAGAAATGAATATTAATTTTATGCAATTTCAATAATTCCTCAATAATTTTATTTTTAAATTCTTTACCACTGTCGCAAATGACCTTTATTGGTGAACCGAATTTACTGAAGTACATAATCTATTAATCCTTCAGCTACGGTTGTCGCATTTTTATCGCTAACTTCATATGCTTGTGCGAATTTTGAAAATTTATTTATGATGGTTATGAAAACTGTTTTATCTATTTTGAATAAATCTAAATGAACAATTTGCGCTGGCTCAGTTGGAGATTCAATTAACTGTAATGGAATTTTTGGTGGGTTCCGATCCGAAAGAGTGAAATTATTTCAGTAGGAGACATATAAGAGACTACATTACCATTTCTGTTCACTGCAGTCAATCAAATAATCAACTCTTATTTTCTCTGCATTTTTTCACTATATATTTTACTGCTTCATTCGTTACAAAGGAACATACCGAACACTCCGATTTTTTTTCAAAATCGGCACATTTATAGAAACACCTTTCAGCCTAAAAACGTTTTAAAGTAGTGAAAACTACTCCTAAACATTGAGCAGTTTTTGGCGAGTAATCTTTTGCTCCTAAGCAGTCACGGTATCAAAAATAGTTTCAGATAAAGAATATCTCCATTTAGGTTCTCTTTCCAACCTCTATTATAAAATTCAGATTAAAAATTATTATAAATAATTGTTATAAAGTAATTTAATTATTTACTTAGGGAAGATATCTCCTATCTCAGTTTTGGGGTGGTACTGGATATTTACAGCATCTATAATTTGTCCTTGTTATTTTTCTTTAAATATCTTGCGCGTCTGAATTTAACCTCTTTGTTACCAAGAAATCGCGTATAAACAAAGACGTATCTGCAAAAGTGTGAATAATATTGAAGAATGTTTTGGGTATTAAACTATTTTTAACCCTCCGGTAAATCATTAAATATCCTATTGCGGTGTAAAAGCCGCAGCGCGCCTATTCGTGTAAGTCCGATAGGCGCGCCCACCGGAGGGTTAAATACGTTCGTTTTCTACCCCGGCTTATAAAAGTTCATTTTACAATCATTATAAATGGTTGTTACAAACAAATTCGATTATCCCGTTTATATAAAAGCAATTGTACTGTAACAGTTTGTTGGGTTTAATTCATTTTGTAAAAATAGAATTAACAACTTTTTGTATTGAAAATCGAATTCACAGTTATAAAGATTAACTACTTGTATTTACGTTCTCTTTTCAACCTTGTTCATAAAACTGATTTGAACAATTTGTTCATAACGCCTCATGATATACGGTCTCTTTCAGACTGCATTCATAAAATTCAGTCAAAAAATTGTTTAAATAAGGCCGTTAAAACACTATCAAAGATTTTGTAAAAGATTCATAAAATATGTTTCTTAAATATAAAACTTTTATCAAATGTGGTCGAATGTAGTCAATTTTGGTGAAAAATATTTTATGAAATAAATCTTTTATAACATACAGTCTTTTATCTGTAAAATTTACTTGACATACAGGTGTCCTACCGAAGTGGACTGGTCGAAATATCTCGGAAACTACAAATCCGATGTCTTTGAAATTTTATACATAGATTTAGTACATACTAAACTATATTTTGAAAACATTTTCAGTTATCCATGACTTGCGGTTATATCAGAAGGGGTTAAGGAATTATTGAACGTAGTATTTATTTTTCGTTAGGTTGGTTAATTCAAGGATAATTTTGTTTGAAACATTTCTTTCTATCACTTGTAGTTTCAAAGAAAAAAAAATAATTTTCATAATTTTTTACATTTGATTGAGATGAAACCTCAATCAAATGGCTAACCTAGTTTTTACCCCAATCAAACGTAAATGATCACGAAAAATATTTTTTTCTCTGAAATTACAAATGATAGAGAAAAATGTTTTAAGTAAAATTATTTTCAAATAAACGAACCTAATGAAAAATAAATATTGCGTTCGAAAATAATAATTCCTTAGCCACTTCCGGTATAACCGGAAACCATGAATGACTGAAAATATTTTCTAAATGTAGTTTACAATGTACTAAATTTGTGTATAAAATTTCAAATTTATTGGACTTGTAGTTTCCAAGATATTTCGACTAGTCCACTTCGGTGGGACAGCCTGTATACATTATAAAAGATTTATAAATTTTTTGATAGTCTAGTATCGGTCTAATTTATTATAAATAGTTGCAATTGAAGAATATCAGAATACATTTTCTTTCTTACATAAAATACAGTAACAAATACAGGGTGACGCATAATTTACATTACCTTAATTTTTATTAAATTAGCTAAATTAATTACATCAATTAAATTTTGATTTTGCGATCTTCTACACTTTTACACTTTAAGCGCGTTTTACGTTAACCGTAAATGGAAACCCTAGTGGGCGATACTTTCTGTCGCATGCGAATATATCCGTCATACCCACCAGTTTCATTTTCGCAGCCATCATGCTTATCGTATAAAAAAAAAAGAAATTGCAGCTTTTAGTTATTATTGTTATTAAGTGGCATTTTTCTGAAATTTTGTAGGTAGACTAATGGATCAATTGATGTAAAATATTTTCATGATTGTGGTACTTCCAATTATACGGGAAGTTGACACCAACTTTGTCATTTTAATTATAGATTATCAGTTTCAATTATAAAAAATAAACGAAGATCTAAATTATCTTTTCTATATTGTCGCGTACCGGTGAGCTACTCGCTGCTTACTGGGTTACTCGGGGGAAAAATAGGCAAAAGGTACTTACCGTTCGTTTAGTATTTTCACTGGCACTGGTAGATGGGGGTTGAGGGATGTTACAAAAACCAGTTGGTTGACGTGGACAACAATCTATTCGTTCCAAGCGGAGCCAGCACCTCGACCTCTTCGAACCGCGCGTTGTTGGCAAGTCCCCTCTTTTTATTAACATTTGTTCGATTAGGCTTCGGTGCTGATTCCGCATTTACAATGACCCCCTTTTAGGGTATCAACCCGGTCGTGGCATTTCCCTCCCCTCTAGCATATATGCCTCTGGCATATATGTTCGAGAAGGAAGTGCCTCGATTTACATGAAATATACTATTTTATTACAAATTTTTCGACACGCCCATCGAAGGTCCGACGCTGCCGCTGGGATTTGCTGGTGAGGATGATTTTTCATTATCTTGGGTCGGCGGTTGGTGGGGCAAATGAGTGGAGAGTATCCTCATCCCTGAAGCCACTGGGATTCTATTTGCTACTGTCTGAAGGAGACCAACTAGCTTTGACGGTAGCTGTCCGTGTCATAAGGCTGACTCCCTGGATTTGTGAACGGTTTGTTGATTTGGAGGAAGTTGTGAAATTTTCCATCTTCCCCCCTTCTTGTTTACGCTTGGCTTTCGAAGTTGAGCTCTTCGTTGCCGATGATGTTGATCGCTCAAGTACATTGTGCCCCTTCTACGGGTTTAGGACCCCCCACTCGTAATGCCCATTTCGGCCTATTGCTCGGTTGTACAGGAGTCGTGTTGTTGAAAGGATGTTGTTAGACCCTGACCGTCCAATTTGCACCACCAGCTCATAGTGAAATCTCAGACCAGCAGCGTTCAGATACCTCGGTTGGCGGCGTACATGCAACAGAGATATATTAGGCAGTAAAGGTTTATATTTTCTTACCACTAACTAAATTTTTATTTTAAAACCTCCTATCCCCTAATCCTATCCTAACTGGTGAAGCCAATTTGCTTACCCCATTAACTAAAATCCTAAGCTATCCTTAAAACTACACAGTGTATGGCGAGACGGAGGGTACAATTTTATTCGGCGTATCGTATCCGACATGTCCGACCATCCGCTAGGACGAACATGTTTTCTTTCGGCCCGTTCCTCAAAGTGTCCCCACTTCGCTTCCAACTTAATATTTTAATTACAAGGAAGATGATAAGAGCCAGGACAACCACCGTACACAATGCGTATATCACCCCATTGTGAATTTGTGTCACAATGGTTTGATTATCCAGTCTGTCCAGACTCTTAACCTCTTCCAAGATATCCTCTAATGGTTTTTCCTCCCCCTCCACTAAGTGCACTCTATCTAGGTGTTCAAAAGGTAAATTCATATGCGACACATGAAGATCATCTAATTTGGGCAGAGTTATATTTAATTTGGAAAAGATTGTGCCATTTACCAAACTTGTAAGACGCTGAGGCGTTCTTAAAATAATTAGTTTATTCTTCGCCACACAGCCCGCGTCTAAGCGGATTAGTCCGGTGCCATTTAAGTGTATCTTAGTACCCCAAAGAGAACCGTTGGTTGAACAACTTATCGTTAACACCTCGGGTTCTCCCTCAGGAATTACATAGGTCCAAATATTTTCTTCCCGATTTGGCAAATACATCGGTTGAGACACGTCAAGAACTACCCTACTACAATTGGGTGTTACATTCGCTAGCGGGTGTAGTAGATCTAGTTCGCATGTGGACAAGCTGCCAAGGGGCTGTCGAACATCCCCAATGTAGTTGCCAACCGATTCTTGAGTGAATGTTTCAAAATCGTTTCGCGAACAGCAGAGAGATAACCCCATTCTCTCGTTTACCGCAAAATACGGATTTCGCAAATTAAATTTAACAAATTTCGTACCGCGTAACTTCAATGGCACCGGAGTAAACTGATAGAGGGTGTAGGGTTCAGATTCTACCAATGGAACCGAAACGACCGCAATAACCTTATTATTTCTAGCCAAAACTTTAATTTTCAAAATTTCTAAAATGTGGTGAAGCGTTTCCTTATGTTGCAAATCGAAGGGTAACATGACACCTGGAGGAATTTTACCAATTACATTGTCTAACGCAATACGAACGGTATTCGGGGTGAGTAGGAAGGGGTGAACAATTCCTTGCTTAGCCGCTATGATCACGTCGACCAGATGGGAGATTTCAAATTGTAGTTGAGTTAACATTAGCTGTATAGTAGCGGAATAAACGTCGAACGTTTGTAAACCCACGACTTGGTCCTCTTGACCTTTCAAGACGTTTTTTAACTTCATAAAATTCTCATATAATACTTTTTCATTCTTCTCGATACTGGCTAACGAATCATTAACCCTATGTAATGTTTGGTCCACAATCGACGTTTGTTTCGCCACTATCTCAATCAAGCCCTTTTGCTTAACCTGAAGGGTATTAATCATTGATTCGTAATGATCAGCGTCATCTACAGATAATGTTCCAAATAAAACCTTCGCGCCCTTACCAACAATATCGAAAAGTCCCCTTTTGGGCCTAGAATGTCCAATCAAATCTCTCATCTGCTCACCTTCCAACTCAACCCGACGTAGTCTTAAATCAATCAGGCTTGATACATCCCTCATCTGCTTACAGATGGTTACTGATGTTGCTGAATTTAAGCACCATTCGTGCATTTTTACCGAAATATCTTTTAATACGGATAATTTGGATTCATATACATTCAAATTAATAAACGTTATGATATCCCAGCTACTGGTAATCAATCTTAGTGTCCCCAGTTTTTCTATTATAACCCCCGATGTCGAATCTAGGGCCTGAATTTCAAACGGCTGATGATCTAATAGTACTGGGTTGCAAATCGTCCAGCAGAACGCAAAAAGGATTAACGATGCAACTGTCATGATTTTTTTTTTTGTTTTTTTTGTTTGCTTTTGCTCAAAACCTAAAAGAGTAAATTAAAATGACGTGTTACTAACGGGTTAATGACGCGTTCAAATGTGATATGGCTTTTTTTTTTTTTTTTTTTTTGCTTTATTTGACTTAAGGTGGTTCCCATTTCTCGTAATAGGGGGCAAGGCGACTAACGTGCACGACATCAGTTTTAGATTTTGTACCGTGCAGGGGGCGGATCACGTAATTCAAATCATTCCGTTTTTCGATTATCGAGTACGGTCCAAAGTATTTCGGCTGTAATTTGTCGCTCTTTCCCACTTGTCTTAAGGGTGTTCTAATTTTGACAATATCGCCCACATTATATACGACCAAACGATGTTTATTATCGTAACGCGCCTTATCCTTTAACTGTTGGTTATGGATATTCTCGCGCGCCTGTCTGCGGATTTCTAAAACCCGACCTTGGGTGTCCTGATTACAGTCGATATTTACATTAATACCTAATTGAGCTTCTGTGGGCATTATAGGGTCACGACCATATACTAGTTTAAACGGACTGAACCTTGTACTTTCCTGTCTACTTGTGTTATAGGCGAAAATAACGTGTGGTAAATACAAGTCCCAGTCCCTTTGCGACGTGCTAGTATATTTGCTTAACATGTCGGCGATGGTCTTATTAAGTCTTTCGGTCAGGCCATTGGTGGATGGTTTATAGCTAGTCGTAAATAAACTATCGGTACCCATCATTCGTAAAAGTTCGGTCACCATCTGAGATTGGAACACCGCGCCGCGATCGCTCAGTAATTTCTTAGGGGCTCCGTGCCTACAGATTATTTGTTCCAGGAGGAACTTCGCGACGTTATCCGCTTTCCCATTGGGGAGAGCTTTCGCTTCGGCCCATCGCGTGGCATAATCTGTGGCAACTACAATCATTGTTTTACCGGTACTAGATCGTCTAAACGGCCCTAATAAGTCTATACCGACCATTTCGAAAGGATTCCCGACGCGAATTGGGTTTAAAAGACCTGCCGGTTTCACGTTTGTCGGCCCCTTCCGGGATTGACAATCTTCGCATGCCCTGACATATTTACGCACGTCTTTTGGTAACCCATCCCAATAAAAACGTTTTTGAATTTTGTCTAATGTTCGCGAATAACCTAAATGTCCTGCCAAAGGTTCGTTGTGGTATGAAAATAATATTTCGCTTTTCAAATGATCTGGAATAACGATTAAATTTTGATTTTGATGAATATTAGCGCATTTTTTATACAAAACACCATCGCGAATTTCGAAATTTTTAGCGACTCGTTGCAGGATTGAGCTACCAAACTCCGGATTTTCTATTGCCTGAACTAAATTTTGAATTTTGTCATCTTTTCGTTGATGTTCCGCAAAATCTAAAGTGGTTATCGAAAAGGTAGGGACTGTTAATGCTTCCTGTTCATCTTCAGGTTTTGCCAATGTACAGGGATGACGTGACAAAGCATCCGCATCTTTGTTGTACACCCCTCTCTTATGGTGCACAGTATAGTTATACTCCATAAGCTTTAGCGACCATCGCGCCAGCCGATGGCTGGGATTTTTAATCGTCTGGAGCCAGCACAGAGAGTGATGATCCGTGAGGATAACAAAGTTTGGAAGACCCCACAAGAAAGACCGAAAAGTCTCAATCGCCCACACCGCGGCCAGACATTCCAATTCAGTGATGGCGTAATTTCGTTCTGCGGTCGTTAACGTACGCGAGATGAAAAATATGGGATGGAAATTTTCCGTTTCGGAGTTCTTTTGCAACAACACCGCACCAATGCCTGATCCACTCGCGTCAACATGTAATTTAGTTTCGCTGTTTGGATTGAAATGTCTCAATACTGGGGGGTTAACTAACATATCCTTCAATTCATTAAATGCTCGCTTTTGGGGTTCGTCCCAGTGGAATCGGGTATCCGCTTTTAAAAGGCTGTACAAAGGCCTTGCCAACTTCGCAAAATTACAAATAAATCGTCTGTAGTAATTCGCCATGCCTAAAAACCTTTGCACATCCTTTACTGTTTGCGGCCGCGGAAATTCGGAAATTCCCCTGATTTTCCCTTCATCCGGTAAGACTCCGGCATGAGAGATCTTGAAACCCAGTATCTTTGCTTCTTCTAAAGCGAAATGGCATTTACTCGGTTTCAAGGTCAACCCGGCTTTTCTAATTCTATTGAATACGTTATTTAATCTCCCAAGATGCTCGTCGAACGTTTGACTGAAGACTATAATGTCATCCAAGTAGATGACCACCTCCTTCCACTTGAGGTCCTTGAAAACTGTATCAGTCAAACGTTGGAACGTAGCGGGAGCGTTACACAAACCGAAACTTAACCGATTAAACTCATATAACCCATCTCCTACAATAAAAGCGGTTTTCTCTTTGTCCGATTCTTTTACGGGGCATTGCCAATAGCCTGAATTTAGATCTAAAGTCGTAAAGTATCGGTTGCCCCCTAAATACGTTAGTATGTCATCTATAAGAGGCAACGGATATGACGACTTTTTGGTGACTGAATTTAGTTTTCGATAATCGACGCAAAAGCGGTACGAGCCATCCGTCTTTTTCACCAGAACGACAGGTGAGGACCAATCACTATCGGATGGACGTATTACCCCTAAATGTAGCATCTCCTCAATCTGTTCCCTAATAATGTTTCTCTCGCGGTGAGACACTCTGTATGGACGGGAACGGATGGGAGCTGCGCCTTCGGTATTAATTTCGTGTTCCGCTAACTTCGTGGAACCCAGCATACTATTGTTCCATGCCATGATATCGGAATGAAAATCTAAAAACTTTTCTAACTTCTTTCTATTTTCCGGGCTTAACCCGGTATTGATACTAAATTTAGGCTCCGATATCATGCCACAGAAATTCTCGTTAATGATTTGAGGCTGAACCGGCATTTGGATCGGATCACCACTAAGCATGTATCCGATCACCGTACGTTTTAGTAGTCGACATGGTACGCTATTATAATTGTGAACGGTGACCGTCCCCTGATGCATTTCGGCCAAATTGTCCGATATTTCAAGTTTTCGGGGGCTCAGTAGACTAGTACGAGGGTAAAAATAAATCGTTTTTTCCGTTGTCGAGTCGCCCTCGCCCACGATATACACCGACAATGCGGATTTACCCTGTGTCAAAACTACGTCCTCCTTTAGAGCAACTTTCATAATAGAAGTCCTCGAATCTATTACCTCGTCTAGAAGCAGGACGTCCCATAAGTTGGCCGTAACCCTCGCATCTATCGGGGACCCCTTTTCCTCTAACTCATCAACTGCTATAGGCACGCTAGGATTAAAAGAAACTGTGTTCTGTGCGCCATCAATTACTACTCGATTTTGTCTTATAAAATCGTACCCAAGTATTAACTTAACTGGTAAATTTTCCACCACTATAACATCTACCGAATATTTAATCCCCTTGATTCCTATGTCTAACCTACAAGATCCTACCGGATGAATAATATTATTTCCTGCCGTAATTAGAGACCGATTACTATCCGCTACAATTTGCCCTAACACTAACCAAGCGTCCACCACGCTACAACACGATCCCGAATCTACGACGGCTTGCACCGTTCTATTACCTATCTTACATTCTAATTGTACTACGCCCGCCAAATTTGAGACCCGTGGATTGTTGATAGTAAGGACGGGATCTCGGATCTCTGCTAATCCCATCCCGACGCATTTCCCGAAGTGCGGCTATTATTTCTCCCCCGCTCGCGAGAATGTGCCTCATCGGCGTTTCTTGGCGATTCGTCACGTCGCTGTGTACAACTCACAGCTGTATGTCCCGGTCTATGACATCTGAAACAAATAGGTCGACCGTCCACGGTTCTTGACCGTCCTCTAAAGGAATTGCTGCCGCGACCACGATTTTGCCAACTCGGCGAAAAGCCTCCACGCCCGCGACCGCGCGAGTTCGTTAACTCCAGTGACCTGATTTCGTGGTGGATTTCATTACGTAATACGTTAATCATTTCCGCTTTGAAGTCGTCAAAATACTTTTGACTAACCCCAACCTGACCATCTCTTTGGGTGTTTAATTGTGATGTCACTACCCGTTCCTCGGTCTTTTTTCCGAACGACGCCTCGTGTAGACTATTTCTACCCCATTCGTTTTCTGAGATGGAATTGACGACTTGCTCCATCTCCTCTAATGAACGCGGCCTGCTTATATTAATCATGTGTCTATAATACGGGAGGAATCCATTTGATATCCGCCTCAACACGGTCTGTTCAGGCATATCGCGGTCTACGTCATCACAAAGCGATAAAGTGTTATAGAAATAATCCCGTATAGATTCGTCGGGTCTTTGTCTATTTAGGATTAATCTAAGCTCCATGTCATCCTGATACGCCGGACCTATAAATTTAACCCTAAAATCATCCACCGTCTCATCCCATGTCGCATCCGGGTTACGCCTAGCAAAAGCCGAATACCACGACGCAGCGCTACCCGATAAGTAGTTACCGAAATAACATAATTGAAGGTCTTTGTCCCACGCGTTTGCCCTTGAGGCTGTTTCATAGTTTCGAAGAAACTGTACCGGGTCATCCATATTAGGGTTAAACATTTTCGGTTCAACAAATTTTGGACACAAGGGGCTTTTTAACTGGTCTATTCTAGAGATGGTAACATTTCCGGGCTCCCGATTCGAGAAATTATTTTGTGCGGACCTATTTAAAATTGGTAAATTCAAGGTTACATTCCGTCGCGATGGTAAATTTTGAGTCCTAGAATGTACGACCGGTGGCTGGTTCGGTACTTCATAGTCATTTACTACTACATTTCGGTGTTCTCTTGGAAACTGAAAGGGTTGTGACACACGATCATCATTTAATAAAACCGCTGTACTCGTATCAAACATCCTAGAATCATCCCTATCAAAAGGTATTTCTGCGGGAAGAATTGATGGCGCTATGGTTGAACAAATAGGGGCCGAAAGCGTAGTCGTAATCGTGGTAACCCCGGGAAGGGAAGCTAGAGTGGTCACGGGTTGTTTTAATATTGACCTTTTAATCGCTCCTGACGAATGAAACGGGGTTGACGCGATCAAAGAAGTCTGCGGCGGATTTGGGGGTGGGAATTGCGGTCTCTCTGTATCTTGGGGAAGCGCGGACGCGATATCTAACAAGGATGGTACAGGGTTGTCGACGGTACTAACTGGGGTCGGGCTACCCGTGGGCGATCTGCTAGTTTTGGTGCTCCGCGGAAAATTACCCTCAATGACAATATCCACATCCGGAGTACGACCTCTAAGATCGTACTGCCTCCTATGTTTATCTTGATTTTTACTCATAATGGCAAATTAGAGTAATAACCGATTAAAATGCGACGTTGACTGATTACGCAAGTACAAAATAAATTAGGACGATAACCGTTCAACTGCTGTGTCAGCGTCTCGCGATCCTTACGGGTTACCGACCGCTACCTACGCAATTTACTACTTCCTTTTACCAAATTCCAAAAATGGGAGGAATAAATGATCTTAAATTCTGTAATACGACTAACCAGCAACCAGCGAAAGATAAGAACGAATTTTTGGCGCCTCCACCAAATGTCGCGTACCGGTGAGCTACTCGCTGCTTACTGGGTTACTCGGGGGAAAAATAGGCAAAAGGTACTTACCGTTCGTTTAGTATTTTCACTGGCACTGGTAGATGGGGGTTGAGGGATGTTACAAAAACCAGTTGGTTGACGTGGACAACAATCTATTCGTTCCAAGCGGAGCCAGCACCTCGACCTCTTCGAACCGCGCGTTGTTGGCAAGTCCCCTCTTTTTATTAACATTTGTTCGATTAGGCTTCGGTGCTGATTCCGCATTTACAATGACCCCCTTTTAGGGTATCAACCCGGTCGTGGCAATATCTAATTTAACAAAATGTATGTGAATAAGTAATAATACCATTGATAAAAATTTTGGCGGAGTCGAAAAACTGCATACAAAAAGAACAGGATTACCGAAGTGTAAAACAAGTTGAAACGCATTAGATCAGAGTGTCCTACCTATAATAATACATCGTATACAGACTAAATTATTTTGCCCATTTAGTATTACTGCAATATCTAGATTGCGGATATGTTCGTCGTACCCATTTTGTAGCTATTTTCGTTGCGACGACTATATTTGGCATACGCGCTCAAGAGGTTAAAATGTGTAGTAGAATCGTAGCTCTAACTCATAAAAAAGAAAAAGTCAATACCTCCAACAATAAACGAGATATGGAGCTTTTTCGGACCGTTGGGATACTTGAATATAAAGTTACATCTACATATAGTGTGCCCCCGGATAGGTGAAACGACTCTTATAAAAAGTAAAAAAAATTCGATGCTAATTTTCATCTTTTGGGGTTTAGCCCTGCTTGGTTAAAGATTAATTTGTAACATATTTTCACTTAAAAAAACCAGCGAATCTGCACAGTGAATAAAAAACTGTTTCTACAACACGTAAAGTACCTTTTCTGTTTACCGTACATCAAACTATTACTAAGATATTTTGTTCAAGATTTTGCATTATGTCTATATACAAATTTTTGGAATGATCGGCCTACTTTGATAAAACGCATTGTTATTTTCGTTAGTACTGGAGCAGAGGCAATGCCCATTATGTAATTAATAGAAAAAGGCAGTATTCTAAAAAAGTAAATGTGTGGTATGCTGTGTCATATGAATTAGGAGTAATTGGAACGTTCTTTATTGAAGGAAGATTAAATCAACACACTTATTTTTATGGATTCTCGAAAAATTTGTTGAAGAACTTCCTTTGCATGTTCGACTCGTATTTCTTCCAATATGACGGTTGCCCTGCCCATTCAACACAAATGATCACTGACTGGATCATTAATAAATTTGGTGAAAGATGGTTTCGAAGAACGAACGCGATATCTTGGCCCGCCAGGTCTCCAGATCTTTCAATTATAGATTTTTTTGTTTGGAAAAAAGTAAAAAAAAATTTACCAAAACAGGATTTCCAATAACCGTGAAATATTGAGAAATAGAGTAACGTGTGTAGTGCGATTTATTCTTATTGAGCATGTGCATGTAGCTTTTAAAGCAGTTCGAAGTCGTGTTGAAAAATGTGTGACTTTAGGAGGAGACTTAATAGAAAATTCCACGTAGTTTGAAGTTATAACTTGCTATTATTACAATAGTGTATTATTAACGTTAAGCCTTAGAGTTACCTTTAATAATTAAGTATTTTGTAATAATCGTGTTTTATAATGATTTATTAGAGCTAAGCCAACAGGTACAAACTTTAAATATCTTGCAATAATTGTTTTTGTTTTATGTTTGAAATATTGCTTAACCGGAGGTACTCTCTTTTTTATTGCGTTTCTCTTAAGCTAGTTTAAGAGCGTTTCCCTTATTTCTCCCGAAAAGGTATGATACTCGACAAAAAAATCGTGATGTGCTACTAAAGAAAATAGCAATGCGTTTTATCAAAGTAGACCGATTATTCCAAAAATTTGCATATGGACATAACGTTTCATCCTGAACAAAATATCTTAGTAATAGTTTGAGGTACTGTAAACAGAAAAGGTACTTTACCTGCTGCAGAAAGAGTTTTTTATTCACTGTCCAGATTCGCTTGTTTTTTTTTTAAGTGAAAATATGTTACAAACTAATCTTTAACCAAGCAGGGCTAAGCCCCAAAAGATGAAAATTAAAATCGAAAATGTTTTACCTTTTATAAGAGTCGTTTCACCTATCCGGGGACACACTGTATAAAAAGCAATTGATTCGATTTTCAATAAAAAAATTGTTGAGTTTATTTTTACATAATGAATTAAACCCAACAAACTGGTTATAATACAATCCCTTGTATACATATATATTACATATAAGTCGATAGACAGGGTGTTTAAAAAAGATGCGGCAATATTAAAGGGGGTAATCGTCCAGGTCATTTTATACAAAAAAGTTTATAATAAACATGGTCTGGAAACGCTTCGTTACCGATCTACAGCGTGTTGAAGTGTAATTAAAAAATGCAGTAAAAATTTAGATATTTTGAAACAGTTCAACGCGTTCAAGCATTACCTCCTGCTGCTTTTCCTCCTCGCATTGCATTCTGTCAATGGCTTTTGCAGAAAATGGTTGAAATCCCTCAATTCCTGATGTTGTTTTTGTTCATTGATGAAGCGAATTTTTCAAGAAATGCAATACGCAATTTCCATAATAACCATGTATGGTGTGACGAAAATCCACATGAAATTGTTGAAGATCGTTTTCAACATCAGTTTTCTTTGAAGGTTTGGCTTGGAATTGTGGGTGACTGCCTAATTGGACCGGTATTTTTACCAGGAAGACTTACCGGAGAGGTGTATCGCAACTTTTTGGGAAAACACGCTCCCTGGTTTTCTGGAGGACGTACCATTAGCAATTAGAGATGCAATGTGGTATATGTACGATGGTGGATTTTTTTCCTGTGGGGCCATTCGAAATCCTTGGTATACGCTACTCCATTGGAAACCGTAGAAGACTTAAGAAATCGAATCATTGTTGGGTGCAACTCAATTAAAATAGATTCTAGTGTTTTTGAGAGAGTTTGCCAGTCAATGAGGAGAAGACTGGATTCTTGCCTCCGAGCTCGAAGTGGTCACTTTGCACAGTTTTTGTAATTTTTGCTTGGTAAAATTGTTAGTTTGGTAAAATATTTGTTTTTGTCCTTGAATAAAACCCATGTTCTTTAAAAAAATTCTTTTATTATAAACTTTTTTGTTTATAATAAAAATGTTTAAACTTCAACAGGCTGTAGATCGGTAACGAAGCGTTTCCAGACCATGTTTATTATATTTTTTTTGTATTAAATGACTTGGACAATCACCCCCTTTAATATTGCCGCATCTTTTTTAAACACCTTGTATAATTCACATAATTGCATTGTTCAAGCTTCAAAATAACACGAAATTTTAACTGATATATAAAGCCGTTCTTGATTCGTACGTAAACATAATATAAAGAACTTTGTAACTAATGGTTGAAAGTAAAATAGTTTTATAAAAAAATATTTTTAAAAAACTTTGTTGAAAGAAGTGAAAAGAAGAAACTGACACAATTTTCTGTCAAAATGATTTCAAAAATCCGTCGAAATGATTTTCAAAATTGGATCACGTTTAACTAAAACATAACACTTCTTTTTTTAACATCTAAAAGTGCAAGAAACAAGAAGCTTATATTTGTCACAAGTTGATTAGTCAGAGATGAAAAGTTTATGAATATAGAAGTCGATGTACTGAAGCGGTACAAAGCTTATATACTGAAGATGAAATGAGTACAGTTTCTGAAATGGTATGTTTAACTTCCATAAAAAAAAATATTAAAAGTCCACCAAATTCATTTTTGTAGTGTTCGTACTAATAATTTGTCTACAAAAATGACATCATTTTTAACTATTTACAGTTAGAGAGTCTTATTCTTTTTTTATGATATTAGATTTCACATAGGCTAGCTTAGTTCACACAATTTTATTATTTTCTGCATCACAAGTTGACATAATAAGCCTATTACCTTTTAATTTCAAGGTTGTTTTTCTCACCAGCTGTAAATTGCGCAATACAAACAACGTAGAGTTTAATTTCTAAGTAAATCACATCGTCTGCTTTTTTATTAAATAAGAAAAAACAAACTACAAGCGGCGCCATCTGGAATTCCTTGCGTGAAAATTGCGAACTAAATGGAAAACTGGAGAAAGTAAGGTTAGAATCAATCGCGATCGCAGTAGACGGTGATAAAGTTCCCGATTAAGTCTAATCGTTTTATCGCGCGAAATACAAACCATCAATTAGCTCGTCAAAAAATGGCTAATTTAACATTGGAACTCAATAAACCTTTAGAAATTCGCGTGCAAGAATTTAAAAGCGATCCGGATAAAATGAGAGAAGTAAATGACTTTATTAACGAGCTTTTAGAGGCTGCCAAAATAGAAGCACAATCCAGACAGAAACAGAAATGTAAATTCGTAAGTTTAACAGAAAAAAATTATAGTCAAATTATTACAAAGGTTATTTATTTTGTTTTCTTTTCTTCGTAATTAGGAAAACTTCGGAGTACAAAGTAAGTATTTAATTGAAGATTTCTAATTTTATTCGGTCAAAAGTTATTGATTAATTCTTAAAGATTAGCTCAGCGGTTCTCAAACGCGAAGCGCTGACCTAATCAACGCGCCATCTCGTTCTTGGTAATTTATTAATCAAAACATGGTTTGACCTCATTTCGACAGATGGCACGAGGCGCATAGGACAATGGTCTAATAGAGCCAGGACATCCGCAAGGACATTTGCTACGAGGCTATTTACGGCTATTTGCAACTGTACTACTTCAGTTAAAAACGTCGTTGTTAACAGAAATTAAAAAAAGATAATAAGAAAATGGAAACAATAATAATGGTTAATAATAGAAACTGTAGAAAAACTGCCGATGTTGTATGTTATGCATTTAATATGTTAGTAACGTCTTTTTCCGAATTTTAAATAATTAATTTACAGAGGGTTTGATATTATTGAAATTAGTAAATAAGTTTGCAATAGTTATTGTTGGGTATATGACTTGATTAGATATTATCGTTGTTTTTCGCAGAAAATAGATTTAAAAAAAACTGTTTTAAAAAAGAAAAGAAGTTAAACAGTCGCACAAGAATATATTTTTAGTTTTTATAAACTTTGAAACATATCTCATATTTTAATCATTGATTTTTCCTTATTTATAGTTTAAGTTTGAGGAAGTTGTTTAATTAAAAAAAAACTAATCTCTGGTTCTCTCAAAGTAGTAATTTTAATTATTATGTACCAAAGTATCAAACCGATTTTATAATGGGTGTTTCTATTATATCAAAAACACTGTCTCACAAAAAAAAATTAAGACTGATTTTTAAAGTAAAAAAAATTCGACCAGCACAAAAAATAAAATCAATGTTTTTATGTGAAACACCCGGTATTACATTCTTTTCTTATGTATTCAGTGTGTCCCTGATAGAAAAATTGATTAAATGTTAAAATGTTGAGATTATGTGTTTAGCGTGCTAAGTCTATACCTGTTTTTGAGTGTTTACAACATAAGCTATCGCATTTAGATACTCCTAAACTTTTAAGAATTGATTTTTTAATATTGTATTAGTTTGTAACTACAATTTAAAAAAGTAACACTGTGATTATTTTTAATTCCCTAACATATCAAAAAATTTACATGTAAACTTTCTTTTTAATATCTTTTTTAAATTAAAATCGACCAATTTAGAGAAATTTTGATTTATTAAAAAATATCAGAAAAAAATTAAATAAGTCAATTTGTCAAATTCGACAATCAATTGGGAATTTAAACTAAAAACTTAAATTATAAAATAATAAAAATATTTAATCTCAAAAATCTCTACAAAACACACATTTATTATTATATAACAAAATCCGGTTTCTGCAAACGATTTATGATCGTCGTAAAGTTCCTGGACCTGTCGATTTATTTTCATTCCAGCTACAAATATATAAAATCCATAAATAAACTAAAATGTTTGTATATTTGAAATTGAAAAATATACTACACTAAAGATATACTGTTGTAAACCTATTATTGTAACAATGTACTTTTCGATGTATTTAATGGAAAAGGCAATAAATGGAAAAAGTAATCTATTCGCGAGTTGTTTTATTCCGCTTATAGAGTCTTTTATCATTTTGTTTAGGTGGCTGAGTGATAAGGCCTACAAAAAAACTTATGTATGTACTATATTTAAAGAGCAACGTGCTGTGGTCTGATGTATTTACATCCGCTTTGGACGTGTACTTTGCTACTATTGGAGAAATTTTGTGATGTGTCGGATTCAGGAGTCGTCTGATGATATCTAAACAGGGCCGTAATCTATTTAATTCCTAATTGATATTTCATACTTAATTAATTTATAAATCCTATGAAATACACCGTGTTAGCAAAAAGAATTAAGGTTGGAAAGCAGTTTGTTTATTGAAATTGTTATCTAACTAATTCTATTATAAACCTATAATTCTACTATAAACCTATAATTCTATTATAATGTTTTTATTATAAACCATCAAGAAACAAAGTGTAATTCAATTGCATATTTTAAGAAGCAGTACTGCGGTCTTTAGAATTCAATTTTATCCACTAGTTCTCAAAGCAATTCAACACGTACTGATTATAAAATAATTTGTTAGAGTGAATAGGAAGTGATTTCTTTAGACAGTTTTTTTAAAGAAATTGTCAGGGTTTTTGCAGGAAGTTTATAATGCCAAATTACAGTTGCTCCCAAAAGTATCCGGCCGCCTGGCAAATTCTCACATTTAACACTATATTACTTAATAATTAAATAATATAACCAATAATTATTTTTTTTATGATACTAGTATATTATCATTCAACTTTTGATACATTGCAAATATAACAACAGCAAACAATGTAACAAAGAACATAAATAACAATATTATAGCCACACAAAAGTATCCGGCCACCTATACAAAATAGCTTTAAAAAAACTAAATATGTAACACTTAAAAGCTATGAAAACAGCTTTTTAATATTTTGTGGGGTAACCTTTTGAATTTAAAACATCTCTCAATCTGTTGGGCATTGACTTAACCAATTTATTCGTTAATGAAGAGTTTATCATCTTCCATTCCAGCAGTGAATGGTTTTTAAGCATTTCTTTACTGGAAATGCGCTTTTTGTTCAGACTAACAAAATTTTCAAAATTGCCCATAAATGCTCTATTGGGTTGAGATCTGACTTGTTGCGTTATATAATAACCATTCTCCCGTTCTCATGCCACAATATGTATTAAGTAATATAGTGTTAAATGTGAAAATTTGCCAGGCGACCGGATACTTTTGGGAGCAACTGTATATTGCCTTATTAATTTTGAAATCTTGACACATCAAACAACAATTAACCGACAAATCCAACGTGCGATGCACACTAAATAAACTTTCGGTGTACCAACATTTTACGTGCACCGATGGAATAATAAATTTGAACAAATTTAAAAGTTTCTAAAAATAAGGATATCTAATGACAATTAAAAATTCTGTGTGACATTGAAATTTGCAACACCCGGAAGGAATTGATAGTTTTTGATCAAATTTGGTAGAAATGTTGCTCTATTGTATAGCAATTGATTAAAATTTTGTGATCCTTGATTACATATGTTTGACGCAAACATTTCTTTTCTGTACATGCATTAGTAATACTTTACTAACCTAATGGTAATTTGTTTGTACTTTGTCGGTGGTTAACTTGCTTACCAGTTTTGTCCCTTATGAGTTTGGAATTATTCCTAGACAAAGAGTGCGCAAAAATTACTGTCATTTGAGAGAAACTAACAAGGAGATCTCACGACTTTGGAATCGCCGATTTTAATGAAAGTGGTACCAATCGATAGACATTGGTACATAGTACGAATATGTAAAATATTAAGATGCATTCAGCAGTTTGCGAATAAATCCACCCTTACGATCGCCAAAAAAGTTCGAGCGACTTACATGTCAATGTTATACCACACCCCTTGAAATCTGCCCATATCTAAAGGGCAATCGGCCGCCTTTCAGATGCAAACGTCGATGGCTCGAATCTCGAATAAAATAACTATCCTTTTTTTTCTTAATTTCTATTTTTATTGCAATATTTCATTTTATTTTTATAATATTTTATAAATTAAGGCAAAAAAAAACAATTATTTTATTCGGGAACCATCAACATTTGCATCTGAAAGGCGGCTGATTGCCCTTTGGCTACGGGCAGATTTCAAGGGCAGTGGCCTAACGTTGACATATAAGTCGCTCGAACTTCTTTGGCGATCGTAAGGATGGATTTATTTGTGAACTGCTGAATAGTGCGCCCTAATATTTTACATATTCGTACTATGTAGCAATATCTACCGATTGGTTCCACTTTTATTAAAATCGCTGATTCCAAAGGCGTGAGGTCTATTTGTAAGGTAACAAAAATAATGATATGAAAGTAGTTAGTTTGTTGTTTGCTAAAATTGTAATTTGGGTACATCAAAAGTGTCTATCCCTCTAAAATCTTTTAGAAGGAGACGTACATTTGGACACACATTCATTAGCAGAATAAATAGATTTTCCAGCTTCCGGAAGTACGAGTAAAAATTTGTAGAAAAGAACCTAAAATTGTAGCCAAGGGGATCTATTAACGTAAGCGTTTCGTTTCCGGACAGTTTACTGCCTAATTTGATGTTTAAGAATCACAGAATACCGGATGTGTTATGCTCTGCTGTTTAGTGTTGACCAATGAAACCATTGTCTAAATTAATGACCGAAAAGAACTTGATTGGACGGTGGGAAATGTAGACTTGACTTCAATAAGAAATTGGAATTACTCCGCAGATGTAGGTATGAAAATCTTAAGGTGATTAGGCGTACTTCTGCAAAGTTGCTTAGTTTGTATTGCATTATTAAAAATCAACCCTGTTAATTCATCGCATTGTTGAAATTGAAGAATAGAAGTAACAAAGGGGCAAGATGCCATTTTGCCGAAAAGTGATGTATTACCATAAAAAGAGTGCTACGTGCCTTTGATTATGTCTTTTAAGTCACACGAAGTGTTCGGATGAAAACCTAATAGAAAAATTGTTTATCTTGATTAAAAAGTAAGAAGAACTTGCAAAAGGGTTAAAAGCAATTTTGCAAGAAAATGAGGTAGGTCGGTTTTGACACTTAGCCCCTTTGTTACTTCTATTCCTCAATTATGGCATGGAACCTCATTGAGTATATTGTTTTTGATTTATAGTGGAAGAATCTATACTGCCTAGTAGCACAGAGTGGTGCATGAAACTCAATCTTCTTTTACATCTTTAAGAAGTTCTAATTTTACCGTCTTTTAGCAATTTTAGCAAATAAAAAGAGGGTTTACTTTTGTATCGTTATTCCTGTCCGCTTAATTACTTTTGATTGACAAAAGCTCTGCGTACTCTTGGTTTAAGAATATCAACAAGTAAGAAATATACAAATTATCACCATATTGATAGAAAATTAGTGAAGTGTGTACAGAAAACTAATGTTGATTGCATTAAATGTACATGGTCCAGAGTCACAAAATTTTAAAAGGTATATCTACTCTTTCTACATGTTGCATAAATTTTTCTGAACTTCTCCGATCTGAAATATCTCCGATTATATTTATGGCACTTTGAATTGATTTTTACAACAAATTAAAACTAAAAGATTCTAATTTATGGTAAGAAATTAGTCAATTTTTTAAATTCATATCTAAGAAACTAATTATTGTTAAGATTTAAAATTTTTTGACGATATAGATCGAAATTTAATCTTTATTTTTACCAAAAATTAACTTTCTACGACGTTTATTTTTTTTGCAGAACAGAAATTTTAACCTAACTTAATGAACATGTTCGTTAAAATTTGTCAATCTTTAAAAATTTATATTCAAGATATTAATTGTTATTGAGATGTGAAATTTTATAAAGATTTAGATTCAATCTTTTTTAGTCTCTATTCTTTCCAAGGACGAATTTTCTACGACTTTTAGTTTTTCCCTAAGAAGAGTAAATGTATCTTAATGTCGATTTAAATTTGTCAATTTTTTAAAATTCATATCTAAAAAAATAATTGTTGTTGAAACATGAAATTTTATGAGAATTTAGTTTAAAACTTAATCTTTATTTTTGCCAAAGACGAACTTTCTACGACTTTTAGTTTTTCCCTGAGAAGAGAAAATATAATTTCATGTTCATTAAAATTTATCAATTTTTAAAATTCATATCTAACAAACTAAATGTTGTTTAGATTTGAAATTTTATGAGGATTTAGATTGAAATCTAATCACAACTTTTGCCAAAGATTAAGTTTCTACGACTTTTAGTTTCTCCTCAGAAGAGAAAATGTAGCTTAATGTCCTTAATCGAAATTTTTAAATATTTTAAAAATTAGGCTATGTTCTAAAAGTGGAACTTTCTTTCGATTACATTAAAATTTGACGTTTAGAAGTTACAACTTTGTTATACAGGGTGTCTCCGAAATGCGTGTACAACGTAAGACCACAGATTCCTGGGCTTGAAACAAGTCGATTTAAGTTAACTTATCTATATTCAAAGTTGCTTCGTTTTGCCGGTAGAGAACTTTAAAAATAATATCTTCCCTGAGTTTTTCTTAAGTTACTCGAAAAATCTTCATTAGATTTTATTCATTTTTTGACCACGTCTTTATATCAGCTGGGCACAGCTTTCTGTGGAACAAATTCGAAATTCACAACATACAGAGTGTTTAGAAACACTCTTACTGCAAGTTATTCATCCAAATCTTTTTAACCAGCCTGTATAATTTTCTATCAATTATTTCTCTGAATAGCTACATTTATTTAGAAACTATTTTCTCTCTTACAAAATTTCAGTTGGTTCAAACGGTTTCGGCACAAAAGAAGATTTTCTAAATGCCTACAACCCCAAAACGGTAAATTAAGGTAACATTAACAAAATTCAAAGTACCAATTTCTTCACGGAATATGAAGATCTTTCAAGAAAAACACATGTTACAGGTTTGGAAGTAGTTCATTGCTTAAAATTTTCAAATTTTCGCCAGCATTTGTGAACGTTATCAGGGTTTAGCCCTTTTAATCCGTATTATGCAGATTATACTGTAGAATCGAAGGAAATAAAGAGGAAATCATGTTCCTGTAAACTGGTCAGCAAGATTAGCAAACCTAGCACCTTCTGATTTTGTTTAGTGGGTGTCATAAAAGTAAAAATCCAACAAAAAGAGCAAACAGTAAAAATTTTGCACACTGTATTATTTTTGCGTTGATGATAGTCACAAATCCTGGCAACATTTTGAGCAAAAACTACTTCCAATCCTCTAAAATGTGATTTTCTTGAAAGAGCTGCATATCCTGTGAAGAAATTACTACTTTGATCTGGGTTAATGTTACCTTAACTTACAGATTTGAACTTGCAGGGACTTAGAAAATGTTTTTTTGTGGCTAAACTGTTTGTCCAACTGAAATTTTATAAGACAGAAAATAATATCTAAATTAATGTAGCTATTCAGAAAAAGAATTGATAGAAAATTATACAGGCTGGTTAAAAAGATTTGGATGAATGACTTGTGGTGAGAGTGCTTGTAAACGCCCTGTATGTTTGAAAAATCGAATTTGTTCCACAGAAAGCTGTAATCAGCTGATATAAAGACATGGTCAAAAACTGAACAAAATCTCATACCAAATTTTCGAGTAATTTAAGAAAAACTCATGAAAAATATTATTTTTAAAGCCTTCTAGCGGCGAAACGAAGCAACTTTGGATATAGATAAGTTAACTTAAATCGACCTATTTTGAGCCAGAGAATCTGTGGTCTTACGTTGTACACGCATTTCGGATACACCCTGTATATAATATTGAATTTGTTCTAGTGATTACTAAAAAACTGCTTAAAAATCTTAAAGGCAACGATACTTTTTAATAATCTATATAATCTAACTTTTAAATCAGTCTAGTCAAAAAATGACGAATTTTTAGCAGTTCACAACCAAACTTATAAAAAATTTTGAACTTTAAAAAATCGAGTTTATTTATAACAATCGGAGCTTAATTGTAGCAATCAATATACAGTTTTTATATCAAATTAATATAAATATTTTATTTTGTAATAAAGTTGCCAGAAGCACTCAAAAAATGTCATTAAATAAATAATCAAATTAAGCAAATTTAACTATAAACATTTTTCATTTTTTCAAAAAGACCTAAATCCGCTTCTGTATTAAAGCACGTCATATAAATTAGATAAGATCCCATATAAGTCCCCCCAAAATAACTCCAAGAATTCTCTTATTCTATACAGCCTCTTCGTATAACTTCTTCTTTAAGTAAATCGAATTTCAAGTATTTATAAAAAAAGATGACTTCCACAAAACTCCTGAAGTTATTCAACAAATCTACAATTAGTAAAGTCAATTTCCGGTTTCTCAGTGGTTTGGCAAAAGTTTCAAGTGACCAAGAAAGTCTCGTCGTTAACTATGATAATAAAATCGATCATTTTCCGTTAGTTTGGTTGAGAGATAATTGCAGATGTGATACGTGTTTTCATGGACCATCCCAATCGAGGATTATTAATTGGAATGACTTCGATTTGAACGTTAAAGTGAAATCTTTGCAAGTAAGACAATTTTAAATTGTTTTCAAACAGCAGATTTTAATTAAAGTGATTTTTTCTAGGCAAAAGATGAAAACCAAAAAGTTGAAATCAACTGGAGCGACAATCACAAGTCGATTTACTCGTTCGATTGGTTGAAGAGTAGAAGTTTTTCTAAGGAAGACCAAGAAAATTATTTGAAAAGTTTGTATATTCCCCAAAAGAAATTGTGGACCAAGGAACAGTTTTTTGACGTTATGAAAGTTTATGAATATGAAGATATTATGACGAAGTAAGTGTGTATAAAATAGTTTATAAACAATTTTACGATAAATCGTAATCTGGGGCAAGAGGTTAACGATTTAATAGGAATTTAGTTTTCATTTTGAGAACCACATGTTGATTTGATATAACTTTTGATTGTTATGTATAAATTCTAGAAGTTTTTTTTCTAATGTTTTGACTTGCCTTCACTGTTTTATAGTTTTAAAGAACCTAAGATAAAAAAATCCTACTGAATTTATTTATAGAAATTCATAAATGGTTTTTTGACCCAAGATAAATTAAAATATCTATTTTTTAAATTAAAACATTCAAAGTTGATTAATTATTATTCATTCTCAACAAAAAGCAATGAAAAAGGAAATTTCAAGTAGTCGAAAACTTTTAACTAATGATCCCTTTTTGTATCCAAAAATTTATTTTAATATTTATTCTATTATTTATTATAATTATTATCAAAAATATTTTGAAAACTTCAGACATTACAATAATTTTTATAATTTCATAATAAAAATTACTAAAAAATCATATAGTACATATATGAGGATTAAGAAAATACTGCTGTTTAACCAATGTTAAACAATAGTACAGAACTTATTTAAGAAACACTTTTTACATCAAATTATCGTTAAAAGATTCTACTTTGTAATAAAATAAGTTAAGGTTTTTCAAATTATTATCAACATTATTAAGAAAAAACTTTTGCATTTATTAAAAATTTTAAAATTTTAGAAAATCGAAAACTTAAAAATATTTAGAAGGTAGAGAGATTTTTAATGTGTCTAAATTTAACAAAAATCGTAACGGATCTCGTTATAGAAGCTATGAAATTATTTTCACGTCAAAGATATTGATTTTCATGTCTCGGTTATTTCGGTTTGAATTTTCATGATCCAAGTATCAAATGAAATGTTTTAACGAAAACTATGTTTTGCAGATCTTTACAATTTTTTCCAGTACCTTCGATTTCAATCGACTATGACGATATTCCTTAAAAACGGTTGTGAAGAAAGGAAAGAAAGTATTTTAGTTTTTTCTGCAGTAAACAGTTAATAAAAATAGATATACTTTAGATCATTTTACTCAGAAAAAGGTGGTCTTTTAAATGACGAGAGAAAAATATGCCTGACAATTGTAACAAATGCCGTAGTCGGTTGAAATCAAAGGTGGCGTTGGAAAAAATTAAAATGAATTTCAAAATGTAGTATTCCATATTTCAACATTTTATTTGGTATCTGGCTCATGAAAATTTGCACAGAAATAACTGAGATAAAGCTTTGGACGTTTTTTGTCTGACTTTTTTATATAAGTACTTTGACCAAAAATATAATGATTTAACTCAATTTATCTATATACAAAATTGATTAGGTTAGCCGTTAGAAAGATTTAAAGATATATATTTTTTAATTTAGACTCGAAAAATCTTCTGATCAATATTTTTCTCAAAAATTTATTATTCTTAAATTACACTGGCCAACATTTTTAGACCCATAATTAGACAACAGTTTCCTAGTAGTTTTGGGCGCGCTGAACTCAAAATGGGCTTCAAAATTGCTCCATCACATTAGGTTTTTGAAATATTCTAACCTAAATATGCAAACAACTCGGATTTTAAACGGGTTGGGGATTAAATAACATAGCGAATACATTTTTATTCGCAAAATTCCATGCGGCATCTGAAAGCACTACTCTTTCAATTTTAGACGTATTTTGAATTTTTCGAATATCTTCATTTCTTCTTGATGGAATGTGATTTCTATAATATCACTTTTTGCCCAATCATTAACCTGTAGTAGCAGCAGTAGACGCCTAACTGTAGCATTTAGATGATTTATAGACAACTATGACTTCAAAAAGCCACTGTGTTAAAAAAAGTAATGAATTTTGTTATATTTTTGCACATTTTGACACAAAAAATAAGCGTGGATGGGATGAAAGAATGATGGTCTATTATTGCTGAGCTTTGAAAAGGAAAGACAACTCCATATGTTGGGTTGGGTCGCAACAACATTCATTTAAATTAAAGAGAAAACGATTTTTTTGACCCTACGACCAAATCATTGCTTACTATAAAGACGACTACGATTGGGGGATTATATAAAGAAGATTTTTTTCATGAAGGAATTAAAATGTTGAAAAAATTCAAAATGCATTTTGAATGGGAAAGGTGGTACATTTGGATGCCACATGGAGTTTGGTACATCAAAATTTGTTTACTATGTTATTTAATTCCAAGTATGTTCAAAACTCGAGTTTTTTGTATATATAGATTAGAATATCTTGAAAACCTGAGGTGACGGAGCGGGTCTGAAGTCATATTTGAATTCAGTGCGCCAAAATCTTTTAGAAAAGTATTATTTAACCCTCATCCGGACTTCGTTTCTAGAACCAAATCCGGACTTGGTGTATCAAATTGACACAATGCCAGATAATAATTGTATGCCTATTTTTCTTATGATTGGTTGAATGAATGCATTTGAATAGTTGAAAATAAGGATCTTTCTTTAGTTTTTTATATTTTATTGACTATTGGCTATTTCATTGAGCCAAAATATTTAGTGGATTCGACCGTAAATAACAAAAAGATTAACAAATAACTTTGAGAGTTGTGTCAATTTGACACAAAATCCGGATGAGGGTTAATCTATGGGTCTCACCTTTAATAAAATTTAGTAGAGCTGTGTTATTCATGTACATTTTTCCAACACCCTGTATGATCACTACCAATTTTCTTTTGAATTGCTACTTTAATTTAGAACACATAAATTTCTTTCTTACAACATTTTACTTGGGTAAACGGTTTAGCAAAAAAAAAATGTTTTCTATTGAACTGTCACTTTTTTGTACTAACAAGAAGATAATGTGATGCATGCACTCACTATGCACTCAAGGTCAAATTCTGGTGCGCACCAGTGCAATCAAACGAATACGCCATAAGTCTTTAAAAGTGCGAAACAGCATTGTATGTTAATATTAATGGCCATTACTAAATGTTTTTAATATCTGCTGAATATTATTTTTTTAATTATTTAAATCTACTTTATTAAATAATTAACTTTTATTACTGCGACAAAACACGTGATTCTTCCACAATGATAAACTTTTAGTTAGTTGAACGGCTGTATTTAAGTACAGTAGAAATTTGATAAATTGAAACCCTATAATCCGAATTTTTGACACGCATTATTACGTATTTAATAATTTGATAATCCAACGCGCTTTCGATTTCTTAGTTCGCATTATTCAGATTCTTCTGTATGTTTTATCAAAATCGGTGGATATGAAAAGGGAATGATGTTGCTGTAAAATGACTAGCAAGATCGCTAGATCTGACACCATAAACATGATTTTGTTTATGGGGTGTCATAAAAATGAAAATGCAAGAAAAACGACAAACTGTTAAGATTTTGCACAGTGCATAATTTTTACTCCTTGTAGTGATTACAAGATCGACCGAAAATTTGGCATTTTAAGCAAATAAACTACATTCAAACCAATATGGTTTTCTAGATAAAGCTTCATACCGCTCAAAGAAATTGCTGCTTTGAACTTTGTTAACGTTTACTTAACTTACTGATTTGGGATCGCAAGGATTTACAAAGCATTTCTTTGTGGCTAAACAGTTTACTCAACTGAAATTTTGTAAGGGATATGATTCTAAATTAATGATAACACAAAAGCATGGCCACAAAATTAATAAAATCCTCAAGGGATTTATGGTATCCTTTTAATGTGTTAATATGTGGTGTTAATGATTCTTTTCTTAATACAAATGTTAATTCATTAGGTAACCGATTAAACGAAATAATTTTTACATAACAGAAATTATTCAGAATGATATTAAGAATTTATTAACGTGTGTAAATTATAAAAAATCACGTTGGATTTATTTATAGAAATTATTAAACTATTTATACAACATATTAAAGATAAAGTATGGTATGTTGGTTAAATGATTTAAAAAATCCTAAATCCAAACAGTTTCTTTATTAAATTAACCCAAATTTTAACTAATTAGGTAATCTTGCTGAAGGTATGTATAGGAATAAAGAAAGTATTTTATATGAAACAATTAGTAAACGATTTTAGTAAAGTAAAATGTCTAAAATATTATTTCGGCTAAAAGATTCAATGCGGAAAAAAGAGACTCTTTAAGAAAATTTTTCAATTTTTATTTAATTTTTTCATTTTGTGTCATGGATTTTTAATAACAATGTTCTTTATTTTTATAATGGCTCTAGGTTTCATATTTATAATAGTTGTACGAATATTTCTTTAAGATGATAATATAGCTTTGCCATAATATTTAATTTAGGTTCCAATCCCGACTCTTCTCTCTCTAACTTAAACAGTCTAACTGTTAATCATACGATATTTATATTTAGATTCATTATAGCACAACGATAACTATATTATTCCATTATTTACACACATATTGACTGAAAACAAGTTAATCAGGAGAATGTCAAGGCAATAAGATTTTATTTTAACTCTATTTGTTATTGATGTTTATACTGTTGTTACTATTAATAATTATGCAATGTTGCTCAACATGAACAATTGTTATAGTATTTATTTATTAATGAATGATTTCTTTATTATTTATTGTAGAGACGAAAAATTCTATAATTGGTTAATGGATTTATCAACATACGGAGTAGTCCTTCTTAAAAACGCCCCAAAAGATGCCATGGAATGTAAAAAAATATCAAAAAAGATCGCATTTATCAAAAAAACCCATTATGGGTAAGTCAAAAATACTTCAAATTATATAATATTTATAAATTACCAATTATTAAAATTTCTTTAGCGAAGATTACCACATTGTTGCTAAGGAAGGAACGAATAACGTCGCTTACTTATCAAGTCCTTTACAACTTCACACCGATTTACCGTATTATGATTATAAACCAGGGGTAATATGGACTATTTAAAAGGCTGTATGAAATAAATTAGAAAATCAACTTTTATTTTAAAGGTAAACATGCTGCATTGTATCGTTCAAACTAAAAATAAAGGCGGAGAAAATTTATTATCCGATGCGTTTTACGTCGCTGAATTATTAAGAAAGGAAAACAAGGAAGTTTTTGATCTATTGAGTCAAACTGAAGTAAATTGGTCAGATATTGGTGAAGAAGACGGTGTTAGGTTTTATAAAATACATCGAGCGCCAGTAATATCGTAAGTAAATGAATACATCTGCTCTTCATTAAATTAAAAAGAGTAAAAAATATTAAATTAACGAAACTAATTCTAGTTTGGATAAATACGGAAATGTTTCTTCCATAAGGCACTCAATACCGCAAAGAGATTCGCACTTTACAGTTAATTTAAGCAACGTTAAACCATGGTATAGAGCCTTGAAAGTATTCATTACAAAATTATACGAAAATGCTGCTGAATTTAAAACGGAACCAGGTAAGAAATAAACTAAATTAAATTTTAGGTGGGTTAATAATAACTTGATCTTGTAGGTGATATCCTAGCTTTTGATAATACAAGGTTGGTACATGGAAGAATCGGATATCAAGATACTGAGAATGTAAGGAGATTTTTGGTCGGGTACTTTGTTGATTGGGACGAGATTTATTGCAAAATGAGGGTTTTGAAAACGCAACTGGGACTTTAAATGTATTATTATCTTTGTGTATACATTAAATATTAAGGAAATAAAAGAATTTATTTTTAATGTGATTTACATTCTTGTATTGTTAGTTTTGCTGATTATTTAATGATAAAAAATACAAAAGAATTTTTTTTAAGTAATTTGATATTAGATGATTGCATAAATGGGTGCCAGATTGATCATAGGTAATCATATCGCTATTGTGATTAAATGCCGATATTGTTGTTTGTTTCTTTACCTTCCTGAACAGTTTCAAGTGTTTTGCTTCACTTTATTACCAGTTATTGCTCAATAAGTCGATTTGTGATATAGCGCACTTTTTCAAAATGCAAAACGAAGGACTGCATTTACGACAGTGTTACAATTGTATATAGATATGTTACAAAACACGTTCTTCACTGTGAAGGAGAAAAATAGCTTCATTCATACGATCGAGATATGGGTCAATACTCACATGTCCAGCTTGGAGAAGCATATCAAGTTTTTCAAGTGGCGTGTTGCCAATCCCAAAAGTCTTCATTTAATAATAAAAGTTTTATAATAAATAAAATTGAAATCGTTGAAACTAAGGTCCCCATTCTTAAGACACGAATGTTTTTCTACTAATAGGGGGTAAGTTTGATTTTTCTAAACTGGATGAAAATTTGTATGTTGATGTCCTAGATTCAGGACAAGAAATTGAAAGTCCAGAAGTGCAAGAACTATCTGAAGATTCTGACGTCGATGAGGTTCCAGTACTAGCAGAGAATATCCGAAATTATGGTGATAGAGTCTTTGAAGCTTCTTTCTAAATTAAAAACACGATTTCTGGATGCCAGTTTAAACAAAAAGAGGAGACAAACAACAATAGATGTTTTTTACGTCATTAGACTAACATTTAGTTTTATATTTTGTATTGTTACATAATATGTTCTATTATACAGGGTGTTTAAAAAATACGTTCGAATATTTGGCCCACTTATAGATCTCATCAGTACAAACAAAAAAGTCAAAATAAACATAAGTCCAAAAATCAGCCGTTTCCTAATTACAGCCTGTTTTTCAAATTAAAATAATTTACACTCAAATATCAGTATAAATACATTTTAATTATTACAAATTAATGATTCTTAAAGAAGATGTTCAAAATGTCCTCCTTCGATTTGTATACACATTTCACATCTCCGTAAAAGTGAACGCCGCACTCTCTCAAAGAGTCCCGGATTTATACGAACAGTCTGGCAGGCATGTTCAATTCGTTCTCGCAACTCATCTAAATTATTCACAGTACTTGAATAAACTAATGTCTTTAAATACCCCCAAATGCAAAAATCGAGTGGAGTGAGGTCGGGAGATCTAGGGGGCCATGCAATTGGACCTCCTCGCCCTATCCACCTGCCATTGTAATTTTCGTTTAGATAATTTCTGACCAAGACTCCGTAATGCGCAGGAGCTCCATCGTGCATCAACCACATATTAATTCTGTGGTTGAGGGGCACATCTTCTAACAGCAGTGGTAATGTATTCCGCAAAAAGTCAAGGTACAATTGACTAGTCAAACGGTTAGGCAGGAAACAAGGTCCTATCAGATGGTCTCCTAACACACCAAGCCAAACGTTGATTGCAAATCGGTGTTGATGATTCGATTCAACAACGGCATGCGGATTTTCGTCGGCCCAAACATGGCTATTATGAAAATTAAAAATGCCATTTCTCGTGAAACCAGCTTCGTCTGTAAATAAAATTTTCGTAACAAAATTTGGGTTCTCCGCGACTTTTGTCAACATGCTTCGACAAAACACCAGTCGTGCGGCATAATCAGGCACAGCTAGAGCCTGTACCCTTTGAATATGGTATGGGTGCAATTGCTGCTCCCGTAAAATTCTCCAAATTAGGGAAAAATTAATATTTGTTTCAGTAGAGAGTCTTCTAGTACTAGTACCAGGATTTTCTTCAATTCGTCTTAAAATGTTAAGTTCTGCGTCGGGAGTACAAACTGATCTAGGCCGACCACCATCACCGTTCCTTGATTTAAACGATCCAACTTCGGATAAACGTTGATGTAAATTTGTAAAAAGTTTGTCACACGGAAGTACCCGGTTTGGGAATGCTTCGGCATAAAGGCGACGTGCCTCACAAGCATTTCCATCGGCTTTGCCATACATAAAATGCATGTCTGCCATTTCTGCGTTGGTATAAGGCATATTCGAAAATTTCAACAATGGGTTACAGCAACAACTACTTCAATAAACACTGACAATAACGGACACACAATAATTACAACAAATGTGGCAACTACACTAACAGAAACGAACAAAATTTGTTTTGTTATTTCCATGGATGACTTCATAAATACGCGAATCACTCCTACTGAGTGTAAATTATTTTAATTTGAAAAATAGGCTGTAATTAGGAAACGGCTGATTTTTGGACTTATGTTTATTTTGACTTTTTTGTTTGTACTGATGAGATTTATAAGTGGGCCAAATATTCGAACGTATTTTTTAAACACCCTGTATATATGTATTTTGTATGTACTTTGTAAGCTAACAAATCCTTTTTTTTGCCAGTTTTAAAAAAATGCCTCAATTATTTAATTTTTGAAAGAGAGTTTCAATCCTTTTAAGTTAATACTTACATCAATTTGTTAATGCAGAGAGCAAGAATATTCTTAATTTTACTTAATAAGTGAACTTAAGTTCTAAATTTTTTATTTATTTTAACAACATTCACATATACGTTTTAAATATCCGATTTTTTAAATAATATTTTTAATTAAAAGAATACGATATTTACTTCGGATTTCTCTTAAGCAGACACCCCTCTTGAACGGACACTTTCGGTCAGCCCCGTTGGTGTCCGCCCAAGGGAGATTTCACTGTATATAAACTTTACTATATCCAGAATTAGGATTATAGAATGCCAACCCAGAAAGTCTTGATTAAGTTTTTTTGTGCAAGAATTTTAATTAAACTGTTCTCGTTCTGATTTGGTTTCGTATTTTGTCATTTTTACTTACATGTTTTTTACTTTCTTTATTAAAATGTGATTGTTAACTTGAACTCCTGTCTTATTTAATTATTTTTGTTGATACCTTAAATTTACTATAGTGATCTTAAAATAGGGCAAGGAAGTTAATTTACATTTTTGTTAGATTTTCCATCGTCGTGACAGACGAAACGCGGATGATTGATCGATTAACAATCTTTCATGTATTTTCTCAGTTCTTAATAATTGGATTTTTTTTTTCAACTAGGGTACTCCCAGTATTGTTATTAATATCATAAGGCCGTCCAGCGAAGGATAATTTTCCAACAGGAAATCTCCATTTCTTAACCTGCGAAACTACTTTTGAACTATACGGAAAGCAGAAACACTACTCAAGTAATCATTTGAATGTCTTTTGTGCACTCGCAATATCAACCCTTTTCGGAAATTCGTACAAAATTACATGTCGTAAATGCACGTTTTGGTATTCTATTTAAAATAAAAACACCAAAGCAAGAATTTAAAGCTACGATTTGCGATCGCGTTCAAAATACTCTATGTACTCACTGTGTACGTAATTCCGAACGCTAACGTTGCGTTTGTGAATGTGTACATAAACATTACACAGGCAGCGAATGTATTCGCGAAGATGTACGGGTCCTGTATTGTATCGCTTTTTTCCATTAGCTGATTTGAACACAACCATTGATGGTTTTAGATTTAATACGATTAATAAAATCTATCAAACTACAAGTACAAATAACAATAAACTGCATTCAAATTTGTTTAAACTACCTCCTAGCGATCTTTTGTGAAAATTGTATTCTAAAATAGTTTTTAACTACAAGGATAGTAATTGACTCGTTGAAATTAAAGAGGTTACTTTTATACGACCTATATAGAAATATTGTAACTCAAAAAATAAATGTATGCGCTTGTTTTACTTTGAAATTTTGATAATGTTTTATGTTGAACATTTCTAATTTGATTTGTAAACAGACCTTGGGCGATCAGAAAATGTTGGGAGAAATCCGAACAAGGATAATGTCAAAAATAAATGAATTTATAACGAGTAAGTCAGGCTTTTTCGAGAAGAATTTAATATCAGATTATACAGGTGTCTAGAAATGACGTGTACAACGGAAAGCCATAAATATCTTGACTCAGAATAAGATTATTTAACTCAATTTATTTATGTATGAAGTTGCTTAATTTAGTTGTTGGAGGTCACTAAAAATGAGTGTTTAGTGGGTGTTAGGCATTCGGGTTACAGAAGTTCGGTTTGTCAAGGTTGTTATACTGTTGCACCCCAAATTTGGTAGAGTAGCATTGTACAGGAACCACATATATTGTCGAAGCATTGAAAGTATGTCCTCTAGTAAAATAGGTAATTATTGATAGGTAAATTATTAATGTTTAGTTATATCACAGAATTATATTTGAGAGGATTTCAAAGGCATTTCTTGTGGCTAAACTAGTTATCAAATAGAAATATTGTAAGAGACAAAATAGTTTATTATAAACTAATGTAGCTAATCAGAAGCAAACATTGACAGATACTTAATTAAAATTTGGTATAGTAATTGGCAAAAATGATATAGGGTGTTAAAAAAATATAAATGAATTAAATCTTGACAGATTTTTTTAAATTGGAATCTATTCTATGAAAAGCTATAGTTTTCTTTTACAAACACATGGTCAAAAAATTAATAAAGTCCAGTTAAGATTTTTCGAGTTATTCAAGGAAAATGTTGTAAATGTGCTGCCCGCAGAGTCGATAAGACCATTGGTGCTTAAAAAATGTGGAGGTATGTCCGAAATTGGACAATGTTAAAAACAACGGAATTTATACCGATAAAGCCAGGCCTTTTTGAAGGAAGGTTCAGGCTATGTTACCTCTGTATAGAAATTCGTTGACAATAAATTTAGTTCAACCCGCATCACTGGAAGCGCTGATAGCAGAAAATAACAGTTTCTTTACCGGCCAAAATGAAACGCACTGTCAATGAGATGTCCAACATAATATCTACATATGTCAAATACACGAGTGAACGAAATATCGTAATTGCATTGAAATTCTTGAAAAAAATGTTAACATCGTATTTAGTGTTGCAAATTGTGTTTATTGGTATCCAACGACTGGAATATTGTCACGTATGTCCAGAAATAAGTCTAAAGATGAAAGGCTCTGTTGGGAACTACGCGAATCTTTGATTTCGCTAGCATCGCGAGGTGTGGGAACTGTAGATTTGCTGAAGATGCGAAGTTTCTTTTTATGTGCTTATTCAAAATATTATTTTGTTGTTAAAAATTGTTTTGTTATTAACCACCGCCAGAATAAGATCGACGAATAAAGTTGTGTTAGCAGTTGTACTGGAGAGTGTCCTTGAGTTGTTCTCTAAACCCTTTTGTATTTTTTAAGCAGTGTATGATGAAATTGAACAAAAACAAACAGGCTACAAGCAAAATTTGTTTTTGTTTAATTTTACCATGCATGGCTTTGTAACAAATAGGAGTAACATTTTATTTTAAAGATTTTAAAAATTTCCGCGTTTGCTCATTAGCGCCAAATGCGGTGTAGGTTGAACTAAAAGCATTGTCAAAATTTAAAGTCGGGAGTCGGCCATCTATATTAGTAACGTGCGTTCATAAACGATTGTACAGGGTGGGCAAATTTGGGTGTTATTATAGGCTATCTCAGAAACTATAAGAGATACAAAAAAAGTAGGTACCATGTCTCGGTCTCTTTTTTTCGAGAAAAACTCAATGGCGCAAACACCAACCCTTTATCTTCTTTTGTTTTTGAGTTATAGCCAAAAAGTTAAATTTTGAGGTTTTCGAAAAATGCTCGTATTTCGTTTATTTTTGAAATTAGAGAAAAGCGGTTGATACGTTCTTCAGGCACTTTTTTGAGTAGAATAGACTGACGTTGAAAAATTTTAAATATACTTGATAATTTTTGAGATATAGCACAAAGTTGTGTCTTTTTAAATACAAACCATACTTTATTATGATGTTATTGAAAAGAGAATATTTTTAGCTTTCCAATGATATATCGCACGTATGGTGTAATTGTGAAAAATCAGCGTTGTTTTTCAATTAAAAGTTTTTTCAAAAAAAAAATTATCATAGTAGGCGGATAACAACTGCCTACTTAGTTACCATAGCAACGTGTGTTATTCCACAAATTATCTTAAAAATGCGTAGAAATAAAATGTAGAATATATCTTTTACTCAAAGTAACAACATTGATTCAAGCTGTATTTTTAATAATAACGAACAACAAAAATAAATATTAAACAAAAATTTAAATATTAACATAAATTGCAATAAATTAGGTTATGATAAGGTTTTTTATTGGGAGTGATGCCTTTCATTTTATCTTGGATAACACAGTTATCTTCGGAGCAGATCTTTTAATTGTTCACCATGGCTTTGTTTATACTGAATCGTTTCAGTTGTTCAGTCTGACCAATTTGCGTCTGAATGATATTGGTATTGAAACCACATTCAAAATTCTAGACGTCGTTGACAATCACCTCCTGAAAGCTGTTGGTGTTTTCTTATTAAATAAGGTTTAAATTTATTTTTCTTTAATATGGTCGTCTAGAAATTTCCGAGTCCGCTTCAATTTGGCGACTGGATACCGATAGATTTGCAATAATGGCTCCAATTAGATCAATAGCGATGTTTTCAGCATTTTGAATGTTGTATTTTTTGATCTTGTTTACTTAAAACATCCATAATTTATGAGATTTTTCTTCAATCAATTAAAAGCAGCCTTAAGGGGTTGCCTTCGTTTTGGGTAGCAGTTGAAATATGTGCACACGCAGCATCAATATTGTTATTATTGAGAATAAAACATTCCAACGTTATATTTCTCAAAATTGCTGAATTCCATTTTAGTGCTTTACTTTTTTACTTTATTACAGTTAAACAATAAAAACACGAGCACTCTATCACGATTTTTGCATTAACTATTTTTGTTACAGGAGAAGTAAACACACATTGCTATGGTAACTAAGTAGGCAGTTGTTATTCGCCTACTATGATAATTTTTTTTTGAAAAAACTTTAAATTGAAAAACAACGCTGATTTTTCACAATTACACTATACGTGCGATACATCATTGGAAAGCTAAAAATATTCTCTTTTCAATAACACCATAATAAAGTATGGTTTGTATTTAAAAAAACACAACTTTGTGTTATATCTCAAAAATTATCAAGCATATTTAAAATTTTTCAACGTCAGTCTATTCTACTCAAAAAAGTGCCTGAAGAACGTATCAACCACTTTGCTCTAATTTCAAAAATAAACGAAGTACGAGCATTTTTCGAAAACCTCAAAATTTGACTTTTTGGGTATAACTCAGAAACAAAAGAAGATAAAGGGTTGGTGTTTGCGCCATTGAGTTTTTCTCGAAAAAAGAGACCGAGACATGGTACCTACTTTTTTTGTATCTCTTATAGTTTCTGAGATAGCCTATAATAACACCCAAATTTGCCCACCCTGTACACTGTTTGAATTTGGCGCGCAACAAGATAATTTTTAAGGTTGGTATAAACACAATAAAATTAATCATCGCCCATAGACGTATCATGGAAAATATTGAAAGCTGTCAAGTTCTTTGAGGTTCGTTCATTCAATATGTCGTAATTAAATAATAAGTATAATGCGAAGCATTTTAACTCATGCAATTTAAAATCGGGAGCGTAACATGGATAATTTATGTGAAGAAATTACTATAATTACATGAAGTGACGAGTGAATCAAAGGTGGAAATTAATTTTATTTATGTACTATTAATTCATAAAAAATAGTCCCAAAATCCTATACCTTTTTTGCAGAATATAGAAATATTTTAGGATAAACATTCAATTAAAGCCACATATTGAATAATGTGGAAATGATGGAAAAATGTAAAAATAAGATAAAAAACGGGTATTATGATAATTATTATTATAATAAATACGAAGAAAAGAACGCGTATAATATTAAATAGTGAAGTTAAAAAAAAAACAATGAGTATAGGAGAGCGCCCTAATTTACAGTTATAATTTACAATAAATATTGGAAATGTTGTCCATTTTGATTTATACACAAATTTACTCTTTGTTTCATATTAACAAATACTCTTTGCAATGTTTCTGGAGTGATAGTACGAATAGCTGCAGTAATTGCTTCCCTTAATTCATCCAAGTTATGTAACCAATTACGGTAGACTTTATTTTTTAAATAACTAAACATAAAAAATCGAGCGGCGTTAAATCAGGGGAACGAGGAGGCCATAGACCTCTGCTGATTAATCTGTCCCCAAAAACGCTCTCAAATACCGCAGTGTTCCGCCTGCAGTATGAGCAGTAGTTCCATCCTGTTGGAGGTAACCCTGTAATTCCACTTCATGCAGCTGTTCAATGAATGGATTTACAATTTCTTCTCTATAAACGACTGCATTAACGTTTCCGTTAAAGAAAATTGGTCCGATAAAATTATCCAAACAATTTTTTCTTTATTGTAAAATTATCCGAATCTCGATCTTTTGATACTTAAACTCCTTTTTCGTAGTCCAGATAAGGAAAATATGTTAAAAACCTCACAATCAGTATAGTATTAAAAAATATAATAGTATAAAAAAGTATTCCCTGTATAATAACCCCCTTTTATAACTATTTTACAAATTAAAGCTTTTCGAAAATCAAATATTACAATTCGCAAGGCTGAACGAGTTGAATAATTCCCGTTAGGGGCTGGTAATTAACGTTTGAAATATTAACGGGGCCGGCGTGGCGCAACAGTTGAAGAGGCACGCGGGGAAAGGTTCGAGGGGGCGCAAAACCACCCCCGTGCCCCCAGCGGCGGGGAGCGCATTAATGAGCAGACCGGAAGTGCGATTGGTCCGCGGGGGGTCGCGCAACGCCAATGACATTAGACCCCGCCCCCGGTTCCGGTCTACCGCCGCCACTTCTTTTTGTTTTATCCGTTTTGTTGCGTTGGGTTTAGAATTTTTTTCAAACAAGACTTTTTGTTACTGATCCGGTTGAGGCTTCAAGTTCATTTCGGTTTGAAAAGAGTAAAAGTGAAATTAGAATTCGAGGTTGGGAAAAAAGTAATTGGGTAAAGTTTGGTAAATACATTTTTAAAAAAATATTTTGAGAGATTGGAATAAAGTGATTGTAGAGTAGGTTTGTTGTTTGATGAACACGAATCGATTATTTTAAAGAGGTCATCTCTAAAAATATCCATAGGTGAACTTTTGGGAACATGAATAAATAAATTTAATGACAAGTGAATATATTGCAACATAACAAAAATGCATACCAAATTCAAATTTTAGGCAATCTTTTTAACAATCATCATTAACTGTAGTCTGTATTAATAACTTGATTTCTATACAATACTCAACCTTTCGAGGTTTTAGGCAGTAATAGATTTGGTGTTAGTATTATATAGTATTTTATGCAGGATTCTTATAAGCTTTATTATTTGAAAGAGATTTGATTAAGTTCTTCGGAAAAGTGAACCTTAAAATAAGTGAAATAATAAACTTAAACGTTTCGGGCGAATTGAAGGTCTGTACCCATTTAAGGACTGTCCCCATCACAAAGAAAACTGTCTCAGAATTATTTTCTACAATTCCAAATACTATGTGGTGTCATCTATGTATCGGTGTTAATTTAAATCCGTGCTCTAACATGTTTTGAAAGTTTGTTAGACAAAGATAGAGATATGCATAGAAAACGTATGCAACAAAGACGCTAATAACGTCCATAGGTCGCTTGAGCATGAATTTAAATGAACACACCATACATACGTATATTCTGTTTGCCGAGAGATATTTCATACGTCATCAGTTAATTGGTTTATCCTAGACTAGTATATTAAGTTCTCCTGCCTCTCTGTCATGTACAATTTTATAAAAAAATTACATATGTCGAGAAAACGGTGATAAGTAATGACTCGTGCGACATCTTTCACCGAACGGAGATTAGAATCGGGTGAAGTTCAAATTTGACGAACGTCAAATTTAATTTGATAATGATGTTATTTTGTAACAACAAGAATTTATGGTAAACGTCTTACTTTGAAACAGGCTCGAATGCATTGACATTTGGGAATACTCACTACATAATTTTATTGATGACTTTATACATAATGAATTTTCAGAATTTAGGGCATTGAACATCCACATGCAATGTTGAAGCAACAATTGCAGAAAAGGTTGACGTTTAGGCCGGTTTTACCCAAAACCAACTTACCGAAGCAATTTTCCTCTTTTTTTTCCTTGTTACTTAACCTATTGAACATTTTAGTGATATGACATTACTTCAATACATTTTATAATACATACGTTAAAAACATCAGTAAAATCGCTAGGTCACTTGGGCATGAATTTAAATAATCACCTGATATAGTGCGTAGCATACTTGGTAATGTAATGAATGATTGTTGAACAGCTTTTTTGAAGTGTTGTGGCAGATTTGAAGTTATCTCTAGACCAAGGCTGATCAAATAGTGCACAATGCACGCGTGCCGGTTGCTTTGCAAATGTGCTGTGTCCTTGTTATGCTTTTTTGTTGTAAGGCAAAAATGGTTGGGTACCTAGTTACGATAATATGACAGCTAGGGGATGTGTAATAATTTGAACTTATTGTAATTTTCTGTTTAATTGTAAGTTAAGGTTTCAAACATATCTCAAATTTCAAGATGTTTAGAATATTTTGAGGCCACGTCGAAATAAAACAAACAAATAAAAAATATGAAAAATTTCAGATGAACTCGTATAGGTGCGCGTTTTCAAAACGGAGCGCCACAGTTAACTGGTTAAGGTTCACAAAAATCATAAGTCACCTTTTCATTTATTGGACTATTTCTATAGTTCTATATTGTCATAAGTGAATAATATTTACAAATAAATACTTTATAATTTACTGCTTGACTTTTATAATTTGATTTTGATAATTTCGAACCTGGAAAACGGTTCTCAAAAGCCACAATTAAAATGTGTGAAACGTGAAATATAAACTCGTTGCTTGGTTACAATTTATCGCGAAGTAATGACAGCTAGGAGGGATATTTCTCCATAAGCAGGGGTATTTCTCTCGCAGTAATGTGCACTTCATGGGCAGAGTGCACTGATTGTGCAATGCACACTGAGCAGCTCTGCTTTAGACATACAGTGTGCAGCAAAAGTCTTGATACCCTTATAGGTATTATTTAACTTCCTTCCATGAAAATTTGCGTGAATCAAGAATCAATCAAATTATATTGTTTTTTATTTATAATAAAATAAACCTATCTGTGTTTTTGCAAATACATGAACAAACAAGCATATTAGGCTTTTCCGTTAATAATTACAAACGAAAACATAATTTAAATTCAAAAAGTTACGCAGCAAATGTATTGATACCCCTCGTACAGCGATGAAAAGCAACGAAAATAGTAACGGTATAGGAGAGTTGCATAGTTTTATTTTGTTTTTAGTGATATATCTGTCATCTGTTTTTTATTACGCATCTGTGTAATTTTTAATAGATTTTTTGTTCCTAGCTTTCGAAAAGCTAAATTTCTAAAATGAGTAGAAAAGAGTTGACAATTGAAGAAAGAGAAATTGTTATAAAGTCTCATAACGATGGAAAATCATATGCAGAAATTGAAAAAATTGTTGGAAGAAGTAAAGCTACGATATAAAAAGTCGTAAAACGATTCATCGATCAAGAAAGAATAGAAAACAAACCACGAGCTGGGCGTTCCCAAAAAGTAAGTGATAGAGACGACCGTGTTATCCCAAGATAGCTGCTGCTCTTGACAAGACTACAAACATCATTGTTTCTACTGATACAACGCGTAGGTTCATCAAAAGGGGTGGTTATAAATCATGTGTTGCTAGAAAGAAGCCTTTCATAAGTGACATTAATAAAAATAAAAGACTTCAATTAGCAAAAACATATGAAAACTGAGGATTAGACTTTTGGGATACGATAATTTTTTTCAATGAATCTAAATTTAATATATTTGGATGTGATGGCCGCCTAAGAGTATGGAGAAAACCAAACGAGACTTTAAATAAAAAAAAAAGATTAAAACAGTGAAACATGAGGGTGGCAGTATCATGGTTTGGAGCTGTATGTCCACCTCAGGTGCCGGTAACCTTGAGGTAATTGATGAAATAATGACAAAAGAGGTTTACCTGAAAATTTTGCAAGAAAATGTATTGCAAAGTGCGGAAAAATGGGTCTCTCTACAAATTTTCACTTCCAACAAGATAACGACCTGAAGCATACAGCTCATATAGTTAAGATGTGGTGAATAGAGTACCCCACCTTCTAAAAACACCTTCACATAGTCCGGATATTAATTCCATTGAACATTTATGGGAACATCTGGAAAAACGTTTAAGGAAACACCATATAACTTTAAAAAGTCATTTAAAAACATACTCCAAGTAGAATGGCAACAAATTAGCGCAGATTACACAAAAAAACTGACACACTCAATGCCCAAACGACTAAGTTAAGTAATTCGACTGAAAGGATACCCTACAAAATATTAACATTAACGAAATTGTGCTAAATTTTTAAGATTTTTGCACTCTTTTATTAGGAGTATCAACAGTTTTGCAACGCTGTTTCATAAAATTTTCGTTTCTGGTTATTGAAGTATAAATTTTGTGTGTTTTATTTTTCCTATTCATAAAAGAATACAAGTAATTTTATTTTACGATACATAAAAAACGCTATATTTCTGTTTCTGGTGTCACTTTTTACGGAAAGAAATGAAATAATGTAAGGGTATCAGGACTTTTGCTGCTCACTGTCTAGAGGTTAAGATTTCATGTATGTTAAAGTATTCCCGAACTAACAATAAGTTATAATATAACTAACAATAAGTTGTGTCAAAATTGTTACCTTCCCGAAGTGTGATAAACAAGTCTCACATTAAAACCGTAATTACATAAATAAAGCAACTACAGCACTCAACAGCGTCAACTCTTTATTTTAATTATAATGGGAAACATTGACGTCATCTGTATTTGTTGTATGTGTACAGATGTCCAAGTAATTCATTATTATTAATGCTATTAAAAAACTGCAACTTATATAGAAAGGATTTTCGCAAAAATTTTGTATGTAAACTTTTCATGAATGTTTTTATATGGAATCACATCTTATATAAATATTCTCCTCAGTATGTAAAGATTATTTCTGGGGACGGATGTATAAGATAATACAGTTCACAGCTCCACCAAGTTTTCCCTGCTTTCTTAATTAATCTTAAATAAAGCAAAATTATTAAAATAAATATGGAACAATACCTCTTTTTGTCATTTTTTTATTCAATATAGTTTGATGAATGAAGGTGTACGCAACACCTATTTGATTTACTCTGAACATCAAGCGCAGATTATAGAATGAGTTGGAAATGAGATACCAAATTGTACACAGAATTACCACTATACACAGAAAATTAATTTAACTAAAAATTCAAAAATGAATATTACATTTTTATTCGATTACAAGTTACAGCGACATTAAAATATATTAATTGAATAAAGGGTCATATTAATTACCCATTCGTAAATTCGTTAATATCAAGGACTTTAAAAAACGGTTTATAACGAACAAAATTCGCAATTTACCAACCTAAAAGTTTTATTTGGAAAAAAATTCTTGCCTTACTTGAACCCTAAGGCATATTTAGCGTTAAGGTTATTTAGCGCCAAAGTTAAGTTTCGATCGAACCCCGGATCAGGTCAATTAATAGGTTACAACTAAAAATTAAAAGAATATTCGGATAATAAAATATCAGTTTTTTTGTCTTACTTTCATAAGTATAATGTATTCTTGGAGTTTGAACCATTCCTCCCGACTCACCCTATATAACTTATACTAATTCATAAAAAGTAAGTAAATTCAAAAAAGAATAATTAAATAATTAACGAAAATTTTATAAATCGACTCAATTCATACTTTATTAGGGCTTATTATTTGATTTAGGGAAGAATTAGGAAAGTATTTTAATTATAAAACTTACCTCAGTTCTGCAATTGCTTTGAAGCGTTTGATTTAAATCTGAACCATCTTATCGCGAAAGGTAATTAATTTCTGGGGCATACTTCATAGTTCTTTCTTAAAAAGAACATCAACTTCGATTTGCTCCTTTCAAAATCATTTTCATATTTAATTTAATTTTAATATATTAAAAAAAGGCTTCTTAAATCACCACTATATTAACATCGACAATTCTTTAAATCAAGGCAACCCCCAATTTGTGGGGTTCGTCCAATATCCACAAGTCATCCGCGCTACTTAAAATCGCCTAAATGATGCATACACAGAGCGGATGGACGCGTCTGGGGCCGAAGAGGAGAGCTCCGAGGGGCGTGTCACCACTGCAGGGGGTGTGTTTGCGTCCCCACCACCGCGACAGGTGGCGACTACCGGGAGCTGAAGGCTTCGAAGGTGCCGAAGGGTAGAGTCATTTCCTGCTGAAGGTTTCCGAAGAACACCCGATATATTTCGGAAAAGTTTTTAAGTAAAAGAAAGTTAAACGCTTTATGGGAGGGTACTAAAGTTCCTCGGTAGTTCAGTTAAAGAAAATGTTAGCGAAGTGTTTGAGTTTTTAGAGGAGGTGAAGATATGAACCAGCAGGACCAGGAAGTACCTGCTGCTAGCGGGGATATCTCTAGATTGGTAAGTCACAAATTTTAGTTAGTAATGATGCTTATAAGTTTAAAAATAGTAAACTAGGTAGAAATAAAAAGATATGCGTGTAAATAAAAAAATAACTTTCATAAAATTAGAGTTCTTATTCCGGCGCCTCCACCAACATAAATATGGTGAACTTTTATAAAATTCACTCAATTGTGACTATTTAACGAAATTATTCAAAAATGATTTTTCATTCACATTAGATTTGTTGTCCAAAGGTTTCTACTTAAGTTTTATTTTTATCGTGGTTCTCCACATTCTCGTTTCTACGAGAATATGTTGAATCTGTTGTTATTCGGAGAAAACTACGATAGTATCATCGATCATTGGAGTATCAATAAAATTAAAATAGCGCATATATGGTTTGTAAAATTAACAATCCAATTTTTGAAACTTTAATTTAAAAACAAAAATCTGTAAGGCTGAAAAATATTTACTGTTCGGCGAAAGATATTTCATGCATTATTAATTAATTGTGGTATTCTAGACGAACATTTTGAGTTTTTGTCTCTTTCTGTCATTCACAATTAGATGAAAAATATATTTGAGTTACGTCGAGAAAACGGGGACAAGTTCTGACGCATGAGACATTTTTCATTGAACAGTGTATAGGATAGAATTATTTCAATGTAATGTTTATAAATATACTAATAATCTTATTTCATTCTAGATGTGATATCAAAAGCGAATATAGGAGATTATTGAATTTTACACAGTTGTGATAACTATAAAACGATTTTTTCAAAATGTTACATTACGAACTTTTGCCCTACAGAAATAATGTTCTGTGTTCTTTAGGTCGTTTTTAAGTAAATTAACAATTTTTCTTAAATTTCTTTCAATTTCAGAGATATCGTTGGTTCATGTATCTGAAGTTCAGTATTATTTTTATGGAAAAATGAGCATGCTTAAAAATGCTGTTATATATTGCTTATAAAAATCGTTATAAACTAGTTTCACACCAAATAATTGATTTTATAATCAGAAGTTAAAATTAAAATGCTAATACATAATAATGCATAAGTACTATCTGTGGACTTGGTTACTTTCTCTTGTATGCAGACGATATTAAGTGTGTACAGTTAAACTCTTTTATTAACTTCGCTAAGTCCGATAGTTTTACAGGAAAATAAGTTAACAGGGTAATACTGTTCACAAAAATGTTATATCTTGCAGCTAAACGTAGTGAGAAGTTAAAATTTTATACCTCTTATACTATACTGTCCATTTGCGAAGATGAGAATTAACATAATTCCCAGCAATGTGCATAAGGCGGGATACAAAAGATAATTGAAGGGTGGAGTGCAAAAAGTACCTAAGTAGCATTTTTATAATATCTGCCTAATCGTCACATCTAGGTTTATCATGTTTGATAAACCATGTTTGTCATGATTAGGCAGATTTTATAAAAATGCTACTTAGGTAATTTTTGCACTCCACCCTTCAATTATTATTTTTTCTTGAATTTAAGACATAAAGTTATTATAAATGTCTACAGTTTTATGCCTCTTTTAAAATTTACTATTTAATCTACTAGAACCAGAATCTAATTTGAAAATTAGATGGTAGATATAAAAACCAATAGTTCCAGAAAATGTCTTGATTTCCTTAGTTTTTAAAGAGTAGAGTTGGTCTGGATAAGCGACCTCCTGTAACTTCTAAACCATTGAAAATTTTACAGAAATTGTTTTTGAACTTAGAAAAGGCTTGTAATGTTCGACTTGGTCAACCAAGAACCGTTTTTGCACGGTGTTCCATAACAGAACAATAATATAGACATTTGTTTTTCTACTGAAACGCTATGCTTATTTTATGCTTATTAGATAGTACGTTGAAAAGCAATCATGTAGATATAAGATATTGATTATTAAAAACTAACAATTAAAATGAAGTAACTAATGACGGAGTTACAGTTGATGGAATGGTCTGTTTGCTGTATTTGAGTCAGTTTTTAAATACAGCTTGCAAATTCTTAGTGCCAGAGTATATCGTAGTCCATCATTAGACGCTACATTTCCAGAGCTATAATATGCTGAAGGAATCAGCGCGATAGAATAACTAATAAGGGGGTTATGGACGATGGAATGTATGTCTGCAGTACAGTATGTCAAGAACAACCAACAAGGTTTTTTTTAATATAATTTCGAAGATTTTAGTGCTAGAGTGAATTATTTCACGTTGTTGGAATCTAGATTTTCAGGTCAATAATACGCTAAAGGAATCATATCGATATCGTTGTTATTGAGTTATCGTGGATAACTGCCTTATTAGTTATTCAAAACGCATTGATGGATTTCTAAACATGAATAGATTTAACGCCGTTTTGATAGCCCACGTAGATTGTGCCTCCTTAATGCTTTGTCAAGTGTTAAGTGACGATTTAAAACTTCAACTATAGGTGACATCTGACCAAGAAAAATCACCTATTCAAAATAATAGACTTTTACAGAATAAAGTAATTATTTGATAAAAAATGTTCAAAGAAATGAAAATGTAATGAGTAAAATCAGTACGGTTCTTCTTGGCTAGATTGATAAAAAATTAAGTAAGCACAACCATGTTTATAAATCTATCTATATGATTTTTTTTTTAATTATTATTTTTTGATAAACAATATCTTATAATTTAATGACTGTTTTTCAGTATTCCATCTTATGATAAAACTCGCATTAAAGGATTTACCTTAATTCGTATACCTTAATAAATTAAGATATAAAGTTATAGCATGAAAAATAAAACAATACTAAATTTCCTTTTATAAAAATGAAAAAAATGTCATTTAGTAGAACCTAATGTAAAAGAAAAGTCAAAGTGCACATGTTCTACGAATAAGTCAAAACGACAATATACCAATAATTAATCAGAGAGATATTTTAAACATGTTTAAAGTACAGTGAGCCACAGTTGAAATCTTATATTATAAATAAATGATTAATTTGTTAGCCCATTTTCATTGCGTTTAATATAATTTTAAACTAATTGTTAGTAAATGTTTTAAATGTTATAAGAATATAATATTTGGTGGTAAAAGAAAACATATTTAAATAAAAAGCGAACAAATATAAGAAATTTTACACAGTAATAAATTAGAAATCACACATAAAATCGTAGATGGTAAATTATAGCTGCGCAAGCAAGTACTTAAGTACTTAACTTTCCAAATATTTGGCATTTTGAGTTTATAGCGCCTTTTACTTGAGTGCATTCAGATTTGATGATCAAAATGTCAAAAAATAACACTGGCCAACATTTTTTAGACCCATAGATCAGACAACAGTTTCCTTATAGTTCTGAGCGCGCTGAATTCTAATTTGATCTCCAAATTGCTTACATCAGGTTTTTGAAAAATTCTAACCTAAAGGTGCAAAAAAACTCAGTTTTTAAACACGTTCGGGATTAAATATCAACAAAGCAATTTGTGTTCACAATATTCCATGCGGCATCTGGAAGAACCACCGTCCCCATTTTAAACGTATTTTGATTTTTTCGAACATCTTCATTTCTTCTTGACGGAGTATAAATTCTGTAACATCACTTTTTGCCCAATCATTAACATATAGAAGCAGCAATAGTCGTTGATATAGTAGGCTTATAATGTCATTTTAGCATGCGTAACTGTACAATTTAGATTATTTGCAAACAATGATGAGTTCAAAAAGCCACTGTATTAAAAAATTGAATGAATTTTGTTATATTTGTGCACATTTTGACACAAGAAATTAATGTAGATAGAATGACAGAATAATGATGATGATTGTTGAGCTTTAAAAAGAATAGATAATTCCATAAGTTGAGTTGGGCCACTACAACATTCATTTGAATTAAAGACAAAACAATTTTTTTGAGACTACTGCCAAATCATCGCTTACTATACCGACGACTAGGGATGGGGGATTATAAAAAGAAGACTACATGGAGTTTTGCAGATAAAAATTTATTTACTACGTTATTTAATTCCGTTCAAAACTCATGTTTTTTGCATCTATAGTTTAGAATATCTTGAAAACCTGAGGTGATGGAACAAGTCTGAAGTCACATTTGAACTCAGTACGCCAAAACCTTTTAGAAAAGTGCTATTTGATCAATGGGATCAAAATTTAATTAAAGCAATGTCATAACACTGAAAGGTTCTTAATAGGTTATAAGAAATAAGATAGAAAACGAAAGGAAATTGGCCAATAACTTGTTTTTGACTAAACCGACAACTTTTTCAGGAATCGGTCCAAAATTTCTTGGAGATGTTTTAGTGTCAAAATATTTTTCAGTAAATATTCCGAAACTTCATCGACTTACGAACCAGTTTGAAAGTAAGACTTACCATAATTTGTCTTTTTGTTACATATTAAGCGCATTATCGATAAATAGGCATTTCAAGCCGTTCAGTGCAGTTTGCCCAGATTTGATGTTTGTTAAATTTGGAATTTAATTGATTAGAGTACACTAATAATGTGACATATATTTTTCTCTCCATCGTCATCTAATAAGATTTCAAAGTACACCTGAGCACGAATCTAAATGAACACCCGATATTAATTAAGATGGATATATTGCTAGCAACAAGCCAGAAATAAGAAACAATTCATTTCGAGTTTATAAATAACTACAGTAACAAAAGTTTTCAATTTTTTAAACATGTTTTTTACACAAATGAAAGTAAATACAATATTTTCTACTCAAATAGGAAAATGAACATTTGGTGTTGACCTAATGAGAAGTTCATCCCGAAAAATACGTAAGTTACTGCCAAACACAATTGATCTGTGATAGTATGAGATTACATGTGTCCCGGTGATGGAAAACTTAATATTCATTGAAAGTACTATTGATAAATGGGCGTATATAACTATATTAAAGGAGAATTTAAAACAAAGCACCGAAAAATTTGTAATTTTAACACTTGCATGTTGTACTTACAAGTACTCACAACTGCGATAAAGTTATAAAAACACCAGCCAAATCATTAAATTTTAATGTAACCGAAAATTTGTGATATTATTTATAAAGAATCTGGGAACATAATATATTTTTTAAGGACGCTTCAAGAAAAGTATTGCAACAATGAAATACAATTGACTATATTCACAGAACAACTATTATAATCTATGCCAAAAAGGATAGAGACAGTTAAGGAAACAAAATGATATCCCATTTTTATGGGATATGAATGTGAATATGAAATATGAAAGATAATGTTTTATAGTGAATGTACGATTTTAACTGTGTAGTTCATTTTATTTAATGTTGTTTGTTCTTCATTGTGCTGTTCAATTAAGTTATTTCATTAAAAACTAACAAACACTGTATTCAAACATCTGATTTTTTAATTTGTTTCATTAGTTTGGATTTTGTTTAATTTCAATCAGTTTATAAAAGTTAGTTAACTCTAATTCAGTATATATTTAAAATGATCAAGTTGTATTGACATGGTAGTAGACTGTTGTGCGAAAGTTAGAACAGACGACGTGAAATGGTGTTGTTAGCAAGGAGAGCTGATTAAATTCTAAACTATAAATTAACTTTAAACTAAAACTTTGGATTGTTGGAGTTTGTTTTATTATAATGAAAATCTATTTTACAAAAGACTATCAAAAACCAAACATTTCAAACAAGCACCTAGTAAGTTACCTCTTTATCAGTATAACCCAACTCATCCAATCACGAAAATAATTAGAAATTTGTTCCACTAACCCACTAAAACCATTTTCGTACACCTCAATTCCCCCCAAAAAATCAATCAATCTACCACTATATTTGATTTGGCACCCAATTGATCGCGCATGCCATTACGAAATAAGCCCCGAAGAGTGACAATGACAATGACGACGGGGCTGACACGACTTGTGGGGGACCTCGAATTGTGTAGGTGTCGGTCAATTAACGTAATAACTCGATGACTATAGCAAACACTGGGGCCCTTTGTGTGCCTTTTCCCGCATTGTTCCTTCTGGGTCTTTACAGCATAACGTTTTTAATTAGCCTCGTCTTTAATCATCAGAAACACCGTAGTAGTTTGTTATTTTTCGGCCAAAATAGTTTGTGTTTTAAGAAAGTGATGTTTTGGATCTTTCATTTAAGTTTAAAGTAAGAAAGCGAAGAGACGAAACCCCGAAACTAATTGTAACTCGAAGGCGATTGAGTCTTATTAGGAAATGAGGTAATTATAAATCGTTGGGGTTTTGAAGCGAGAGTTGCAGAGAAAAATAAGGGGAGTGAAAAATGAATAATTTTCAAGATCGACTTGTGGTAATTGAACTAAGAAAATTATTTTGTTAGCTTTGTTTGTATTATCATATAAAATAAAATAAAATAAAATAGAAAATATGAGAATATGATTACATTTGATAATAAATTATATTTACATTTGACGATAAGTTAATAGTGTTTATATTTGATGGTAAAATAGAATTAAAAACAAACATATCCCTCTTCTGTAATGTTCGTATTTAAATTATAGTGCAAAAACATTAGTGTTAAAAACACTGCAAAACAATCTATCTTCGGTGAGTGCAATTCCCTGTTAAACTTTACCTCGATGATTGCAACCCGCTTTAATGTTTCAATATGTCTTTAGCGTCAGTTTCAACATCCCGGTAGTGTTTTATGAGATGTAAAACGAGTCAATTTTTAAAAATTCATATCTAAGAAACTAATTGTTGTTGAGATGTGAAATTCTATGAGGATTTAGATTGAAACTTAGCTTCTGTTTTTACCAAAGACGAACCTTCTACGACTTTTAGTTTTTCCCTCAGAAGAGAAAGTGTAACTTGATGTCTTCAATTGAAAGTTCTTAACATTCCAATAATTAGGCTATGCTCTAAAAGTGGATTTTTCTTTGGATTACATTAAAATTTAACGTTTAGAAGTTAAAACTTTGTTATATGTAATAAGTTTTATGTTCCCTAAAATAGTATTTAGTTATAGGTATATTATTCCTCGCTGGGTGCAACATCTTCAATAAATTCAATTGCCTTAATTTCTATTAACTACAATTACCGAGATAGTACTGTAGTTTGAATAATAAGAAGAAAGTATGGATAAATAGAGGTAACTTAAATAAACTTAAATTAAAAGGTAGCAAATAATTTTATCGAAAATCTTATGGAGTATAGTTTTATTTCAATTGAAATATTTTTAACATTGTAATTATGTTCTGACTCAAATCTTATATTTTAAGAAAATGTAGAGTCAGAATTGTAGGAAATATATTGTCACTTGACTTAAAAGGAACTAAAAAATGACAAATTAATTAATTAAACTAATTTATAATTCCTTAAACTAATTACTTATTAATTAAAATAACAATTTTTTATGCTTTTCCAGCATCTTCACCTAAACTTAATATTTCATTTCCTCTATTTTTATTGTATCAAAATGAGAAGACAATTTCTACAGTGGAAATAAATCTAAATTAAAAATTTGGACTAATGCATCGACCCTTTTTCATTTATAACATCTTTTATCCACAATAATAAAAGTAGATAAGAAAAAAGTTTTACAAAAAGGTGTCTAAAAAATATACCAAATGTTTTAAAGGAACGTTAGTGATAATTTAGTCCTCATTTCATCATTTCTATAACCATTTACTAATCTCAATTCATCTTTATTTAGTGAATTCTTATTCGAATTTTGAATGAACACCTTTAGAAACTGAATACAACATTCAAAATTATACTTTTGCTTTCAGGGAACGATTTTGGGTACAACATTAACATCCCAATGTTATCAAAACCCTGAAAACTACAAGACAAATTCTGGTATGTATATATATTTTAAATTTCTCTGAGCTTTTTAATTTTTGAATAATTAACTGGAAGAGACGTCGACCGTACCCAAAGCGAAATAAAATAACTAGCAAAACGTTTGCAAAAATGAGTACCAGAATAACCTGTTGTTGTTATTTCATTGCAGGAGGATTCCCGGCGGACTGGAGGGAGTCCTGGCACCAAGAAGGTAAGTAATACGGGAGTCCTGCATAATTAATAGTCGTAAATGGGTGCGCCACTTAACCCCCTAAAGGTCGAAGGGAGGTAGAACTGCCCTAATACCTCTGTTATGACCTTGTTAATTTAGCTTGTAGTAAAATGGATTTAAGTATTTATGGGAAATGGGGAGAAGATATATTGGAAGTTTTAATTTTATTGTTTCCTGTGTAGGAAATAGCTGTGAAACGGATGATAGTGAACAATACGTCCCAGATACGGATTTTCAGTCACCTACTTCAACAATTAACAGTAAGTACTAAAATTATTAAAGTATTAAAGAATAATATTGTCGTAAAAAATCGTTACCAAAGGTTTCTTTATTAAAAAAACTGGGTGTATAGGGCGATCGTTTTACGTCGCGCCGGGGGCAACAATTTTTAATCAGAACGCGCCGTCACCCCAACCCTCAAAGTCAACATATAAGTCTGTTTGATTAAGAATTAAAAATCGGGTTGTATATAGCGTTAAGCAAAACACTCGTAAATTTATCTAAACTTCTTCGTAGCATTTTTAACTTATTTTGTGATAGTTCTGTAAGTACGCTTTAAGAATCTATGGATATGTCTCTATCACTTTTCTTGGAAGGATGTTTGTATGTATAAACATTATAACTCAAAAACGTAATAGCCACGTAAATCAAATTTGACTGATCTGTCGGGGTGAACATATTTAAATGGATTGTAATGTTTTTTCGTGGCTATACAGGTCAACCCCTTGAACTGAAGTAACGAATTCAACTCTTCATGAAGATTATTAAGCAAACTAATCATGACGAGCTGCACTAACCAGATATTATTTAGGCTTGTCAGGATGAGCAGTGCTGACTAAAAATAAATTATAGTTCAAGGGGTTAAAGTGGTTGGATTATACGATCAAAACTGAAGCTTTAATAATTAAAAACAAAACATTTAGAACTGCAAATATTTTTTAAATTTATGATCATATTCTCTCCAACGGATCCAAACGTCTCATTTTACGGTACGTAATTAAAATGAGTGTTAGACGTTAAAATTCAGTGGTAATACACGGTGGAATACACGGAAGTATACTGTTGTCCCTTTTCTTTATTTTTTCTATATGAACTACAATCCTTAACTAATTATTATCGAGCACTTTTCTTATTTTTAGCAGAAAATTTTCAAAAAGTGAAATTCATCAAGTTTATTACTAGAATATAGGAATTTTCCCCCTTAAGATCAATTGAAATATATATTTTATGATTAAAATTTTTTATAACAATTATAAACTTTAGAAACTAAATTTTAACCCATTAAGTGTAATAGGAGAATTTGAAAAATTACACAAAGGAATCAGAAGTTAAAAATTACAAAAAAGTTTAAAAGAATTTATACAAACGTCAGTGATTTTTTAACTTATCTGAAAAGTTAGGTTTAAATAATTAGTTAATTAAAAAATTGCTGTAAGGTTTTAACTAAACAAATTTTTCTCTTTGTTTTTTTGCCTAAGATAAAATAAAACGTCATTTTATATATAGGGTGTTTCATGACGTTCTCCCGACACTAATGGGGCATGTTCTTTAGGTGATTTGTAATAAAAAAGTAGATATGAACATGTATCCGATTCACTTTACTTATTGTGTTATATGAATTTGAAAATAATATTTAAGAATTATGTCGTTACGGTCCTGCGCAAGACTTAAGGGGCAAGTAAACTATGACTGCATTAGTAAAGTGAAGTACTTACCTTACTATGAAATTTGACAAGCTTGTAGTTTAATCTAAAGTTCAATTTAGTGTATTAAGAAAAAGTAGACACACGTGAAGCTTTAATGCAAAGAATTTTTGACGCTACAACGCAAATAATGGAGCATCGTTAAAGATAAAAAATGTAACAGGCGTGGAGATAAGTGTGTTCAAGTAGGAGCTGGAATTTTCGAAAATGTTTAAAATTAATAAATTATTTTTTCAAATTATAATAAGAGTGGCGTTATCGCAATTACTTTATTTTTATTTTTTTGGAACACTCAGGTGTCTTGCTCAATGCTTTCTTTTTGTTAAACCTGACGGTAAGCTAAATAAGTACTTTATTTTACTAATGCAGTCATAGCACATTTACCCTTTGAGCGCCGCGCTAGGCGGCAACGCTATAATTTTTAAATATTATTTTCAAATTCATGTAACTCAATAAGTGAAGTGAATCGAATACATCGACCATATGCAACGAAGACTATTGCAAGTCATTTTTGGTAGAACTGAATGAGATATAAGTGTTTAAAGGTGCTGAACAGATTGCATTTTAAGAAATAAAATTTTTTATGTAAAAATTTCCTACTTGGTTGCTATAGATATCTTATAGAGGATTCCGAAAGGATTCATCATAGAAGAATAGCAATTAATTCTGTTTTCTTTTCAAATTTTTCAAAATCACCATTTTTTGACTTACGACAGTTTTCGTAGGATAGGTCGACATGTCCATATGAACTTTTTTATTACAAATCACCGAAGCAACATGCTCCATTATAGCCGGGAGAACTTCATGAAACACCATTTGCCCACCCTGTACAGCTCAAGCAAATAGTAAAACAGTGGGGCTCAGTGTGCATTGACCATTCAGGGTACTGTCATTACTTCGCAGTAAATTTTAACCAAGCAACGAGTTGGTACTTTCCCTTTGAATCATTTCCATTACGAGTTTTATGAACAGTTTTCGATGTTCGGAATCTATTTCATTTTAATGTAACGATCAAAATTATATTATAAAAGTCAAGTTGAATGTTTTGAAGGTTTTCTTTATAAATATTGATCATAATATGATATAATATAATATATTATAATCATCTTTATAATCTTATGACAACATAAAGTTACAGAAATATAAAAATACCCCTTAAAATGGTTTATCAGTTAAACAATTAATTTAAAATAGACAAATAGATTTAATGATACTTCTTGAAAGATATAGGATTAAAAGCGGTTTATCAATATATTCTAAAGTTCTATCCAATTTCAACCCACGTCCTGACTTTATTTAATGGATTTACGAAATTGTTAAGAACCTCTGTTTTGAACTAAAATAATCAAATTTTTCGTTGTACCTCAAAATTCAACGACTTAAACACAAAAAATCGACTTGAACAGAGAATTATAAGAAGTTCTAATTATTTGAGATTACTTATCTGTCAGACTGTTGTAACTATAGGTATCCAATGATTTATGCCTTACAACAAAAAATTGCATAACGCATGCACAGTGCAGTGCACATATGCACAGCAACCTGCACATGTGCATTGTCCACAATTTGAGTAGCCCTGTAATAAATGTTTAAAATTCGATCAAAAGGAGCGAATTCTTTGGTTGCTTTTTATCTGATATTTTATATTTTAACAAGTACTCTAGTAATAGTACTTACTAGAGTACTAAGTAAGTAATCTAGACTTTGCCAAATCCTTGTGTATGTATTATGCCTCGGGTCTACCCAAATCCGTCTTACATTTATTTTACCCTGTTAAATAGAGTCGAATTATGGAAATCCAAAAAGTCTCGAATGTCCATTCGTGAAATTGTTAGAAAACTGAGTCGAAGAAACTTACTCGAACATGGAGTGTCTAGTCTAATGGAGTCTAAAAAAACACCTGATAGAAATAAAGGTCGATCACAAGTAGCGAATAAATGACAAAAGAAACGTCTTCGATTTAATGCTTTAATTAACCCGTTACTTGGAGGGCTGTTTTGGAAGTCAGGTATCGCTGTAAATAATTTATCAAAGAATCTATTGCTATGGTTTAATATTACATCGACCAATTTGTCAAATTTCTTTAATACCAGAACATTGAGTTTGAGACAGAAGTAGTATGGGTTAAGGAGCATCAGTTCGAAGAATTACACCAAATTGTCTTTAGTGATTAATATCAGTTTTCTCTATAGGAATTTCATAGAGAGTTGTGACCCAGAGGATCTAAAGCAGAAAGACCAAATTTGGAATACACTTATGGACGATTGGGATTTTCTTAGCGAGCAGTTTGTGTTGGTTTCATAACTTCTTCATAACGTGTAAAAATTTTTGTTATCCAACGAATATAAATACATGTAAAAAATTGCATTGTTTAAAAAGTTGCCTTTCTCTAAATTTGTAAAAGAATTTTGCCATATTTTCACAACTTAGTAAACGAAAAAGCTAAATGGAGACTACTTCAGCTAATTTCAAGAGCTATAAACAGATCAGTCTAGCTTAACCTATTACTGTAAGAACTTTTATCAGATTTTAGAAGAAAATATGCTTATATCGTCGGTTTAAAAAGTCGTATTTCGAATTCAAAGAACTACACAATATCAATCACTGGTAGCAGATTTATTTCGTTGCACCAGTGTTTGAAATAGTTTTCGAACTGGGTCCACAATAGTTCTGAACCACCCAATTATTATTAAAAAGATGACTTATCGATATTAGCTCACAATCAGTTACAACTTAGTACCTATTTTATTGATCGAGTCGACATTTGAACAGTTTGTAATAACGCTATAGAGTGCACAAAGATAAAAAATCATTAGCATCAGTTCATAATATTTGCAGTTATTAATCTGAACATAAAAGGAGTGCACTTGCCGTTTTACCGAAAACTTCGCGGTTTCGAAAAGGGTTTCGCGGGAGCGGTGATCGAGGGCGAAATGGAAAGGCGCCCCGTCGCCATCTAACTTAGAGTATACAAAATATTAAACGACGCCGTTTACGTCGCCAGAAAGAACTTGTGACAGGTGATATCTCGTCGCAGCGTGCACCCAAATTACACGTCAGCACACGTGTGTTAGCGTTTGTGCGCGGTGTTCGTGTGCAAGTCACCACCGCCCCCTCCTCCGTTGCGACTCGTTACTTTTGAAAAGTCCCCAGAAACCGAAAGATAGCTTCTTCTTCGACGACGGCTTAATAGGAAATCTTTAATGGAATCTCAGACTTAATCTCGTTTGGGTTCGAGAGGTTTAGTTCCTCTCTTCTTATACATTGGGGGGTCGATTAACTGTTTATTTCAATTACACAAAAAGGAACTGATAAATGGGTTGATCACTTTTGTATTAGTTGTTTGCTGATAATAATAATGATTAAAAATATTTTTCAAATTTAACAGGTATTAAGCCAGAAAATAACGTTACGGAATTGATACAAAACTTATCCAAAACTTCGTATAACCATCATCATCCTGTGTATCAAGTTGGGGAAGCATTTGAAGGGATTTATTCGGCTAGTTATCAACATACTGGGTGTTTCTACAGTGCGAATTTCTATAATAGGTAATATATGGTGCCAGTACTATTTTGTTAACTTTCCTTCAACAATTTATGGTTTGCAAAAGACAGGAATAGTTTTTTATGGTACTTACATTGTACCACTGCAAAAAATTTTCCACTTTTTGTTCAAATCTTGACTAACCTTTTACTTGTCTTTGGACACAAACTTTAGGTTACTTATTGTTAGTTTATTATACCTTTTATGTCATTATCTTTTTTTATAGATCAACTTCTCCTCTACGACATACTTCATCTGAAAGTGTATCAGTCAGCGGACCTGGTACATCATCGCCACAACCAAATTTAACGCAATTGCCAATAAAACAGGAACCAGGTGAAAGGGACTTCGAAGGTAAGTGGGGTAAAAATTTGTATTTCCTGTTTTTCTCCTTTATCATTTTTCCCTGCTGTTTGGGGATTCTCGCGGCCGGAAGAACACAATTTCCCGGATCGAGGGGGTCGACTAAGGACGTGATGCAAATGCGAAACGAACGACGTTCATAGAAAATCAAAAATTGATTCTTCCGCGATTAAGACGCCCCCGAGGTTGAGGGCTAGGGCGTCTAAGTGCATTACTACGTCGCTGCCGCCGTGGGGGGACGAAATATTCAAATTTGCGAACACACAAAAAAAGCTCAATTTTTCTTTTCCTCTTCCATGTCGGTTAAATTAATTAATATCTACCTAATACACAAACTAATTATCCTGTATTAATCCTCTTCGAACCGGTTAGCATATTAATTATTCGAGAGTACACCACGTGACCCACACATATCCAAAATCCAAACAAGGACGTGTTTGCCGAACAAACCTTGCTGCAATAGATATCTCGTGCTCGTATCGAAATTCCAGTTGATTCAGGGCACACAACCCCGTGGCGTGATGCTTTAAACTTTATTAATATTGATTAGGTTCAATTAATATCTTCTCCGCCCCTCTGTACACAAATAGGGGGCGAATTAACCCATCCGTACAAAACCGCTAAACGACCCATCAAAATCCATCTAACCAGTAAAACAAAATTTAATATTAACCCTTTGGTAATCGAAACCCTCTACAGTTTGAATTTTTGCTTCAAGAAAACATTTAATGTTTTTTACTTAAGTTTAAAATATTTTAGCTGGTAACAATAGGTATTTATACGATAGAAGCAAATCTTTAATTTCAACTAAATTCCCATGGAAATCTCAAAACGTTGAAAAATCCGAGGAAAAAGAAGTCAAAACTTCTTCAACTCTTCAAAATTCTGGTAGAAGAGGATCTTTACAATTATGGCAATTTTTAGTAGCACTTTTAGATGCTCCAGATGCCAGTGCTGGATGTATTGCCTGGACTGGACGTGGAATGGAATTTAAACTAATCGAACCCGAAGAAGTTTGTTTTTTAAACCTTTAAGCTACTATAAAATTCGTTAATCCATTTATTTTTAGGTAGCAAGACGATGGGGAGCTCAAAAAAATCGTCCGGCGATGAATTACGATAAATTAAGTCGATCATTACGTTATTATTATGAAAAAGGAATCATGCAAAAAGTAGCAGGTATTAAACAAACAACCATAACATATTTTTATCATTCTTGGTACATTTATTGTTAATCTAGGTGAACGATATGTTTATAAATTCGTTTGCGATCCAGAAGCTTTGTTTAACATGGCTTATGGTAGTCATTTAGAAACGCAATCAAAAGCCCATCAAAATCACCACAGAGCGGAAAATTTAAGCACTAAACCGGAAGCTCATCACTTAGCTTATACGGATATGCTCAATTTTTATAATTGCGGAATCGCTAATCCTTATCAACATCTCCATCCTTACCTGCAAGATGGAAAACACTCTCGATACCCATAAAGAATATCACTGGAGTCTGTTAGAAAAGGTATTAAGACGTGTTCCATCCAATATGTACAGAATATTATTATATAATCAATGTTGATAAGATGTATTTAGGCAGTTAAGGGAGAATAAATGGTTTAAAATCAATGTTTGGGATTCTTTATTTATTTTTAAATAAAAAATGAAGCTAGTGAAAATAGAGTAGGGGAACAGCGGATAGTATGGGCCCCTTAAGGAAAAAGGTGCACAACACTTTCATTTTTGCCGAACAATAAGATGTTATTACCTAAACTTTTTCTTTGAACACTTTTCTATGTATGATTAAAAACGTGTAGTATATAGCCACAACAAACACATATTCATCAAAGGTTTAAGGAATGCTTATTTTTGTAACGATGAAAAGTAGTCGGGTAGTATGGGCCGCATAAAAAAAATAGAATTTTAAATAAAACAAAAGACAATAACACAAATAGTATGTACCAAGCGATCAAAAAACCTACCTCAAAGTAGGCTTTGACTTTTTTTCTACTGTTGGTACTGTTCGAAGCTGTGATATTTCTAATTATTTGTTCTATCACATTGGCATCTTTATTAGCGTATAAAAACTAACCTAAAAACTGATGCTGTCGTCTTCTGACAGATACTCTCAACCTATAAATTATAATTTCATGGCTTACTTTGAGGTAGTTTTTTTATCGCTTGGTATTTATCGACAAATAATACGGTTCAATAAGCTTTATCCTTTTGTTTATTTACAATAATCACAATAATAATACAAAGCGTTGTCCACTGCTGCGCAAAGTTCATGAGCCCAGCCCTTACAAGCTTTGCACTGAATCCAGTTTTCTATAAAATTTTCTCCACACACAATGCATTCTATATTGTCACAGATTGCATCTTCTTTGGACGTGCCTGGTTTCGGATTTGTATAGTCTACAGTCTTCATTGTTCTTTTCCCCTTTCCTGTCAGTTTTGATTTCTTTTTAATCTTAATTTCAGGCCTAACTTTTTCTAGCATCTGCTGCTTTTTAAATTTTTGTTTTTTCTTCTCCTTCGCAACTTCTTTCTCAAGTTCTTTATTTTTCTTTTCAATCAAAGTTTCCTTAATTGGCGTTGACGTAAGTATTTCACTCCTCTCTACTTTTCTTTTTCGGCTCATTAATCTCTTTTTATTACATGAGGGCAGCGGAGATATCTTTTTCAAAACACCCGATATGTTAGGTTGCGAAGAACTAGCAATTTCTGTAGTGGGGATAATAGGTCTTAGAGTCGATGACAGAGGGCTCCCTGAAACAGGGGTAGTTGTAACAGTGGTCTCTGGCAAGGGTGAAGAATGATCCATGTCAGTAAGCGCGCTGCCCATAAAATCCACATCAGAAAAAATGTGTGGATTAAAAGGATATATTCCTGTGCATTTGAAGCCACTTTCTGCTACGTCTAAGCGACATACTTGCTTATAGGCATCTGCAACTAGTTTTGCAATTTCATAATCACTAATTTTAATGCCAGGGTTAGTCCTCATCCACAAACTGCAAGCATGGTTGTAACAATTTTTGAAAGGTTTCATAAAAGATCTGTCGAGAGGCTGTAGTTTGTGTGTCGTATGAGGTGGGAGAGATAACATGTGTACATGGTTTGATCGAGCATAGGAAATGACGTCAAGTTCCTTGTGCGTTCCATGACCGTCGACGATGAGCAAAACAGGATCTTCTGCAGTAGGTTTCGTACATGCCACGAAGTGTCCAAGCCACTTAAGGAAAGCTTCTGATGTCATCCATCCATTAGAAGTTGGGAAAGCACAGCTATCAGTCGGGGCACCTATCATTAGACGTTCATTCATCCTTTTCCTCGGAAATACAAATAATGGAGGTATAAACTGTCCAGTCGCACTCATGCAGAACATAAGAGTGACATTACGACCCCTTTCTCCTGATGTAATTTTTCCAACTTGGCGCTTGCCTTTTACTGTTATGACTTTGTCATTTTCATGTACACAAGAGACCCCTGTTTCGTCTCCGTTAAAAATTCTAGATGGACGAAAGGAGTGTTTGTCAAGCAAGATTTTCAGTTGGCCAAAAAACCTTTCCACCTGTGGTTTATTAAACCCGACACAACGCATTAAACTTGTAGATTGGGGTTTCCTATAGCTTAGATTTGGGTGTCTCTTCATGAAACTAGTATAGAAATCCTTTCCAGCAGCTCTCTTTTCTTTATTAAACCTGTGAGGAAGTTTTAAATTTTCTGCTAAATCATAGGCTAACTTTAAGAATTCAGTTTTTGCCAGGGGAAACAACCTAGAGTCTAAATCTTTTATATGATCAACTAAAATTAATTCTAAGTCTTCATCAAACGTGGGTTTGAAAAAAACCATTTGAGGTTTCATCATGGTCGGATGACGTGCTGAAACAGACTTTATTTTTCTTTGCAACGTGGTTCTAGGAACACCAAAACGTTCGGCGGCCGCTCTAGAGGACATTTGATTTTCTAATACGCACAAAACCGCTTGCTTCATGGTGTCCTCTTTCCACTCCCCACGACCCTCCCCATGAGGCTTTTTCTTGAATCTCGGCATCGAGTACTGTGGATAAAAACTACAATTTACCTGTGGCCCATACCACCCGATATTCGTATGGCTCATACTACCCGACCGACGTTACAAACTTATTCACGGTGGTGACAGAAAACGACTTTAGCAACAAGAATTAAATTATCGCAATATAAACCACATTAATGTAGGTGAATATTACTACTACAAGAAATTTTTTACTCCTTACCTTTAACAGAAAAGCGTTATGATGAAAATTATGCGTAGTAACTATGTGACAATACAAAAAGCTAACAAATTTTATACCAGCTAACACAAAGCGCTTACAGGTTTCAAATTCTGTCATAATCTGGCATGATAAAGGAACCGTCACCTAGGTAACCTATATGTATGTTACCTAGCAACAACTTCGGAAAACATAAAGTGGCCCATAGTATCCGGCGGCCCATACTAACCGACGTTCCCCTACTGGTCATTGCGGTTAAGTCAATTTTAAAATAATAAAAATCATATTAAATAAATTGAATAATTATTACTTAGGTAATAAAATAGCAAATAAGTAAATAGTAGATCATTGTAAATTATTTATCTACAAATTGTTTATTAAAATTGAAAACAACGATTTTGATATCTTACTGATATCTTCAAGGTGGCGAGGAACAGGCATGAGAAGGTTTAAATTTAAATTTAAAAATTTGACAAAATTTGAAATTATTTTCCAATGTTTGGATATGATTTTTATTTTCACTTTAGCACTAATTAGAAGAAATATCCTGTTCCATGTTTCCGCTGTTAGTAGGGTTTAGGGTTAGTATAGTTTTCGCTTTATTTTTTCAATTCGTTTGAATGCGAAATAGTTCAACAACAATGTATATAATCAAGTTCTGTCACAGTTTTTCATTCAATGAATATCTGAAGAATGCTAATTAATTTTTAAGGTAAATATAAGTGTGCAAGTCTGTTGAGTGCTTTAAACAAGGATTTATTGCAGATAGGGTTTTATACGTACGGAGTGTCCGGAAATGTCGTGTACAACGGAGTACCACAGATACCTGGATCAAGAATATGATGATTTAACCCCACTTGTCTATATACAAAGTTGCTTAGTTTAGCAACTAGAAGACTTTAAAAACAACAGTTTTCGAGAGTTTTTCTTAAATTACTCTAAAAATCTTTATTAGGTTTTATTCATTTTTTAACCATGTCTTTATATCTACAAGTTACAGCTTCTTGTGGAACAAAATCGAATTTCTCAATAAACAAGGCTGTTTAGAAACACTCTTGCCACAAGCTATCTATCCAAATCTGTTTAATCTTTATTTTCTCTCTTCTAAAATATCATTTGGACAAACGGTTGCGCCATAAAAAAATATTTTCTAAATGCGTGCAAGCCCAAATCTATAAGTTAAGGTACCATTAACAAAGTTCAGAATAGCAATTTCTTTAAGCGGTGTGAACTCCTTTCAAGAAAACCAGATGTTACATGTTTAGAAGTATTTTATTGCTTAAGTCTTTTCAAATTTTCGACAGGATTTGTGACCATCGTCAAGGTTTAACCCTGATTGCCCAGCAAGATCACTAAACCTAAAGCAAATTGAAAAAATTTTGCACTGTATTATTTTTTTATTATTATTTTGTTGGCAGAAAATTTTACATTTTAATTTTTTCATAAGGGTTGAAATTGGAAATCAATATTACATTTTCCCAAAAAAACTTTTTAACTCGTTAGAATATTGACATGAAAAAATGTGCTTGAGAAAGTTAATTTCTTAGCAATATTTTTTGTTTTTTATATTTTTCATCCAAAACTGATTAATTAAAAAATCGACATGTCCGTAAAATTATGTACAGTGGCTCCAAACCAAACTCGGACAGTAGTGTAATAATGGTATTCTATTAAAAATATTCGAACTAAAGCAGGTAGGAAAAAAAAAGTAAACTGATTTTCAATAGTTTATTTAATGCATTCTTATAAACTAGACGCAAAACTACATAAATTCATTCTTTATAACAAATAAATAGGAAAAAATCGAAAACAGTACAAAAATTCGGAACAAACCAATCTCGGACAATGACCAACTAACAATAAGTGCTAAATTAAAGCAACCATGAGTAAAAATTACAGCCAGCTTCATGTTGAAGTTTTGACAGTTGACAAGGGGAATTCCCTAATTGATTTTTTTGTATTATTCGCGTGATAATTGAGTTTTATATTCGAAATGTCTAGATAAAGAGACAAACAACTATTGAAATTGGAAAATTAGTGCTTACACATTCCCAGGATGGAAAACCGGTACGGGAAATAGCAAAAATTATAGACAGAAGTCATTCTACGGCGTACGACATAATAAAGCGCTTCAGTATTCACAATCGAATAGCAAACAAGCTAAAGAGCGCTCATAATAAAATTTTTACTGCATCGAATGAACGGTATTTAATAAGAAAAATGAAAGCGAATCCGTTTTTTAGTGTACCAAAGTTGGCTGTTATTGCTGAGAATGAATTAGGGGAAAAACTAGTGCATCAACCATTAGAAACATGCGATATAATGCTAATTTACATGGTAGAAAGGCGAGAAGAAAACCGTTAATCAGTAAAAAGAATCAAAAGATATCTCTTTTTGGAAAACCATTCTATTTACTGATGAAAGTAAATACAACATGTTTGGGTCAGACAGTAAGCCATACGTATGGAGAAGAAACAATGAAGAGCTTCATTTAAAAAATTCAAGACCAACAATAAAACATGGTGGCGGATCAGTGATAGTGTGGGCAAGGTCAATAGAGCAATGGTATAAGGTTGTCCAACTCGAGTGGCGCCGTGTTTAAAGGGAGAGAGGCGGGCGTGACGTCACGCTTGTCCGGCGAGATGAAATTTTTATCAATAATTCTTACAACAAATTTAATAAAAAGGAAATTTGACATATTTTGAAAATAGTGATAATTTACTGATAAAAAATGATTTTTAGAGGGTGAATTTTTTGTTTTTCCTTTATACTGAAAATATTTCTTTTAAAATATTGACTTTTTTTAAAATCTGGTTTTTGTATTTAAACAATTTATTCTAATAAATAGCCTTTGTTTAATATAAACTTTAATTATGTGATGAAAATTCTCAAGAAAATGTGGAATAATTTTTTTATACAATTTTTTCTACTTTCTTTTTTCTTTTGGTTAACATTTTCCCCTAAATATTCTTTAAATTCCTCTTCCAAATTCCTAATCAGTACTTTAAAGGCAATACGTGAAATAATAACGTGAAATTTACGAACAACGCGTATATCGCGGACGGCTAGGACAAGGATGACGTCACATAATCGAGAACTTGGGTATGTGAGGGGAAATTTTGCTTGCAACATGGGAAGGATAGGGAGTTGGACAACCTTATAAGCATTGCTCTAATGACCTTGAGTGTGGGGATCATTTTCAGCTGCTGGACCAGGCTGTTTGCATTTTATTGAGGGAGTAATGGACCAACATGCGTATTTAAACTTTTTAGAAACCAATTTACCTCGTACCGTGGATAAACTATCTCTTAGATGCGACTGGCGATTCTACCAAGAGAACGATCCGAAACACAAGACGTACAAAGTACGTTCCTGGCACTTATATAATTACCCTCATGTAATGGAAATGCCACCTCAAAGTCCAGATATCAATCCCATTAAAAATTTATGGAATTATTTGGATACTAAGGTTCGGGAACATGAGGTTCCTAATAAAACTGAATTGAAGAGCGCCTTGTTGGAAGAATGGGAGTAAATTCCGCCAAGTTTTTGCGAAAAATTGGTACACTCAATGCCTAACCGTCTTAAAATGGTCATAAAAAACACAGGCCTCCATACTAAATATTAGTTATTAAAAACAGAGATAAGTTTTATACATTTTGTTTGCTGTCCGTGTTTGGCTTGCTCTTAGTTTTTGTAGGGTTTTCGTTTATTTTTATATATTTTATTACAATGAATAAATGTTTCTGTTTCATCTTTATTTTTTGAACACGCAATTAATAAATTACTGAAAATCAATTTACTGTTTCCTCTAGCTGTTTTAGTTAGAATATTTTTTAGTAAGAAACTGTTTTTACTTCAGTGTAAGAGTTTGGCTTGGAGCCAGTGTATACTAGCACCATCTCAGGGCCGGCTGTGAGGCGATTGGGCCCAATCGGGCCCCGCGCTTGTAGGGGCCCCGCATTATGTGTTTGTTTTTATAAACCTCCATGAAGTGAACATTTTATAATACAGAAAAACGTTGAGTGTATCATGACTTTTTTAGACGTCGATTACGTCCTATGACCTTCTTTTTACAAAGATTTACTGTTTCACTATGTAAACAGCCGAAAACATTTTTATTTAAACTTTGTGGGGCCCCGCGAAAAAAATTTAGTCGGGCCCTGCAAATACACATTTTTAACAACTACGCAGCCCCCCTCAAGACAACCAAACTCTCAACCATCGAAATCCAAGTCAGAAATAAGCGGCCCTACGGGTCGCTCTTATACAACGATGGTAATGTAACCCGTGCCAAATCATCCCAAGCACCACTTCCGATGTTTTAACAGCTATCCAGCCGTCCTCAACACAACTCAATCTTCAATCACCGAAATCCAAGTCAAGTATTCACATACAGCGTACCGCTCTGTTTCAACAATCACGCTAACGTATAAGCACTAACTAACGGCCCTCCGAACTGCTATTTCTTTACAACAGCTAAATTCAACCCAACCACCGAAATTAAATTAAATATTAAATCGTTTTAAATGCGAACATTCACGGGAATTTTATAAGGAATATTATTTTTTTCCTTTTTTTGTGATAAAATTATTTTATACTCACATATCTTACAATAATACCCCCCTGAACTCCTACTTTTGGTTGCTAGGTAACGAAGTGGTCTTACTAACCAGTAATTTAAAATGTCAAAACTCGCACAGATGCAGCACGGAAATGTATCGTATTTTATAATTATTAACGTTTTAATACTATTTTGGGTTTAAAACGGTATGAAAACGTAAAATACGATTAATGTATTGCATGTATTGAACAAAATTGAGCGAAAAATCATGTAAGTACAGTTTCAATTTTGATAAAAAAAGCATTTGTATGGTTTTCTACCATGAAAACGCTTTTCCGCGTCACAATTCAACCAAATCTGGACGATTGAACACATTTCGGGTTAACTAAACTGCAATTTAATCAAAAAAAATCGTAAGTTACAATACTTAACACCAGCCAAATATTTTCACTCAGTCAAGAATCTTTTAATAATTAAAAGATTGGGAATTATTTCAAATAACTCATATTGTACGCGATGTACAAATTGAGAAACTAATCCGTGAATATTACCATATTTTCGCTTACGATCAATATTACAGGCAACAATATAACAATTAAAGATTTTAGTAACTGCCACTAAGTGAAAGATGGCGCTAGTAAAAAAATTGTAATTTTCTTTTTTACTTTTTATTGGTAACATGAAATATTGTTTATTTAAATTTAAATAAAAAATGGCTGCACTACACACGTTTAACTACATTTTACATTATTACTACATTTTGTTATTAGTATCTATTAGCGCAAAATTTTGAAAATTAAAAGAATAATAATATATTACAAAAGAAAAACATTGCCATGAAAACCTATTGAATTGTGCATTTCCTGTTTATCGCGTGACTTACTGAAATCTATTGAAAGCAAAAGCATAATTTTTATTCATTGTGCTTTTGTGCAGTGTTCTTCATTACGTTTATTATTGGTAAGCATTAATTAACTTTTAAATTTAGAAGAGTAACGTTACGTTTTGCGTGTTTTTGATTCTACAACAACATGCCAAAATATCAACCTCATATAAGTAGCATTATATTGTTATTTTCCATGATTTAACTACTACAATTATTCGCTATCAAGCACATACACCAAATATAGGTTCCCGATCAAATAATTATACTACTCGACAATAAATGGCGCCACAATCAAACTAAAGCGTTCAAAATTTTCAGTCTGACAGTCCGGGCGCGGGTACGCCGAGTAAGAAGAGGTTAACAAAGTTGTTAAAAGGCGCGAAAAAAAGCTTACAGAAGAATAAGTAAAGTGAAAATTATGGAGACAAAAGGCATTAAGCGTTCCAGTTTTTGATGGAAATAATTACCAAAAATGGAAATTTGGATTAAAATTACATTTAATAACTGAAAGAATGCAGACTGCTTTGGAGACAGAACTGATATGCACTGATAAAAAGGTTTGACAAGAGATCTACAAGCAAGAAAATACATTGTGTCAAGTGTTGACAATTCGTAATTAGATCTAATTATTAATAAAAAAATACCAAAGAAGATAGAAAAACTCGTTAAATGGTATAGAGACAAGCAGTGCTATCAGGTGGCAGGTAGATTACAGGATAGATTTGAACAAAAAATGGTAGGTAACATAAGGTCTATCAAGGAGGACCTTGGATCCATAGATAAAGGATAATTTAAATTCAGCATATTACCGTTCCGGAAGAACATCGACATAACTGTAAAATAAGAAATTTTGCAGGAGAAGGAAAAAAAATTAAGATCAGCATTTTTTGGGTACATTGATGGCTTTACCTCATTTTATCAAAAAATTGCAGTTACGTTGATGTTGTTCCGGAACGGCGATATAACGACATCAACATTTCTGTGATAGCTGCCATCCGGTGAGCTGTTCTCCGTAACTTTTAGCGGAGATGATAACCGAAAGTATAAGGAATTCAATTTTCTCCAAGGAACTTCGAAATAAAAATAAGAATTTGTGATTAAATTACGAAATAAATTAAGAAAATTTAAGTTATTATATAAATTATTTCATTCATATTCATATAAATTGAAGGTTATTAGTTCATAAGTAAAATTTTTATTTTTATTTCAGTCTTTTGTGTTTTACAACTGCTTCTAACAGGTAATTAAAGATGAGTGAAACTCAAAACATTTTAGTATAAAAAGGTATTTATTATTTTCATTTATTTCTATTTTTAAATATGTTTTGAGTTTGTACAAATTGTACGTACTATTATTTATACATGTCTCCTTTCCTTCTAAGATATAAATTTCTTTACAAAATGGGTAAATTGTGATAAAAATGTATGCAGGGTGATTTATAACATACGGATCAGACTAAAAGTGTAGGTACTAGGGCTCAAACTGAAAAGATTTTCTTAATAACGTTTTGTTAAAAACTTAATAGTTACGTAGATATTGAATGTTAATTTTTTAAATAAGTTATCGTCCACTTTTGAGAACCACTGATATTCAGTAGAAAGCAATTAAATTACTTCTGAATGGCATCCTCATGTTCGAAGGAGGTGTACTAGATTATAATTTTTGTTATTTTAGGTAAATTAAAAAAATAAATAAGAAGAAAAAGTAGATGTTAATTCATGAAACGTTTAATAATAATGTATTAACAAAATATCTAAAACAAGTATTTACAAGAAATTTTCAAAGTGCTGTCCTTGCATTTCGACCCACAATTGCGCACGACGAATCCAATTCATGAATAATCTTAGAAATCGAGGACGTATGTGCTCTGTAGCGGTACTGATGCGATGTCGTAATTCGTCGATTGTATTAACATCGGTAGCATACACTCTTTCCTTCATGAATCCTAATAGAAAAAAGTCTAATGGGTTAAGATCGGGACTACGGAAAAGTATTATTAAGAAAATCTCGTACATTACGACTAAAATGTGCAGGGCAACCATCGTGCATAAACCACATGTTACGTCGTATAAATAACGGAATGTCCTCTAAGAATTCTGGCAAATTTTCTTCTAAAAATTGTAAATAATAATTTCCATTTAGTCTTGCCGGTAATTCGAGAGGTCCTATTAAAGTATTGTTCACAATTCCTGCCCATAAATTCACACTGAATCGCTGTTGAAAAGAAACCTGACGAATAACATGCGGATTTTCGTCCGACCACACATGAGTATTGTGAAAATTTAAAACACCATTTCTGGTAAAACAGCACTCATCCGTTACCCTAAGTCTGCTTCCCTGTTAGTACGATTTAGTAGCCACTCGCAAAATTGCAACCGCAAGGGATAATCAGTGGCAGTAAGTCCTTGCACTTTGTGCAAATGGTAGGGGTATAAACCATTACTTTTCAATGTACGCCAAATAAAGTTCTGGGAAACTTCGAGTTGGTGTGAAATTTGATGCGTACTGATATTTGGATCTGCATAAACAATTTCCAGAATTTCTTCTTCCACATTCACTTCGTGTCTGTTTGGTTTACCCCCACCAAGATCTGTCTTACGTTGCAAATTTCCCGACTCTCTTCCCCGGTGGATTAACCGAAGAAAAGTGTTTTTTGAAGGCGTCTGTCGCTTTTGGAAATCGTTCTAAATACAGACGTCTAGCGTATGCGGCGTTTTCTCCAGCGGCTCCATAAACAATAAACATATCTACGTATTCTTCGTTACTGTAAATTGGCATTGTACCGGACGTTAAATTAGATATTTATTAAATGTTAAATGACTTACAAGGAGAGTGCAAGGTCTTGGGGTCGTGGATTTAGTTCAAGTTTCGTAGAATGGTAGATTTAGTTTCCCTGTTGATGAAAATATATGGTTCTAGGGGCCACTATTCAATAATTTTTAAAATATTTGCAATTAAAGATGCAATTAATTCGTTAAGACAAGTCCGGATAATGTCAAAATTAACCGAATTTATACCGATTAAGTCAGGCTTTTTGAAGAAAGGTTATAATGTCAAGTCATATTCCTGTATTAATTTTGAAGTCTTGACAGATCAAATGACAATTAACTAACAAATCCAAAGTGCGGTGCACACTCAAAAAATGTTTCGATGTCGCAACATTTTATATCCACTCATGGTATCTTTATATGTAAGAATAGACACTCTCAGAACTCGAACCCGGCGCCTAATAACGAGAAATACCGATCTATTGGTGCTACGGTAAACCCATTATGTTTAATCGTTTGCTACAGACCTGAATTTAATTAGTGAATTGCATCTTCAATGCCAAATATCTAAAGAGCTGTTGAGTAGTGGCCCCTACAACCATATATTTTCATCAACAGGGAAACTAAATCTACCATCCTACAAAATTTGAACTAAATCTATGACCCTAACAAGGAGACCTCACGACTTGCCCGACACCGATTTTAATGAAAGTAGTACCAATTGATAGATATTGGTACATAGTACAAATGTATAAAATATTAGGGCGCACTATTCAGCAGTTCGCAAGAAAATTGGTGTTAAAGTATGCAGTCGGCTTATATGTCAATGATTTATCATTTCCCCTACAACCCCCCAACAGCTAAACTGAAAATATACCGGCTTCCAAATCCGTAGTACGGTGGTTTGAATCCCGAATAATACATTTTAATTTTCTTTTTTAATACAATGTTCTAAGTTATTTTTATAACATATTGATGTAATACTAAAATATTTTTAAAATAACATGAAATATTGTATTCAAAATAAAAATAAAAAAGTTATTGTTCGAGATGCGAACCACCGTACTATGGATCTGGAAACCGATATATTTCCACTATGGCTATTGGGGGGTTATAGGGGAAATGACAAATCATTGACATATAAGCCGATTGCATACTTTAACACCAACTTTCTTGCGGACCGCTGAATAGTGCGCCCTAATATTTTACACATTTGTACTATGTACCAATATCTATCGATTGGTACCACTTTCGTTAAAATCGGTGACGGGCAAGTCGTGAGGTCTCCTTGTAAGACCTTGCATTCTCCTTGTTAACCCTCATCCGGACTTCGTTTCTAGAACCAAATCCGGACTTGGTGTATCAAATTGACACAATGCCAGGTAATAATTTTATGTCTATTTTTCTTATGATTGGTTGATCGAATGCATATGAATAGTTGAAAATAAGGTTCTTTTTTTAGTTTTTTTATATTTTATTGACTACTGGCTATTTCACTGAGACAAAATATCTAGTGGATTCGACCGTAAATAACAAAAAGATTAACAATTAACTTTGAAAATTGTGTCAATTTGACACAAAATCCGGATGAGGGTTAAATGAATTCCGACCGTGATGCTGTCACCGTTGCTAGGTAACCAAATCAAATGGTTTGACAGAAATAAAAACGAGGTATCAGCGGTTCTCAACAAATAAACACCAATTTTTAGCATTTCAACAAATTTTTAACCAGCCCTAACTGCCATATTACAAAGTTTTTATTATTTTTTCTTAATTGTCCATTGTTTAAATAACACCGACATATTCGCAATTTGAATTTAAAAGTAGTGCAATAGCGTATATGGTAATAAATACTCGACAATTAATTGAACTTTAATGTTCTATATCTTTGTGATTATTAAGTTGTGCTCAATATACTACTAAGAAAATGTCTTCAATTTGGCCCCTGGTACCTACACTTTTAGTCTGATCCGTATGTTATAAATCACCCTGTATACATTTCTTAAAAACTAAAGTACAGTAGTGTCCGGTTATAACAAACTCGAGGTTTGTTTTAAGTGAACTCAAAGAAAAATACAATTATTACCAGATGTAACTCTTTTATTTTATTTGTCTGATTTGCAATGTAGGGGAAGGTGGGTATGTTAGGGACACTTTTTATAATCCATTTAATTGTGGCCATACCAGCAACATAAAAATTTTAAAATGTGTACCATCGAATAGCTTACTGTTTATACTATATTTTGGTACTTATTTGATATCATTCTTTCTAATGGTTAGAGTTTTGTTGCAGTAGAAGTGATCATTTGTACTTTTGTCCCAAACGTACCTTGCGTTGGTATGTATGGGACAGTCACAAAATGACGGAAGCCTAATTGATTTTTTCATCTTCTTCCGTCTCTAATTTCTTTTAACGCTGTGTTTAACCTTCTCTTCCCTTTTTCGAAATTTTTCATTCTTGAATTTCAATGTTTCTTCTATTAACAGTTTTTCGGGTGTGCTTGTTAATATCTTTGTAATATCTTTATAAATTGTAACTGTTTTGCACGGGTTATTCAAGAACCAATTACCAAGAGTCGATTGTGTATATAGGAGGTATATCTGGGACGTCCCAAATATCCCTTTCTTTCAATGTCCCAAACATACCTCATTGTAGTTTGTCTACATTTTATTTTTTTTTTAAATTTTAGTAGAGGACACAAATAAAAGACAGCAAGGTATATTGATCAAAAACAGTTTGTAGACTTCACCAATAATAATTTATTAAGTTTTGTAAATAAACATAGTTATAACCAGTACTTATCTGATGCACCCGATTTTTACTTTGAAACAACATAAACGGAAACGTCCAATTTTTAAGGTTAAAATAACTGACTGCATTTCAAGTTTCTACGATGTAGCACTGTAGGTAACACTTGTAAATTTAAAGTAAGAGAATGGGGTAAATTCAAACAAGTTTTCGATTTGGATCAATTGTCCCAAACATACCACCGTCCCAAACATACCCACCTTCCCCTATGTTGAACATGTGGGATAAATCCAAATAAACATACAACAAAAAATCGTATACATAGGTAGCAAATAAATTTTGCTAAACTTTATTTAAAATATTTATGTAGGTTAGTTTGTTTTGTTTGTTTGTTCAAGTTAATTTTTTGAACATATAATTGTACTTCATTTAATTTGTTAATAATATCCTGAGGAATGTTCCGCAACTGCAGAAAATATTGGACACCATCAATATGTGTAATTGCATCTGATGTAGTTGAAACTGGTATTATTTCATCGCTTTCCATTTCTTCGCTTTCCTCATCTTTTGCCCCACTATCTATATTCTTGTTACTTACACCAGCAATAATAACATCATCACTTAAACATTCCACCTTCACAAGATTGTCATCAACATGGACGTATTCATTGAAGTCAGCGTGGGCTAATGTGTTGTCTTGTCGATTCCTTTCAAGCCATTCGGCTAATGGTAGATCATCATCTGAATCAAATTCATCTTCTCTCATAAACCCACCGTGCCGAAAACAATTAACGATTGTTTGTCTTTTTACCATTTGCCATGCTATATGAACTAGGTTTAAAGCGTCTAAGAGATTAATACTAAATTTTTCGTTGTCAGAATCAATACATTTTACCATTTTTGAAACGAGAAGTCGTCGATAGTTGCTTTTTATACTGTGTATAATACCCTGATCCATGGGCTGCAATTTCGAACTTGTGTTGGGTGGCATAAAGAATAATTTAACGCAGCCTAAATTTTTTACATCAGGGTGTTCTGGACAATTATCAATTAGTAATAATATTTTTCTTTTCTTAGGATGCAGTTTGTCATTCCATTCTCGCACTTCATCGGTAAAAATCTCGGAGGTCATCCAAGCTTTGCTATTGAATTTATAATTTACAGGTAGTTGTTTAATATTTTTAAAACACCTGGGGTGTTTAACCTTTCCTATTATCGATAATTTTCTCTTTTCTGTTCCCAATAGATTTGCTGCTAATAACACCGTAATCCTTTCTTTAGACATTTTTCCACTGGAACATGTCTCTCCCTTGAATCGCAATGTCTTATTAGGTGTTAGCTTGTAAAATAATCCAGTTTCATCGGCATTAAATATGTCTTCAACTCTGTAGTTTTCTTTAATAAGTGGCCAACTGTTTTGTAGCCAATTGTTTACAATATTCATATTAAGTGCGGCTGCTTCGCTAACAACTTTTCCGCTGGTAATATTATGTCACTTTTTAAACCTTTCAATCCAACTTCTACTAAACGTAGATACAATATGTACATTTGAAGACTAAATGTACAACAAAGATCGTTTTATACGGGTTCGTTACATAAGGTAAAAATGAACATTGTTTTTATGGACCTTTGGTATGTACCTTGAAATTTGGTTCGTTATAACCGCGACTTCGCTTTAACCAGGTTCGTTATAAGGGAACATTACTGTAATTGTACATTTAGTATTTTGATACTATAATTTTAGTGATATGATAGCATTGTTGTAAAGAAAGAATAAGTGTCTCTGAGAACTGTTATACTCTTTTTCTTTTATAAATCGATAATACACAACATCTTTGTCTTCAACTACAATGTGCATTTTAGAAAACTTGTAAGTGAACTGCTTTAAAAACACTGATTTCTTTCACTATAAAACAATTAATTGCAAAATTTATAATTATGCGGTAATGTTTCAAATTTATCAATTTAGCGTTAATAACACTATTTAACGTAAACAATAACTTGCTCGCTCTTTTTAATCATTAATCAGTCGCTTAAAGGCGGCCGTGTGTCGAATGTACAGGGTGGTCAAATAAGAATGCAGAGTGCTGTATCTCGGAAACTATTCATCGTAAAGACTTGCGGTAAAAAATTTAATAACTAAAGTGGCCAAGAGAAAATGCTGGAAATTATTATCATGTTCCTAAGATGGCCGCCAGGGGGCGCAATCGCCATCTTGAATTACAAAATGTGTATTTTCTCGGAATTCCGCTATACTAAGATAACACAGAAATATACCCGTTTTAAAGTGGAGATAAGTATCATTTTTTTTTATTAAAAACTTTTTTCCGTATCTCCAAAAATAAAGTGGTGGGGGGCGTTCGAAAGTGCTTGTAAACAAATGCCTATAATTTTAAAATGGCTGAACGGAATTTAACAAACTTGGTGTCGTTGGAAAGAGCTTTTCTTGGAGAATAAATCCCATATCTTATCCAATATCTTAGGTTAGGAATAAGATATCGAGCTGCGGTTTTCACTAGCTTGTTTGGGCTTTATTATACTATTTCTTCGTGTAAAGAAAGTGATACCGTTCTGTTATGTATTGGAATAAATACAACACGAGTTTATCCTCTTAAACTATTTATTGGGTCTACTAACGCTACTAACAAGCCACTCATTCACACGCCATTATTCCTACGCCGTCATGTTCATAACCTCCGCGTTACCAACCTCACATCCCTAAAATAACTATATAACATTCCTCCCCTTAAGATTAACAATCTATAGATAATTTACAAATTTAGTTTTTCAGGTTTCTTTATTGTTCTAGTGCTACGTCTTAATAATGGGGTTGGAGTCGTTGGGTGACTGTTAGGAAGGGTGGTATTGGATTCGTTGGAAATAGAAGGAGTTTCATTGCACTTTTCCTGACCTACTTCTTCCACAGTCTTCTTTTCCACCTTCTCTGTATCTTTATCACTCTCTTCGTTAATTTCGTTATCCTTAGGTATGATTTTTGGAAACTCTGTTATTGGAATTCCCTTGTCCTTTAAAAAAGACTTACGGTCCACCGCCTTAATGTTTTCCGCATGAACGTAACGATCTTCTCCATCAACATTCACTAGATATGTAAGAGAACTTATTACTTCTGTAACCTTCCCTCTTTTCCAAATGTTTTCATTATTTCTCTTACTATAAACCATCACTTCTTGTCCCTTGTAATATTTTGAAATTTCCTTTGTCTTGGGTTTTTCTTTTCCTTTCCTCAATTCTGTTGGTCTTAATAAATCTAGACGAGTTTTGGGAACCTTTTTCAGTAACATCTCCGCTGGACTAAACCCTGTTACTGTGGACGGTGTAATCCGATACTTCAAGAGGAAATTATCCAACCACATCTGAAGTGTCTTCTTATTAATTTCCTTTGTGGATTCTAAAAATTTCTTTAACGCAGTCTTGGCTGTTTGGACATGCCTTTCGGCTGAACCGTTCGATCTCGGGTGCAGAGGAGGTGTAAAGGTACACTTGATTCCATTATTAGTACAAAACTGCTTATACTGTTGTCCATTAAATGGAGGACCGTTATCGCTGACAATTTCGTCAGGAATACCAAATATGGTGAATACTCCTCTAAGGTGTTTTATGCACTCCTCTGAATTAGTTGAACTGACCATTTTTATCTCCAACCACTTGCTATAAGTGTCAACTATCATTAAGAAATAAAATCCCTGTTTTTCAAAGTAATCCGTATGTAACTTCGACCAACTTCTTGTTGCTCTTGGCCACGATGTTTCAACTTCTCTTTGTCGATTTGCATATTTCAAGCATATCTCGCAATCTCCCACATAGGCTTCAATATCAGGATCTATTCCTGGCCACCAGTAGTAACTCCTGGCCAGCATCTTCATACGTACCATTCCTATGTGTTGATCGCGCAACATCTCAAGGATATCACGTCTAAGTTGATACGGAATAACAATTCTATTTCTATAGAGTAAACATCCCCTATCTATCGATAAGTCTAATCTCTTAAGGAAATATCCCTTCAAGGTTTCGTTATTGACCTGGTTTGGCCATCCTTTTCTGGTATAATCCATCACTTGAACCAATAATTTGTCATGTTTGGTTTTTTCGATTAAGTCCTCGGCTGACAATGGTGACTCTATCCAATCCAGTATTCCATGAATAGTAGTTTCTACTTCCGTCGCTTCAGGCAAAGGCAATCTCGATAAAGCATCCGCATTACCTAACTTTTCCCCCTTTTTATACCTGATTTTATATTGGTACGCTGATAAAATTACAGCCCACCTTTGTAGTCTGGATGCTACAATAGTTGGAATTTTCTTATCTTGACCCAGGATAAACTTCAAAGGTTTATGGTCTGTAAAGATCGTGAATTGTCTACCATAAATAAATTTGTGAAATTTCTTCAAAGCAAATATTATTGCTAAAGCCTCTCGTTCAATTTGTGAGTAGTTTTTCTCAGCAGAATTAAACGTTGATGAAACAAACATTATAGGCATCTTCCCTTTCACTATATGGCTCAGTACTGCCCCACAAGCATACTGTGATGCATCGGTACTGATGATCAATTCCAGTTCAGGCGAATAATGTACCAACAAGGTTCTTTCAGCTAAGATTTGTTTGCTTTTCTGAAACGCTTGTTCGCAGTGCTCTGTCCATTCAAATTCGTTATTCTTCTTCTCCAATTGGTATAATGGCTGTAAAATATCAGATGCCATAGGAATAAATTTATTATAGTAGTTTATGAGTCCTAAATAAGATCTTAACTGTGTAATATTTTCAGGTCTAGGAGCTTGTTGAATAGCTTTAACTTTCGTTTTCAGGGGTTTAATTCCGGATTTCGACAGTTCGAATCCTAAGAATTCTATGGTGGGTTGATTAAAAATACATTTATTGATATTTACCTTGATGTTATGAGTCTTCAATCGTTCAAGGACTGCCCGAACATTTTGCATACAATCTCTAGCTGTTTTACCTGATATAATGATGTCATCCAAGTAACAAGCACACCACTCCAGTCCATTCAGAACCTTCTCCATGAGTCCCTGGAATAGCGCAGGAGCACTTGCAATACCAAATGGTAAACGCCTGTATCGGTACAATCCTTTGTGGGTGTTGATTGTTAAAATTTCTCGACACTCTTCTTTAATATTACACTGCAGATATGCATTGGACAAATCCAAGACAGTGAAATATTCTCCCCCGGCCACCTTCTGGATCACCTCTTCTACACGGGGTAGAGGATATTGTTCGACCTGTAGACATGGATTGACAGTCGTCTTGAAGTCCGCACAAATTCGTATTTTCCCGTTTTTCTTATTTACTACCACGATTGGACTTGCCCATTCGCTGCACGAAACCTTCTCAATAACGCCTGTTCGAATGAGTTCTTCCAGTTCCGCTTCCACCTTTGGTCTTTGTGCATAAGGTAAAGTATAAGGACGCTGGAACACGGGAATACTGTGGTCTTTTAAACGCAAACGTAACTCAAATCCTACTATTGGTTTAGTTCTTTGGTCATCAAATACCGTGGGAAACATCTCCTGTAAATCACACTTCCTTTTAAAATCATCATTATTACAAACATTGTTTACACTAAAAAGTTGTTTCCATTCAGGAAATAGAATATTAAGCCATTTTCGCCCTAATAAAGCTAACTTAGGATTATTAACTTTCACGATATAAAGCGGTAATTTGAAATGGTTATTTCTAACAATAACATCTACATTAACTACGCCTAACATTTCTAATCTACTACCTGAAACGGATAACAATTTTACTTTTGACTCATACAACAATAATTTTGACAAATATAACTTATACAGACTAGACGAAATGATTGAAACTGCACTCCCTGTATCAACTTCAAAGTCTATTTTCTGTCCTTCCACCTTTAAATTGAGTCGTAATGTTTCGTCCACCTTAAGTACAGCGTTCACTCTTCCTATTACCACTGAATTGGTTTGCACCTCATCTACTTCTTCGTCCGATGTATTTTCCGATTGCTCCTCTTCTTCTTGTACGGCTCGTACATGTTTCTTACTTCTACACATTTTAGCTATGTGACCAAACTTTTGGCATTTGTAACACTTATAATGATTGGCTGGACACTCCCCTTCATGACTTTTACCACATCTTGGACAGTTTTCACCTTTCTTCTTATTATCCTTCTTGATACCAACATTCTTCTTCCACTTACGAGGTTGAACTACCTGGTTGACATTTGTATGGAGTGATCGAGCTTCACTGGAAACACTTTCCATGGTTAACGCCTTTGAACATGCGTCACTAAACGATAACTTTTCTTCGGACAACAATTTCTTTTGGATACTTTCATCCGTTAGCCCACACACGAACTTGTCTCGAAGTGCTCTATCTAGATACGCTCCAAACTCACAATGAATAGCTTGTCTTTTTAATGAAAGAATATATTCAGCAATTGTTTTCTCACCTTGGTTTATTTGATAAAACTTCAACGTCTCGGCTATGATTATTTTCTTTGGTGCCATGCACTTACGTAAAATACCTTTCAGTTCTTCGTATGTCTTATCAGCCGGTTTCTCTGGAGCAGTTAGATTCTTTAAATTTTGATATGCCTCACCTCCGATCAACGTGCAAAACACCGCCACCCGACGCGCTTCCTAAACGTCGTTGCACTCAAATAAATGGTCCATTCGCTCTATGTAACTTTCGAAGTCGCCATCCATAGTCAGCGGTTCAATGTTACCGATCAGCGCCATAATTATTGCTTTTTGTACCCACGCACACAAGGAATATAACCTCAACTTCAACTGCGTGATCACTCCAATTTTTACGTTGATACACACGTTGGCCCGTTTCTTTTTAGGTTAGCGTCTTCACACAATTCCGTATTCGTCGCCACTGTTATGTATTGGAATAAATACAACACGAGTTTATCCTCTTAAACTATTTATTGGGTCTACTAACGCTACTAACAAGCCACTCATTCACACGCCATTATTCCTACGCCGTCATGTTCATAACCTCCGCGTTACCAACCTCACATCCCTAAAATAACTATATAACACGTTCCATTTAACTTTTCGGAGAAAATTCGCAATTTCTAAAAAAATTTTGAGATCGCCATCTAGGGGCGACATGTGAAATAACAATCACCACCAAAGTGGTAGGATTTATTGTCCAAGAAAAGCTCTTTCCAACGACACCAAGTTTATTAAATTCCATTCAGCCGTTTTGAAATTATAGGCGTTCGTTTACAAGCACTTTCGAACGCCCCCCACCACTTTATTTTTGGAGATACGGAAAAAAGTTTTGAATAAAAAAAAAAGATACTTATCTCCACTTTAAAATGCGTATATTTCTGTGTTATCTTAGTATGGCGGAATTCCGAGAAAATACACATTTTGTAATTCAAGATGGCGATTGCGCCCCCTGGCGGCCATCTTAGGAACATGAAAATAATTTCCAGCATTTTCTCTTGGCCACTTTAGTTATTAAATTTTTTACCGCAAGTCTTTACGATGAATAGTTTCCGATATACAGCACTCTGCATTCTTATTTGACCACCCTGTACAAATATTCAAAGTTGGATATCGAAATTTGGAAATTTTGTTTCACATGGTTGGTCTTCACTCCTTAGAAGACTAGAATTCGGAAAATCCAGGTGACAACCTTTTCACTTAAAGGTTAAAAAAATCCCAAAACAAGTTCTCTTTTTCACTGCGTACAGTAGGACATTTACAAAAATCGAAAAATTGTAAAGCTGTACATCGGAATTTTATTTAAGGGGCACATAATTCGCAGAGGAATTTATTGTAATTTATATTACCCATACAGAAGTGACAACAACATCTTTGGCATTTGGTATACTGAACGTCTCATTGTCTTCTCCACAATACAAACAACATTTAGCGACATCTTCGGTGTTATTAGTAATTAAGTTTTTAATATTATTTCGGTACTTAACTGGATTGAAAGTCATGTCCCATGGCAATTTATTTATTAATACTTCGCTGTAGTTAAATATATACAGGTGTCTCCGAAATGCGTGTACAACGTAAAACCACAGATTCCTTGGCTCAAAATAGGTCGATTTAAGTTAACTTATCTATATCCAAAGTTGCTCCGTTTCGCGGCTAGAAGGCTTTAAAAATAATATTTTTCAAGAGTTTTTCTTAAATTACTAGAAAAATTTGTATTAGATTTTATTCATATTTTGACCATGTCTTTATATTAGCTGACTACAGCTTTCTGTGGAACAAATTCGAATTTCTAAGCATACAGGGCGTTTACAAACACTCTCGCCACAAGTTATGTATGCAAATCTTTTTAACCACTTTCTATAATTTTTCACCAATTGTTTTTCTGAATAGCTACATTAATTTAGACATTATTTTCTCTCTTATAAAATTTCAGTTGGGCAAACGGTTTAGCCACAAACAAACATTTTCTAACTCCCTGCAGCACGTTCAAATCTGTAAGTTAAGGTAATATTAACCCAGTTCAAAGTAGTAATCTCTTCACAGGATATGCAGCTCTTTCAAGAAAATCACATTTTAGAGGGTTGGCAGTAATTTTTACTCAAAATGTTGCCAGGATTTGTGACCATCATCAGGGCAAAAATAATACATTGTGCAAAATTTTTACTGTTTGCTCTTTTCGTTGCCTTTTTGCTTTTATGATACCCAATAAACAAAATCAGAAGGTGCTAGGTTTACTGATCTTGCTGACCAGTTTACAGGAGCATGATTTCCTCTTTATTTCCTTCGATTCTACAGTGGAATCTGCATAATACGGACTAAAAGGGCTAAACCCTGATAACGTTCACAAATGCTGACGAAAATTTGAAAATTTGAAGCAATGAACTACTTCCAAACCTGTGGAGTCGATGGCTCAGCGGCTAACTTTCGGGTTAGTACGCTTGGTGTTCCGGGTTCGAGCCCGAGTTTTCCCAACACCTAATCGCTCCACCGACCTTCGGAGGGGTCGTTAAGCCGTCGGTCCCGCAACCAGTCGAACATCTCTGGTTGTGTATCACCCTTGTGTGTAGGAGGTTTGTATAACCAGATGCGCGTTTGCGCTCGCTGAGCGGCACCTCGCGGATAAGACGGACCCGAGCCGAGGCGTGGCTCGCGCCGCCTTGGTTGCGGGGGGCCTGCGAGGAAGCGGTACTGGTTATTTGAACATCGACAAAACCTCCTGGGGTTTAATACAAAGGGCGTACTGAGGCCTAAGTGTTAGGGTGATATTACCCTGCCCCGAACTCCTACATACATACTTCCAAACCTATAACATGTGGTTTTCTTGAAAGATCTTCATATCCCGTGAAGAAATTTGTACTTTGAGTTTTGTTAATGTTACCTTAATTTACCGTTTTGAGCTTACAGGCATTTAGAAAATTTTCTTTTGTGCCTAAACCGTTTGCCCAACTCAAATTTTGTGAGAGAGAAAATAGTTTCTAAATGAATGTAGCTATTCAGAAAAAGAATTGATAGAAAATTATACAGGATGGTTAAAAAGATTTGGATGAATAACTTGAGGTAAGAGTGTTTCTAAGCACTCTGTATTTGCGAAATGCGAATTTGTTCCACAGAAAGCTGCTCCCAACTGATATAAAGATGTGGTCAAAAACTGAATAAAATCTAATGAAGATTTTAAGAATAATTTAAGAAAAACGCACGGAAAATATAATTTTTAAAGCCCTCTGGCGACGGAACGAAGCAACTTTGCATATAGATAAGTTAACTTAAATCGACCTATTTTGAGCCAAGGAATCTATGGTCTTACGTTGTACACGCATTTCGGATACACCCTATATATACTCCGTAGTTCCAACTATCAGTTTGTGTTGGATATTTAAAATTTAACGGAGTTAGTGTTTTATTATTTTTATTCACGCCTTGTTTATGTAAAAATTGGCGCAGTTTTGAAAAATGTGTGTTGGCTGTTACACTATTTTGATGAAATAGGAAAAAGGAATTGTTTCTGTGAATATACTGGAAATCTCGTTGTTGTTATTAAATCCACCTCATATTGCATAAACATTTTAAAAGTGCTATTGTTTGCCATTATTTTAAAAAGATTGGAAGTACTGGTTGTACACGTTAGGAATTAAGATAATTCATGGGAATTCAACCAACAAAGGGGAGAATTAAAAAACCTCCTTTTATTAATTTCAGAATTGATACACAGGGACTTATTAGTGATATCTATAGTTATCTAATTGACATCTATAAACAGAATAACGACAGTTCTATCATGGGTGATCAGTCACTGGGCTCAGTTTGGTTTTAATTTGAGACCTTGACGTGTTTTTCTTGTCTCTGAAATTAGAGGTGGTTTTTTTACAGTTTTTACTTTGATTATTGATTATTGCATTTTGCCACCTGACGATTTTGTGTTCAAAAATTCTCCACCGGGTATGTTTTGGCCCCTTGTCGTGCCCTTTCAATTTTGTTTAAATATTCCCCTTTCCCGTGAGCGATGTAACCCTGTGTGGTTACCACTGCCTAACCTTTGCGTCGGCCTAAACCGTATGACAATTTCGGCCTGAGGGTTTTGTTATTATTACTGTTCTTCTCTTTGAATTGGGTGTTTTATAGTTATTGACCATGTTAGTATGTTTAATTGCATTTTGCTACCTGACGATTTTGTGTTCAAAAATTCTCCACCGGGCATGTTTCGGCCTCTTGTCGTGCCCTTTCAATTTTGTTTAGATTTCCCCCTTTTTCCGTGAGTGATGTAACCCTTGTGTGGTTACCACTAACTAACTTTTTGCGTCGGCCTTAAGCCGTATGTTAATTTCGACCCGAGGGTCTCATTATATTTTCAACCGTTTCTGTCGATGATTTAACTCTACATTTTTACGTCGGCCTTCAGCCGTATGTTAAATTGTTATATTTTTTGATATTTAATTAATTAGACCGGTTGTGTGTCTCTGGTTCCTCCCTTTCCCCTTTCCTTTTTATCCCGATTTCATTTTAATTCCTTTTGGCGGTACAATTTTTAAATCTCCTGTCGACATCTACCGGAGTTTCCTTACACCTGACTCCTTACAGTTCCCTCCTTTTCCTCCCCAGAGGCACCCGCCATATTGTTTTAATTTTATGCGTCTTTGTCATTGACACTTGTTGCTTGTGCTATTGTTCAACTTTTGTTTGTTCCATCGTTTAATTTTAACCTACAAACTCAATGTATTTTAATTTGTTCTACGTTGTTTCTGAAGTTCCGGGGATCAGTTTTAAAGGAATTCGTTTCACATAAGTTTTAACTCTGCTTGTAAGTTAACCTTGTTTTAAAGAAGCGTGGTTGTTATAGTTTTCCGTTTTAGTAAACCCTGAGGAAGATCAACATAAATAGATTGAAAGCTCGGCTTAATAAAAGGAGGTTTTTTAATTCCCTAATGATGTCTAAGGACATACTTTCGCACCCTAAATCATCCAATAAAGTAGAGTAACTGTCATAATAGACTTTTTCTCCTTTAAACTTTGAAACAACATAGTTTCTATTAAGTACGGGTACTACTGGCGAAGTATTAAAATATTCTATTGTTGCATTGTATTGTGTTATAACAGGTTCATGTTTTGGTAGCCTTTCTAACCCTCCGCTGGGCGCGCCTATCGAACTTACACGAATAGGTGCGTTGCGGCTTTTACACCACAATAGAATATTTAGTTTTTTCACAGTTAACTTGGTAACATTTTGGGAAAAAGATGCGGCTTACTGCCGCATACGCGCCCACCGGAGGGTTAAAGAGGACACTTTAAAATAGTTGTGTTGAGTTTTAACTAGAGATGCACCTGGTTCCCAGTTAGTACCCAATTTGCTGGGTTCCCGGCGAATTTTTAGTCACCGGATATCAGTTACCGGGTACAAGATTTTAGTAGCCAAGTACCGGGTAATAATAATAATAACTGTATCAGGTAAGATAAGGAAATATACACAGGTAAACAAGAGTCACAATCAGTAACAGAACTGAATATTTTATTTAAAAAATGAAAATATATTCATATGTATAACTCGTAAAAAAAATTAACCTTTTTGTATAGAAACTCAATTTTTTAATAGTCGAAATCTATTAATGGTACGTTGTGGTGCAAAAACACCAGTCTCTCTCCATTTAAGGATAATAATCTATTCCTTTTACTTTCAAATATGTTTCCTGCCTCCGAAAACAATTTTTCTGAATATATATAACTTCCAGGTGCAGTTAAAAACTTCTTTGACATTTACGCCAAAATGGGGTACATTTGACGATTATCTTTTCACCATCTTATTGGATGCTCACTTATTTGAATGAGTCTTTGATTTAAATAATTCTCTATCTCTAACTCCAGATTAGTAGGTTTATTGCAGCTTGTGACTGCGGTTTGTGCGATTTCCATATAACAATCCTAAACTGTTTTGGTATTTTTGTTTTGGTTATTCTTGTTAGGAATTAATTTTTTCTGTAATATACTTACAAGTAGGTTATCGTCCTCACTTTCATTAAAGTTGCTGTTGTCCTCTTTTGCTTCATAACTGTTCCTATTTTCAGCTGTATCAATATCCTGGACTAGTTCTTGGTAATCTTCTATAAAGCGCTTTCCTATCTTCAATACCTTACATCTGATTCTTTTCCTTTTATTTTCTTGAAAAAAAATTTATTTTATATCTCGGATCAAGAAATGTGCTGACAAAAAAATGTTTGTTTTCTTCGTAGTCTTTGAAGCGATTATTCAGATTTTCCAATAATTGTTCCCTTAAATTAACTGCATATGGATTAGAAAGCTCTAATTTTAAATCATATAATGTGAATTTTAGTTTTAAAAGACAACGCTGAGTTTCTCTATAACAAGAGTTTTATTATTTCATTTCAAAACAAATATTTTATTTCAATCTTACCTATAACAAGAGAAACGACATTCAATGTCCTTAATTACTATCGTTATTACTAACTATTAACTATTATTAACTTATTTCTGTTTATTTATCTAACCCTACTTTCTTAACACGCGGTGACATTTGACATTTTATATAAAGGGCGCGAAATTTAAAATTTAAGAAAAGTATGTTTTCTTTACATCACCCCCCCTGGAGAAGAAAATGTTTTCAAAAAGTTATTAGATGTCAGTATGTGTAGGAGCCGGAATAAGTTTGGTGATGTGAAATAAATTTGATTCGGACTTTTGATGTCCTGTATCTATCCTGTATATTGATGTTGATATCTTATCCAAAATTTGATATGGTCCAATTTTTAACTCGTCCAATTTTTTTCTGTTCAGTTTATTACCATTTTCAACGTATACCCAGTCTCCTACATTGAAACAATATTCCTTTCTATGTTTGTCAAATCGATTTTTATTATAATTATGAGATATTATCGTATTTTTGAGAGCTTTTTCTCTGTCTGTAATAAGATTGTATGTGGTTTCTTGCTTTAATTCTTGTGGTATAATTCTTACATCTGCACCTTCCAACAGATACTTCGGAGCGAAACCAGTGACAGTGTGTTCAGTCTCATTGTACTTTTCTACACAATCTTTTGCAATAGTTGCCCACGCTGTTTTTTTTCCTTTCCCTTCATTAATTTTGCATCTGATTTTGTTGATTAAGGTTTGATTAAGTCTTTCATTCAAACCATTCGAGAACGGCGAGTTTACAGCTGTAAAGATAATTGGTATGTTTCTGTCGCCCAAAAACTTTTTAAATTCTTTAGAATTTATTCCAGGATATTGATCTGATAGAATCATACCAATTTCGTTGTAATCTGATATGTTTTTGACAAGTTTTATAAAGTCATTAGCATTTTGTGTTTTTGATGTTAAAATGTATGCGTACCTTGTGAAATGATCAACAAGGAGATGCAAATATTTTTTTGTTGATCTGGATCCTCCAAGTCCTCCTATCGTATCTATAGAAACAATCTCAAATGGAGTTGTGGCTGGACCTAAATGAGACATCAGACCCCACTTGCTGTTTCTTCTTGATTTATTTTTGATGCATACTTCACAGCTTTTGCAAACTTTTATTATATTATTTGATAAGTTTTTCGCGGTGTATATTTGATTTATTTTATTTTGCATTTGTTTTATACCTATATGGCAATAGCGTTCGTGAACCTCTTTGATAAGTTTTAAACTAAAATGTTCTGATAATACAATCTTTTCTTTCTTTTTTACTTTTTTATAGTACACACCTTGTCTCTCTATTAATTTATTCTTTTTGTCTTGAATTCCTTTATTCTGGTCTTGATCCCGTATAATATTTGACATGTTTATGAAATTTACAATTTTTAATTTATCTTCATTGTTTTCATCCGGAGTTAAAACAGGATTTCTGCTCAAACAATCCGCTTCTAAATTATACTTTCCTGGAGAATACTTGATTTCAAAATCATATTGTGATATATAATAGGTTAAGTCTCCCAATTCTTCATCTGTCCTCGCTTTGATATTCATTTTTTCTAATGGTTTGTGATCCGAGAAAACAGTGAATTTTTTTCCGATTAACCAGTATTGCCAATATTTTATAGCTTCCTTGATTGCTAAGCATTCTAAATAAATAGCTTTTTTTCTTTTTTGTACTTCATTTAATTTTTTTGAGAAATATGCGACTGGTTTCTCTTCAATATTCTGTTGTGGTTGTTTTAATATTGCTCCCACTCCTTGCAAACTTGCATCTGTATAGATATGTATAGGTAAGTTTGGATTAAAGATTGTCAGGATAGGTTGAGAACACAGTAGTCCTTTTATTTTTTCAAACGATTCTTGGCATTTATCTGTCCAAATAAATTCCTGCCCTTTCCTAAGCAAGTTGTGTAACGGATCCAACGTAATTGCAATATTTGGTACATATTTGTTGTAAAAGTTTATTTTCCCTAGAAATTGTCTAACATTTTTTTGCGTCTTTGGAATTGGAAAGTTTTTTATTGAAATTAGATTATCTTTTAATGGTCGAATCGAATTATTTTCTATTATATGACCCAAATATTTCACTGAATTAGCTGCAAAACTGCATTTTGAAAATTTTAATCTAAATCCTTCTTTCTTAATTGCGTGAAAGAGTTTTGTTAGGTGTTCAATATGTTCTGAAAATGTCTTTGAAAATATTAATATATCATCTATATAATTTACTGTAAAGTCTGTGAGTTTGTGTTTTCTTATTATATTACTTAATATTCGCTGAAAAATTGCTGGTGATGTTTTTAAGCCAAATGGCAAACAAGTCCATTGAAAATGGCCTTCTTGCGTAACAAACGCTGTTTTATGCCTATCTGTAATGCGTAAAGGAATTGACCAAAAAGCAGAGTTTATATCTAAGGTTGAGAAGAATTGGCAGTTTCTTGTTTTTACCATCAAGTCTTCAATTAATGGAAAAGGTTGTGATTGAGGAACAACAATCTTATTAAGATCCCTAAAATCTATACATAATCTTGTTCTTCTATTTTCTTCTCTCTTATATGCCAATGTTACTGGAGCTGCAAATGGGCTGTATGATTCTTCTATTAGATTCTTCTCTAATAATTTTGAGACTTGTTTTTCTATTTCTAGTTTGTCCTCAATTGTACATCGGTATGGTCTTTTACTACAATACTTATCTATTAATAAATCAATATGTGCTTCATAATCTGTCACTTTACCAACATCATATTTGTCTTTGGCAAAAATTGACTGATGATTACGTATTAATTCATCTATTTTCGATTGTTGTTCATTTTTTAAATTATTTACACATATATTAAAATTTTCTTGTATGACATGTTCGTTAAAATTTATTAAATAACTGTTTTTAAGTTTATTATTGTCTTGCATGGTATTATTGGAGCAGCTAGAAATTTGTTTATCATTATTAGATATTTCTTTTATTTTCCTTTTATCATTTTTTTCAAGGGATTTTTGTGAAATGTCTAAACTTTCTTTTTGTATTAAACCAAATTTTTTTATGCAGTCTAGTCCAATTAAAAAATCATAATCAAAATTTTTTTTATCTATAACAAAAACATCGACTGTTTCTTCTATATCAAAAATTTTTATTTTTAGTGTTACTATTCCCTTAGTTTTCCTTACGCCATTAATTGTCTTCAAGTTTGTAATTCTCGAACTATTATTTCTGTTATCTTTTAATTTTAGTAGTTTTGAATTTATTAAGGAAACATTCGAGCCTGAATCGTAAATTCCAAGTACTTCTAGTGTATCGTTAAGCAGTAACTTGATTTTAATTAATGGCGGCGTAATTAGTTTTTTTGGTCTTCGTTTTTTAATTCGCATTCCAATTCTGCATTATTAATGCTTTTAATCTGTCTTTCTTCTTCGTCCCTATTGTACTTTGTTTTAAACCAGCATGACGACTCTGGGTGATACCTAACTCCTTTTTTAAGCTTCTCACAAATACCACATTTTTCTTTTTTTATTATATTTAATTTTGTATCAATCTTCTTCTCTGTTATTTTCTTTTTGTTCACTAAGTGTTCCAGTTTACCAAGTTCATTAAATAAATCTTTTGTTTCCAATATTTCTTCCTTATTTATTCTGTCAGTTATAAAGTTTGGTAGACCAGCTGCAATAATATCAACTAAGGTACCTGTATCTATTGTTTTTCGTACTTCCAGTAAAAGTTTTTCTTTTTTTATAGCATATTCCAACAATGAACCTGCTTGGTATTTGAAAGACAATGCATATCTACTAGCAGTCCAACCTTTATTTGCGTAGGTTTCGCAGAAATGTTGTTTCCACTGAGCCCATTCCGATTGCAATGTGTATTTAATCATCATGGAATTATACCAATCCAAGCAAGAATTTTCAAGAAATAACCTAAGGATCTCAATCTTTTCTTCCTCTTCAATTACATTAAATCTTTGGCATTCCTTCTCAAAGGTTTCCATCCACTGGTATGCATTTACCTTTCTCCCATCAAACTTTTCCAATACAAATCTTTCTGCTAATTTTCTTACATTTGGTGTTTCATCCTTTTTTTTATTCTGTTCAACCAGTTTTTCTAAGATTTTTACAATAGGATCTTCCAAATTTCTTATATCTGCAGCAAAAGATTTTTCCCCTTCTGCAACCTCTTCTAAATATTGATTTTCAAAAATCATATTTTCTCCTTCATCAAAGTATGTGTCCTTTAATTTATCAGTTAGTGTTATCCAAATACTTCTGCTTTGATGTCTTTTTTTTAATGTATTCTTGATGTTAGTAAAAGCTTTTGTAAGACTAATTTCTTTATGTAACGTTGCTGCTTGTAGTTCTTCAGGTACCGAGAAGATCTTGTTGTCTTGAGTAACAATTGATGTTATGCCAATATAATTTGATTTTCCATCTGTTGATGGCTTTACTTTAAATACAAATTTTAATTTTTCCATGTTTTGAAGGTTTTCACAATGAATGTCGTTTTATAATGTGAATTTTAGTTTTAAAAGACAACGCTGAGTTTCTCTATAACAAGAGTTTTATTATTTCATTTCAAAACAAATATTTTATTTCAATCTTACCTATAACAAGAGAAACGACATTCAATGTCCTTAATTACTATCGTTATTACTAACTATTAACTATTATTAACTTATTTCTGTTTATTTATCTAACCCTACTTTCTTAACACGCGGTGACATTTGACATTTTATATAAAGGGCGCGAAATTGAAAATTTAAGAAAAGTATGTTTTCTTTACAATCATTTAAATATTTCTTAATAATCCGTAAGAAGGCCAATACATCAGAAATGAGAGATTCATTTGAACTTATTTGCTTAGTAATCTGTTCGAATGGGGCCAATACCTTTAACGTATCTTCAATAATGTTCCACTCGTCTGTTGTTAAATTTTTCAATGAAGCATGCTCTATTGCAAAAATAGTGATAGGTCGCTTTTATTCGAGTAGTCGTTCAAGCATATAAAAGGATGAATTCCATCTAGTTGGAACATCTTGTATCAAAAGTTTGGGCGGCATTTGTACGTGATGATGGCGAATGGCTAAAGTGACCTACGATTTTACGACATTTATTAATCAACTCCTTTATATCTTCTACAGAGTTAATGGCGTTTATAACAACTAATTGCAAGGAATGAAGAAAGCACGATTCAGATTCAATTCCAAAATCTCTTGTGGCTTTTTTCATATTGGTGCCACTATCCCTTAGTATTAGATGATTTTTTTCTTTTTTAATATTCCATTGATCGGTCATCGTTTGAAACTTATGTACAATATTTTCACCAGTATGACTTTCAGAAAACTCGGAAATGTGGAGAACATAATGTTTATAATCGAACACGTCATTGATAATGTCACGAGTCACTCGCTTGTTCCTAGTTACGGGGCTAAATAAGTAAGAGGTATACTTACTTTCCGGCGTTCCTTGGAGCAGCACTAATACTTGCAGGGGGAGAGGGTTGTACCAGTAACACACCACTTGACGTCTGCTGCCTTTATTACCACACGGCGGAGCTAGCACCTGGAACCTCTTCGAACGAGCTGACGGTGGGCGGATGACCAGGAACCAAGAAATCGTCCCTACCATCGAATTCCCTGCCTTCTTATACTCGTTCGATTAGGCGTTTGTGCTAACTCCGCAATATACAATGACCCCCTTTCGGGGCTTTGCCCTGATCGTGGCATTTCCCTCCCCTCTAGCATACATGCCTCCGGCATATATGTTCGAGAAGGAAGTGCCTCGATTTACATAAAATACACTATTCTATTACAAATTTTACAAAGAAATACATTAAATCGACACGCCCTTCGAAGGTCCGACGCTGCCTGCTGGGATTTGTTGGTGAGGATGATTCTTCATTGTCTTGTGTCGGCGGTTGGTGGGACAAATGAGTGGAGAGTACCCTCATCCCTGAAGCCACTTGGATTCTGGTTGTTACGGTCTGAAGGAGAGCCACTAGTTTTGACGGTAGCTCTCCGTGTCATCAGGCTAACTCCCTGGAGGACTGTTTGCTGACTTGGAGGAAGTTGTGCAATCTTCAGTCTTTCCCCCTCCTCCTTTACGCTTGACTTTCGAGGTTGAGCTCCTTCTCGATGATGATGTCGATCGCTCAGGTGGACGATCATTGTACCACTTCTACGGGTTTAGGACCCCCCACTCGTAATGCCCATTTCGGCCTATTGCTTCTTAGTTGTACAGGAGCCGTGTTGTTGGAAGGGTGTTGTTAGACCCTGATCGTCCATTTTGCACCACCAGCTCGTAGTGAAATCTCAGACCAGCAGCGTTCAGATCCCTCGGTTAGCGGCGTACATGTAACAGAAATAATGCTCGGCAGTAAAAGTTTATATTATTATTTTTTTTACAACTAACTAAATTTTTATTCTAAAACCTCCTATCCCCTAATCCTATCCTAACTGGTGAAGCTAATTTGCTTACCCCATTAACTAAAATCCTAAACTATCCTTAAACCTACACAGCGTGTGGTGTGACGGGGCGTACAATTTTATTCCGCGTATCGTATCCGACATGTCCGCCCATCCGCTAGGACGAACATGTTTTCTTTCGGTCCGTTCCTCAAAATGTCTCTACTTCGCTTCCAACTTAATATTTTAATCACAAGGAAGATGATAAGACCCAGGACCACCACCGTACATAACGCGTATATCACCCCATTGTGAATCTGTGTCACAATGGTTTGATTATCTAGTCTGTCCAGACTCTTAACCTCTTCCAAGATGTCCTCTAATGGTTTCTCCTCCCCCTCCCCTAAGCGTACTCTATCTAACTGGCGTCCGAGTGACAAAGGGACGTCTGACCAGTTGTTGTAGCCCTCGAATTTTGGTAAATTTATATGGATATCAAAAAATACGGAACTGGTTACAACCGTTGCGAGACGCTGAGGTGCTCGCAAGGATATTAATTTTGATTTGGCTACACAACCAGCGTCCAAATGGAGGATTCCGGTACCATTCAAGTTTATTTTTGTGCCCCATAAGGAACCGTTAGTCGAGCAAGTAATCGTCAGAACTTCAGGCTCCTTATCGGGAATAACGTATATCCAAACATTATCGTCACGGTAAGGCGTGTACATTGGTCGGACCACCTCCAGAACTACCCTGCTACAATTAGGTGTTATGTGTGCTAGCGGGTGTATCAGGTCTAGTTCACAAGTGGAGGTACCCACGAAGGGTTGCTGCAGCTTCCCAATGTAGTTACCCACCGATTCGTGAATAAAAGTCTTAAAATCGTCCTGCGAGTAAGTGAGAGACAGGCCGAGTCTCTCGTTTACCGCAAAATATGGACTTCCCAGGCTAATTTTAATAAATTTTGTTCCGCGCAACTTCAAGGGTACCGATGTAAAATGATATAGGGCGTATGGTTCAGATTCAACCAATGGGACCGAGACAATTGCAACTAATCTGTTGCTCTTTGCAAAAATTTTTATTTTTGAAATTTCCAAAATATGATGTAAAGTCTCGTTCTGGTTTAAGTCGAAGGGAAGCATGACTCCTGGAGGAAGTTTGCCGATGACGCCTTGCAACGCCAGGCGAACCGTGCTCGGGGTGAGTAGGAAGGAGTGAACAATCCCTAGTTTCGCCGCAATAATCACGTCGACCAAATGAGAGATTTCAAATTCTAGCTGATTGAGGAGAAGCTCTATAGTTGTGGAATAAACGTCAAACATTTGCAACCCCTTAACTTGGTCCTCTTGACCTTTCAACACTTTTCTCAATTTACTATAATTATCGTACAATATTTGCTCATTTTTTTCTATACTACTTAATGAATCATTAATTCTATGTAGGGTTCTATCAACGATCGACGTTTGTTTCGCAACTATATCTATTAAGCCCCTCTGCTTCATCTTAAGATTATCTATTAATGACTCGAAATGCTCGGCATCTTCGGTAGTCAGTGTCCCAAACAATACTTTGGACCCTTTACCTACAATATCTAAAAGACCCCTCTTGGGCCGCGAGTGTCCAATTAAATCTCTCATTTGTTCTCCTTCCAATTCAACCCGGCGTAGGCGTAACTTTATTAATGTTACTATCTCGCGAGTATGTTGGCATTGACTCGTTGACGCGGCGGAGTTAGAACACCAAAAATGTAATTCGTCGGACACGGCTTTCAATAATTTTAATTTTGTTTCGTACATTGTCAAGTTAATGTACGTGACAATGTCCCAGTGATTCGAGACCATCCTCAAGGCTCCCAATTTCTCTATCAGGACCCCTGCATTTCTTTACCGATGTCCCTAACATTCGATTTCGATCGCGCATTAAACCGAATCTCGTTTTTTGTCCCGTCAATTATTATGCCATGTTTCCTAATGAAATCGTAGCCTATAATATTCTATCTGATAAAAATTACCCCTAATCTCTATTTCTAGCTCGTAAGACCCTAAGGATTGAATAACACCATTACCCGCCGATATTTACTAGTACAACTAAATACTTTTCCTATTAATAACGATGCGTCTACTACATTACAACAAGACCCTGTATCTATGACCGCATCCATCACAGTATCTCCTATCCTACACTCTACATGAGCTAGACAGGTCTTAGGATCTCCGCTGATCCCGTCCCGACGCGTTTTCCGAAAAAGCGTTTGGTTCTTCGTGGTCGACATATAGGTCGCCCATCCAAGGTTCTTGACCGACCTCGATACGCATTCCCGCCGCGGCCTCGACTTTGCACATTCGGCACATAGCTTCCGCGGTTGTTACGAAATGCTTGCGATTGCATTTCGTTACGTAATTCATTCCGCATTAAACTAACAATCTCCCGTTTTAAAGATTCTAGAGCTCGCTGCCTATTTAAAACTAACCTGAGCTCTAACTTCTCACCGTACGCGGGTCCTATGAATTTCATTTTAAAGTCGCTCACGGTTTCGTCCCAGGTCGCGTCTGGGTTGCGCTTCGCGAAAGAAGAGTACCACGACGTCGCACTTCCGGTCAAATAATTGGCCAGGTAGCATAGCTGAAGATCCTTATCCCATGCGTTTGCTTTAGCCGCGATGTCGTAATTACGTAGGAATTGTATGGGGTCATCAACATTTGGATTGAACATTTTAGGTTCTACAAACTTCGGACATAACGGACTTTTGAACTGGTCTATTCTCGAGATAGTACAATTGCCTCTTATTCGGGAAACCTGAGTAGTATCGCCGTCGTAGCGCGTTCTGTTCGATGGCAAATTTAACGTAACCCCACGTCTTGTTGACAAATTTGGTCTAGTATTTGGGGCGGGTTGTGAGTTTGGTATTTCGTACCCGTCATCTAATTGTAAGTTATGGTGACTCTTAGGGAATTCAAAACGCGACGTACCCGAATTGTTACAAGGCAGCGCGGCGGAACTTGTGTCGAACAATCTGGAATCATCCCTATCGAAGGGAATCTCCGTTGGTAATACCAAGTGCAACGTTGTTGAGCAAATAGGGCCTGATATTGTCGTTGTAATCGTAGGAGTGGTGGAAACATTCGGCAATGACGTTATGGAAACGCCCGAAAATTTTAAAATGGGCCGCCTAACTGTTCCCGTAGACGTGGTAGGAAAAGGTGTCGAAGCTATCAGGGCAGGCTGCGGGGGGTTAGAGGGCAGAAAACCTTCTTGTGTTGTGGATAACCCGGCGACGTCTAACAACGAAGGTAACGGATTGTCCTCCGCTTCAACGCGAGGGTTTGTGGGAATGCAGGGTGGCGGCGATCTAGCCGTTTTTTCGCTACGCGCAAAATTCCCCTCTATAACGATATCAACATCGGGAGTATTCCTAAGGTTATATGTCTTTCTACCCTTATCCTGAGATTTACTCATCTTTAACGGTAATAAATAAAATAAACTAACGTCTGCGAAACTGAAAAAAAAATGTGGGACAATGCTCGCGGAATGCTACTCTAGCAGATTTCGACGTGCGCCTAAGCAATTGACCGAATCGGTATTCGCGTACGTAGCAATAACGCCTAACCTGACCTACTTATAATTTTTAATAGAAAAGACCGAAATATGTGGTATGGGTAACGAGAAAAAAGCGAAAACCTCCCCAAAACTTTTTTGGCGCCTCCACCAAAATGTCACGAGTCACTCGCTTGTTCCTAGTTACGGGGCTAAATAAGTAAGAGGTATACTTACTTTCCGGCGTTCCTTGGAGCAGCACTAATACTTGCAGGGGGAGAGGGTTGTACCAGTAACACACCACTTGACGTCTACTGCCTTTATTACCACACGGCGGAGCTAGCACCTGGAACCTCTTCGAACGAGCTGACGGTGGGCGGATGACCAGGAACCAAGAAATCGTCCCTACCATCGAATTCCCTGCCTTCTTATACTCGTTCGATTAGGCGTTTGTGCTAACTCCGCAATATACAATGACCCCCTTTCGGGGCTTTGCCCTGATCGTGGCAATAAAATGGATGGTAAAGCTAATATAACTGGTGTTAGTATTACTATTTGTCCAGATATCAGACGTAAAGGTGGCATAGACCAAATCTTCTACTTGTACTGCAATTTTACTTCGATAGCGATCATACAAAGCAGGAATAACAGTATCGCTAAAGTATTTTCGACTAGGTATTTGGTACTGCGGTTGCGCCACAAATAAAAGGCACTGAAAGCCTTAGAAACCAACAGAATTAACCCTTAAATGGACGATTTTTGTTTCACGTTTTAAAAACATATAGGGGATAGCGGGGACAAAAGTAACATTACAGGAGTTGTACAGAATGGACCTTACCTGTACACGGGTCATTCATTTCTTTATTAATAAACGCAAACTTTAAGCGCGATGTGCAGCGGTTGTTTATTTATAAGATTTTTACTACGAAATGTCAAGTGTTACTTTCATCCCATACATACAGGACGAAAGTAACATATCGTGGGGATAAAAGTAACATGATTTGGACTAATGAATAGATTATAATAACAAAATAAATTTCTTCGAGAAATCAAATAAAAGGTGTAACATAACTTATTCGGATATAGAGTCATCGTCTTTAGGCTCCATAGACCTTAACTCAGTTTATGAAAACTTATAGAAAACTTTTAGCGATCTAGAACTTATTTCAAATTGCCAAAGAGCGTATTAACATTAGTTTCATCGAAACTGGTTGCACGTGCTAAGCTTGTGGCTTGAGGGGTACGTAAGGCTAAAGTGGGATGTCTATGTATAAAACAGGAAAAGCATTCGGTTTCAACTAATTCATTGTTGTCCCACGTTGCTGGCATTTTTTTATTATCTGCCACAGCTAGTTGGCAAGCCAATTTTCTGACTTTTTGAGGCCGAAGTCCATAATATAAATTTCCCGAATCGACAGTATATCAGGTTGGGAAAGAAGATATCCATTATTTTTACGTGAGGTAAAACTAGATCGAAAAAATATTGGTTTTCTTTTTCCCCAAACCAATGTTTTTCAAACATTTTTTCTTCTTCTTCAGTAAAAGCGCGTCTGACACTACGATATCTCACCATTGCCGATGTGTCGCCTGCTTTTATTTGTTTATATATTTTGATAAGGTAACGTGGCAAATTTCGTACATTTAGCCGCCGCTCTAATGCTTAAATTATTTGTTAAATGTTCTGCTAGTGCATTTTCATACATTTTTATTTTGCTGTCCCCCTACTTAGTAGTTTTACTAATACGTGTACGAGGCATTCTACAAAGTTAAATTTGAAAATTAAACATAATATTGTAATCGGAATTTGTTGTGGACGTAAGTAACATGTTACTTTCGTCCTCATAGTACTTCGTTACTTTTGTTCCCAAACGCGTATTTAAGGGCAAAAAATTTACAGCTCCATTGCACTATATCTGACAAGTTTCCAAATTTATATATTAATAAAGTAGACATTCAAGAAACGAACTAATAATGTTTGAAGCTATTACAAATAAAATGAATAATATTTCTCTATGTAAAAATAAAAGCAGACATACTTACTTTAGTCACTTTGAAACACAAATTGTGACATACATCTACAAGATAGCACGATGGCCCCGTATCACTTTATCATTTTCATGGAGACAAAAATACACAACTATTAGCGAAGAGTAAACCTCTTAAGAGTATAAGTGCAAATTAGGAGAAGCATTGTTACTTTCATGACGTGTTACTTTTGACCCCGGTCTCCCCTATTTGTGTAATAGACATGTATTACTGTCTAGGAAAAATGAGTAAAAAAATCTAGACATGAATTTACTATACCTTTTTTTGCAATAATGTGAGTATTGTTTATAAACTACATTGCGCATTCATTGAGATTTTGCAAGTATGGGTAAAATAAGAGTGGATATTGTTTTTGAAATGTATTTATTTATTTTTCATTATATTTAACAAAACAATTGCTTTTTTTCGTATCACATAAAGATACACGACATTTTTGGCACATTTTGAATGTAAAGCCTGAACGTTTTGGGAATTTGCACCTCTGCTGCTTATCCAGCCAAACTGCCCAATGACATGTCTGATCCAATCTGACGTCTTTCAAAGGAATTGCTTGAGCTGGTCCTCGGAACTTCTTCATTACAAGTTCTCTTTGTATTGTGCTCCCACTAGGTCGACCACGTTTAGCGCCATTTGCAGGTAGACCCAATTTGCAGAGGGTTTCAGCAAGTTCTAGTCTGAATGTACCCAAATTGAGAAGTTGATCATTTCCTTTTATATTATTTACCTTCTTGAACATAACCCATTAATTTATAACTGCGAGGTCCAGGAAATGATAAAATAAGCGCATGGTCCACTTGCGGCTCTTCATTGTGATGTGATAACGACCTATAAATGAATCTAATAAGTCCACGCCTCCCATGTGGGCATTGTACTCATTGATGACGACTTTGGGGCATCGAATAGCAACTTTCTCTTTCTTCGATTTATCAAAGCGTGTGACTGTGGTTGCTGGTTCTGCTCCTACGTAAGTGGAAAGAAGGTTAACGGGCTTGTTATCTTTCCACACAACAGCACTTACGTCAATATCATCCACAGTCGCCACGTTTTCCTCATAGAATCCTCTGGGTACGTTCTTTTTCATTATAGTGTTTTTTCAGGCAATTTGCAGTTTCTCAATCGGTTTACTCTTACTGTTCCCAGTGAGAAAATTCCTTCCTTAGCTAAATAGGTGACGAGAGGCACAGAAGTATAGAAGTTATCGAAGTATACCGTGTGTCCGTAAAGTAGGGGATATAGGCTATATAATCGTTATAAAGGGTTTATGGAAAAATCGCTGAAACGGGTCTAAAGATTTACATCTTTTGCAATTTTTTGATGGAGATTTAAAATTTTTTCCGCCATTTTTAAATGAGTTATGACGTTATCGAAATTTTTTTTAAATGGCAACCCCCCATTTTTATTACGGATTATGAAAGAAGATTTTTTTCTAAGTTCAGTACAGTCAATATTAATATCGGTTACATAAGAAAATTTTCGAGAAAAATTACTTTAAAGTTTAATTCGAATCTACTTAAAATGATAAAAATAGCAGTTGTTATGATTAAAAAATGGAGAGAAATGTGAGAAATTAATCATGGCAACTGCTACTTTTATCATTTTAAGTAAATTCGAATTAAACTTTAAAGTAATTTTTCTCGAAAATTTTCTTATGTAACCGATATTAATATTGACTGTACTGAACTTAGAAAAAAATCTTCTTTCATATTCCGTAATAAAAATGGGGGGTTGCCATTTAAAAAAAATTTCGATGACGTCATAACTCATTTAAAAATGGCGGAAAAAATTTAAAATCTTCATCAAAAAATTGCAAAAGATGTAAATCTTTAGACCCGTTTCAGCGATTTTTCCATAAACCCTTTATAACGATTATATAGCCTATATCCCCTACTTTACGGACACACGGTATAATGTGATTCACATTGCGTGGTACCATTCTAGCTAACCTGACGACTGTATTGCCAGACTCTCCCAAATCTGGCTCACCAGGTAAGATGTTATTTTTGGAGCCCCCTCCACTGTAAACCTCAAATCTATGAGCATATCCTTGTAGACTGCAGATGAGATATAATTTAAACCCCCACTTGTGGGGTTTATTGGGCATGTATTGTTTTATGTAATGGCTCATTTTGGTTGCACACATCTGCTCGTCTATGGAAAGCCTTTGGTCTAAGGGAACCTTCCCAAACTGGCAATTGAGCGTTTCCTCAAGAGGTCTTATTTTGAATAGCCTGTCATAGTCCGGATGATCTTTGGGCAAGCATAGCGTATTGTCGGCAAAATGGAGAGTGGATCTTATTTTTTCAAAATTTTTTAACGGCATAGTATTTTTTATGTGATCATCACCAAATTTATCACTCCAGTAAGCCCTGGTGTTTGGAAATTTTATAACTGAGGTGTAAATCAGAATGCCTAGGAATTTATTTAGGATATTTTCATTTATAATTTCAGGATTGGAGATTTGTTTCTGGGCTGCGTATAAGTTACTTTGTTCTACAATTTGCTTTTTTAGATCTGATGTAAAATAAAATGAAAAAAAATCATACGGCGTGTTACAAGACATCAATGCTTTCGTTATCTGAGTTTCTCCCCTAAAAATAAGGCTGTCTTCAGCAGTAACAAGATTCAGTTTTCGCCAAACCAGAGGTCGTTTAGAAATCCCTTGTGATCTACTCTGGGGTGCTGCTTCTTCGGATTCCAAAATAGGAGGGTCTGGCATGTTTTCATCGTTGTCGATTACGAGAAGAGGATCAGCATCCACTTCATCAGACTGGGCATTCTCACCTTCATCACTATTTTCAAGGTCTTGAAGAACATCTTGAGCTGTTTGATAATAGTTACCTTCATCCTCTACTTCGGAGTCTGACCCGTCTAAGCCATCTTCTGAATCTTCAAGACTTTCTAAATACTTTGTAATTTCGCTTTCTAGTAATCGCGACATGCTGAAAAGCATAATAAAAATCCTTCACCAAACATGCATTTATTTAGCAGGCAATGCGCATTGTAGTTTTCCTACAACATACCAGATTTCGCCTAATTCGACAGTAGCATCAAGTGATTTTCAATGTTTTACAACATGAACATGTAATTGAAGATATAATCAAGCAAATAAAAATATGTTATATACTTACATTATATTTTATCAAAGTCCGAACACAGCTACAAAACTTAGTTTCGCGCCACTAGAAAAATTTTCTTCAAAGTGACATTTGACATTAACTTATTTTCAATGCATAAAAATATTGGATAGTGCCAACATTAAAAAAAAGTACAAAATTCGTTCAGAAATAAGAACTAGTCAAAATTAACAAAAAATTAAAAGAAGGTCAATTTTATCTGTGATGTTTAGTATGTTGTTTAAAAACAACATTGTCCATTTAAGGGTTAACTAACTATACTTGCAATCAAAATGTTTCTTACCTGCATCACTTACAAAGGAAAATGGTTGATTATCTAAAGCAATCATTTCCCCAATTGCCTTGTGTAATTCTTGAGCCTTTTTACTGTTTATATCCCATTTTTTAATATTGTAATCGGTTATTTGTGCTTGTATACTTGATCGTTTATTAGTTGCAGATTTGTTTGTGCTACTAGCTGTAGACTTTGCCACGTATTCTTCGTGTTCTTTGTTGTGAACATACTTTAAATGTTTTAATAGAGACGATGTGGAAGCAAATTTACCTATACCACATCTTGTAATTGCTCTGCGACAAAGTACACATTTTGCGTGTAACGCACTATCACTCTCCAGAGAGAAAAAATCCCACACTTTACTTTTTTTACAAGACATGATGCAGGCGACTCACGACATAAATGGATTAAATTGAGGTTATGTATGACTTGACGAACTACACCGTGTACCCGGTACCCGGCCTTAAATTTGTGCTTCCCACCCAGTACCGGGCAATGTCAAAAATTGGTACCCGGTGCATCTCTAGTTTTAACCCGTTTATTCCACTTCTCTTCGCTGGTTTTCAATATAGTGTTTGTTATGAATCGTTTTCTTCTAATAGAGTATTTCACACCGCGGTATTCGTTCGTTACATAATTTCTTAATTTACGAATAAATCGGGAACATTTGTTGTGTAAATTCTTTTGTAAAATGTTGTTTCTTACTAGGCCGAACCGATTTTTAACCAAGGCATTATTTTGTTTATTGTTTAGTAGGCCTGTCCACATAAAAAAGAATGGAATATAATGCTGTAAAAAATGTTGCCCAAACTTGATGTTGTAAAATTGTTGTTGTAAAAATTCATTTTTATTGCTATTTTTGTTTGGATTTTTCTCTACAGATAGACGATTAAAAATTGATTTAAAATGTATATCAAATTTATTTTATTCGTAGAAAGTGGAGGTATTACTGTCATCATTTCTAAGTTGTTCACAATCGTCTGAGTTGTCATCATTCGGAGGGGTATGTGGTTGAGTCAGTTTAAACAAATAGCTTATGCTTTCCTTTATAGTGTCTGTTTGGTGGGTATTTATAATTATATTGAAAAAATGTGTGAAGCTACTGCCAATTTCCGAAAATATATTTATGGAATAAAATGATGCGATAATTTCTTTTAATGCATTCGCCGTAGGTTTAGAATTATAGTATTTATCAATGTCCCCCGCCATTAGTTAGAATAAGTGTATAACACAATTTTATAATTACAATATGTGATCTTGCGACTGTCTTCTTTGAGTGTACGATGTTGTACATAGTATTTAGATATGTACTGAGGCTCATTAAATTCCAGGCTTTGCAGACACTGTTAATTAGTGTTAAACTAAATTACGTGGTGACTACTTGAAACGCAGGCAAGGTGCAAAACTTCATATAAAAGTACTTTACTTCTATTAAACAAGCCGTCAATGTTCCGGTATCATGTTTTGCAAAAATGAAATTAAAAACTGGCAAAATCTTAGAATTTTTCTGGGTATAGTTTTCTTACGACAGATCCTCTAGCATCCAGATATACGCTTGGTAAGCCATTTGATTTACAATAAAATTTTATAAAATGAAATTGTTCTCTACTTATTATCAAAACGAGCAATAGATCACCAACTTTCTGAATGTAGTGCCAGTTTTCTTTTTTCATTAAATAAAAAATCATAAATATCGTCCTTAGATTTATCTCTGTGGGATATCGCTTCCGTTCTGATTTTTCGGTATACGCTTTCCGATTTTATTCTATTTAAATTTTTTGTCATTTTAACAAATTTTACTGATTTTTTATGTCTTCTGTTCAGACGTTTAATGTCGAATATGCCTGTAACCTGTTGCCCAACATTTTTCGTTCAACACCCCGTACATATCTTGTCAGTTCACTACCGTGACAAAAGTGTAATGAGGTGCTGTGTACACGGTAATATCAACACCATGTTTTTGTTGAATACAGACTAATTTAAATTTCTTGCAGTGCGGATGAGCGAATATATTGTTTAACTTTTTGTATGTATTACACACGTATTGTTTATAGCTTTTATTTTTGTAGTTAATACGTATGGATACTTATCTCTGTCTAACTTTCTTGTACTTCTATTGTAAATAGTATTGTGCTCTTCTTCACTTAAATGGAACTTTCCTTCCATAATTTTATAAGACAAATTTATGCCGACAGCTGCAGGATATAGATTTTTTTGATCCCCGTGGTAGAATATTTGTATCGCTGCCGTCATTGTTGTACATTAAATTTATACAAGGATTAACATAAGCAATGTCAGGAGTAACATCTAAAGCTTCATCGAAACTTACAACACTTCAATTTTTGTCTGGTTGATCACTTTGAAGGGTTTTATTAGTTTTAGATAAAAAGTCCTTATCATGGTTATTTATAACGGCTTCATTTCCAAGTTCATTACTTACTGTAAAATTATTAACACCTGGTGTATTGTCACTTTCTACGTAATTAGTTGCTAAGAGTATATTATTAGCATTACGTTTTATAAGTTTAATAGCAGCCAATTGGGTTAATTTTGTGATTTTATTGAATATAAATTTGGCAGCACTTTTTATACGTTCGCCGGAATATTTCAATCGTCTAATTTGAGTAGTGTTTTAGAACAGTAGATGGCAACTCTTAATACTTAAACTAACTTAACTTTACAATTAAAAAACTAACGGCTTAAAACGAAAAACAAAGAAGTAAATAACTAAAGAAATAAGGTGACTTTTTTTACTACCAGTAGTTCAGCAGTAGCTCATCTTAAATAGAAAGAAAAGAAGGCAAACGTTAGAGAGGATTCCCTGCTAGAACAAACATTATACTTACAACATTGATTTTTAGTCTCAATACCTACAAATATGGTTCAAGGAATATACAGTGTGTCCTCGGATAGGTGAAACTGCTCTTATAAAAGGTAAAAAATTTTCGATGTTAATTTTCGTCTTTTGGGGTTTAAAGCTGCTTGGTTAAAGATTAATTTGTAACATATTTTCACTTAAAAAAAGAAGCGAATCTGGACAGTGAATAAAAAACTCTTTCTTCAGCAGGTCAAGTACCTTTTCTGTTTACCGCAAATCAAACTGTTACCAGGACATTTTGTTCAGGATGAAACGTTATGCCCATATGCAAATTTTTGGGATGATCGGCCTACTTATATTGTATTTTAATAAAAATAACTTTTCAATGCCTTCTTTATTGTACATAAATATTAATTACTGGGAATTCCGAAGTAAGCGCCACTCGCTATCAATTTTCTAGTTATTTACAGAGGGAACTAAATTTGGACATTATTGTAATAGTGGCAGGAGAGATTCTTCATTGTGTTTAATATTACTTCTGGATTTTTATGTTTATATAAATCATCATAATTTATATTGACTGGAAGTAAATACTCAGTTACTTTGGATCCCAAATAAACTGCTTGCAAAGCAAATGCAACACTCATAAGAGATGCTCGTACGAACTTAAAATTTTTGTGGTATGTATAGCTCATGTGAGATAGTAAATGATTAAAATTTTGTCCAGATTTGTGCACTCTTTGGCTGTTTTCTTCACTTGGTTTTAGTATTTTTTAGGTATACTACTTTTGCATCGTGTAGATATATTGTGTGATCACTATCAACCTAAACCTTGTCAAATCCTTTACTTGTGTGGCTGGTAAGCTTCGCGATGATTGAAATTAAGCTAACATTCAATTAACTCGTGTTAAAAGGAACCTAATTGTGGGAAGTTTTCAATTGCACTCGTGATAAGTGTTCAACGAAAAATAAATCTGAATATCGAGTGTACTCTGGCAGTAAATTGACATTGTTCTTATTAAAAGTGTTAGTGTGAATCGTACTGAGGGTGGTTCAGTGTGGTCTTGTTGAAAAATATTACTGCGAGGTCTTTGAAAGTATGGTAACAAAATTTGCTCTAAAATTTCGTTAATATACCGGATCGCAGTTAGTCTTATCTTGAATGATGTCTTAAGATTACCGGCTTCCAAACTGAATTTCATCCCATCACAATACCGGATGTTCGACAGCGAATTCTAAAGTTAATTTTTCTGGTGTAGATTTTCTGGAACGTAATTGTCCATCAAATTGTTATAGATAAAACCAATGTTCATCACTTAACATGATTTGGTGTAATTCTTCGATCTGATACCCCTCAACCTATTCAACTTGAGTCTGTAAACTTAATGTTCTGGGATTAAAGAACTCTGAGAAATTTGTAGGTGTGACTCTAATCTATAGCAATGGATTCGTCCATAAATTGTTTGCATTGATGCTTGACATACCCAAACAGCTCTCCAAATAACCTCCAGTGACGAATTATCTCAAACAGGTTAATTAAGGCGTCCGGCGAAGATATCTCCTTTAATGTTTATGACTGTACACACCTACTAACAAGAACAGTATAAGGTTTTAGGGTCGCGGATTCAGTTAAAATTTTGTAGGATGTTAAATTTAGTTTCCTTGTTGATGAAGATAGATGATTATAGGGGCCACTACTCAATAATTCTTTAGATATTTGCAATTGAAGATGCAACGCACTATCTTCGCCGTCAAAATTATGGGCCGCTCTCTTTGAAGCGGAATATCTTCTCAACCACTTGTCGAAAACAATCGAAATAAAGTTCATCGTATTCCGTATACATTTTTGTGTAACATATACAGGGTGTCCGGAAATAACGTTCGTATATTGAAGGGGGTAATTCTACAGCTAATAATATGAAGAAAAGTTCATATGAACATGTGTCCGGAAATGCTTCCCGAAGGAGCTACAGCTCTTTGAAGTTGATACTCATGGTGTAGTTTTTTAAAATTATTTCACTTATCCTACAGAGTAGGATGTTGAATTTTGGAACATCCCCTATTATTTACATAAGAAATATGGTGATGGTAACCAAAATGATCTACGATGAACAGGTTTTGGCACCGAGGCTGAGGAGCGCATTTAAAGTCCCGTATTTTTTTTTGGTTGATAATTTTTTGAAAATCTGATCTCAAAATTGGAATGTTTAGACAAAAATAGTAAGTAATAGTGAGTAATTCAACGATAATGCAGTAGTGCACAAGATTTTATGTTCAAAAAATTTCTAAATATCGTAGTAGGTTCCCACCGTATTGTTTGACAATTAGTATGTCACTCCTTAATTAAAAATAATGATAAAAACCTAATTTTATAAGCAAAGTAGTACTCTGCCAAAGTAGAGTACTTTGTACTTCATAATATCTATTAGTTGTAAGCATAAATAGATATTTACGTTGATTATGTGCAGTAGATTGGGTGATATAAACTATAAAAACATGAAAAGCAGAGATGTTTCTTACATACGGCACATCTTATAAATGCGCACGCTGTGCAATCACATTTTGACGTTCGCATTGTAGAAAAACACACTTCATTAACATTGGAAAAACAGTTCTTTTCGATATTAATTTTGATGCATACCATGCATGTTGTATCATAGGTTGAAAAATGGGAGCAGATAATTGATGATGAATAAGTGAGTGTATTTTTATAGCGTCTTCTCTTGTAGTCAACTGTTGAGTATTCTGTAAAACTTCTACAGAATTTTGCATTTTTTTAATAAAATTCCAAACTTAAGTAATGTCTCTTAGAAGGCTCATTGGATCAAAAGCTCCGGCAGAACTTATTTTTGTTGATTCACTATAAAAAAAGAGATCAAATTTGATGGAGTTAACTGCGATGTCTCCTTGTTAGTGAATTTTTTTCTTGAAATCTATTGGAGGAAAAAATTCGGGCTTTAACATGTGATAACAGTATATGTTTATGGTAGTTGACGTATTTTACATTTGGAAAATTTAAACTACTTTCGTGATAATCATTTTTTGGGCCTGTTTGTTAGGCCAGATTTCGCACATTTGTTCTCAGCATTTATGTTGTTCCTTCGTGGACATAGCTTGCAAATAACATTTTCGTCAAATCCCTCATTCTCTTTGCTTTCTCCGCAAATAATGTGAACATATTCGTGACAACCTGAACATTTATGAGCTCCTGAGGTTTCATTTTCATAAATAACACAACTTTTACCTACCTTTAAATGTTCACTTTCTAAAATAATAAATTTGTTTTGCGATACTCGTATGTTTTCATTATAATCGTTAACGTTCTGATTTTGTGTTTCCCTAACATCAACTCTTCATCAATTTTTATATTCTTCTGATTCTGTTGATTATCAATTTTTGACACAGACAGAAGGAGTTCTTGTAATTCTTCTTCAGTTTTTATGGAATTATACATATCAACAGTCATAGGTGAATCTGCAAGACTAATTAGTTGTGGCGACACAAACATAGCTTCGTAAGGACTTCGTAATGAACAGCACGATTTTTTTACTTTAAATAAATCGCAGTCCTTCTGACCACCTTTCAGTATTATTGGTAGCCATGAAAGCTATTTACATGTCACGAACATCTTGGTTTGACTTTTCAACTGAACCTTGACTTTGAGAATATCGAGGTTTTCCATAAACAAGCTTCATCCCAGGCCACAACTCTGTCAAATTTTTAATTACTTTATTAGCAAATTCACGACCATTATCACTTTGCAATATACACGGTGCCCCGAACAAGCAAAATATATCCAAAAGCTGATAAGTTACTTCTTCGACAGTTTTTGTTTTCAAAGGACGAAGAATTGTAAATTTTGTCAAGTGATCTCGATAATTTAAGATAAATCGATAATCTTTATCTGGTTCAGATTGCATATCGATTAAATCAACCTGACATTTTGAATTCATGTAGTCAGATAAAATACATAGACAATCGATAGAAAATTCGCAAAAAAATTGATGTTAAAGTTTGCGAGCGCCTTGTATGTTAATGATTAGTCATTCCCTTTAAATGACACTAAGAAAAGTAGTGATTCGACAATTTTTGGGAATTTATTTCTTTATACAAGGTTAGTAGATAACACATTGCAATTTGAAAAACATAACTAACGAAAATTTCCCCTGAGAAAGTTGTAGTGGCAAGATCTTATGATATAAATTATAAATAATAAATCTTTAAATTGTTTATATACCTAGACTTTTTGCAGTATCTTTTGCCGTACTAAAAATTTCAACCAATTCTTCCCAATTTTGTCTTTTTATTATTCTATTTTTATAATGGGGGTCCTCCATGTCCCATGCTGGTCTTTTGTAAATTTCTTCGATGAAAAGCTCCGTGTTAAAATGTTCCCACCCCATATTGAAACACAGCAGTATAACCTGACACCTCAAAAACGCGCGTTCAAATGAACGGGCACATAGAAGCTATTGCTTCTATGTGCTCGTTATTCTAAAATAGTATTGTATTTTAAAGTGCGCGTCAGAAGTCTACAAAATGCACGCTTTAACAAAAAGCGCACGCTTGAATCTGTACGCTACTATTAACACATTACTGTCCGTTCATAAATTCTTACACCGTTCGGCGCTGCGCGGTACATTATTTACATAGCAATGGGGTGAATACCGCCAATTGCACAACACGCTGTATACCCGATAGCTAGTATATTTTATATAAGAGATTACATTTAAACTTTCAACATTACTTTTTAAAATCTTAAAAATAAATAAAACTATAATGAAAATTAATAAAATTATAATACAAAACAAAACAATAATACAAAACAAATTTTATTTCTAGTATTTTTTTATATGGTAATCCTATAAACATTTTCCAACACATAGAGGAATTTCACAATGTGCGCACATGAAGCAAGTTTCTCCCCTTTTGTCGTGCTTTTTGCACACTTTGCAGCGTTTTTGAGGAAACTTTCTTTTTCGGAACTTTTAATTTTTACAAGCCTATGTGTTTTCATATTTCCTGAAAGCCTACTCGGTCCATCTTCACGAGAGGCTCTGCTTGTTGCACTTCCAAAACTTGTTGAATAAATAGATTGATTATAATTCGTGCCTGATGTATTGTTGTTATCATTCTTACATATCCTTTATCTTTCCATACATGTATTAAAACCTCACCTTTTCTACGGAAAATATGTTCACCCTTTCTTAACTTTTTTTATATCTTGAGGTAACCCACGATTTTCCCTTATTGTACCACAAACTCTTATTTTCCTGGAGAGTAACTCCTCTGCTAATTCGACGCTATTATAATAGTTATCCATATAAATATGGTGCCAAATATTTTCATAATTGTCTATAAGATTTAACATAAGATTTTGTAACTTTTCTCCATTACCGCTATAGAATTTAAATTTACATATATACCCGCTATCAGATTCGGATACCATTCTGACAAGCAAGCCATATTTAGTAATCTTCCCTGGATTATAGACACGAAAATTTAGTCGGTCTCTGTAAGGGACCATTGCCTCATCCAAAGATAGATTTTGTTTTGGTTTATATATTTCCGACCCGAGCCTAGTCGCCCACTCCCACCTTCTTCTAACGAACTGTACTTCCTATATGCTTCTCTGTTGCACGCATTATTTTCCTATAACCGCAACTTAAAATTCCAGATCTGTATAAGAAAATGCGCGTTAACAAACGTGCGATTAAATGCGCCTTCAAAAACCCCTCGTATGTACCGGGGCTCACTTTCCTCATTGTCTATACAACGGTGAAACTTATAAAAGCTTGTCATAAAATATAAAACATAATTTCGAAAAACATCTCGCCCATCGAATTAGTACAGTATTGTTGCATAGACGTTTGCTGTTTTGTATTTCTTGCCGAAAGCAGACTTCGTTGACGCTTTCAAACACCTCCCTTTCCGTCGATAATCTTCATGCAAACCACTCATACTTTAACATGGGTAAGACAATTGGTGTACACAACAGGCTATCGATGAGCAGATGTAATTTAATATCTTCCCTAGTTTTATACAATAATTTTTTTCTCTGAAACTACAAATGATAGAGAAAAATGTTTCAAGTAAAATTATCTTCAAATTAACCAATTTAACGAAAAATAAATATTGCGTTCGAAAATAACAATTTCTTAACCACTTCCGGTATAACCGGAAGTCATAGATTACTGAAAATATTTTCCAAATGTAGTTTACAATGTACTAAATCTGTATACAAAATTTCAAAGTCATCGGATTTGTAGTTTCCGAGATATTTCGACCAGCCCAACTCGGTGGGACACCTGTATTTCCTGCTTATGCTCCACTACTATCAGATGATAGCAGTTCTGAATTTTTTAGGAAGTTTTTCACTTGCCGATAAAAGTACACGTCGCAATGCTGAACCAGTGGCGTGCACTTAGGTGGAACGATTTCGACGGTGAAGGTACAGTCGCCTTCATCGGTGGTAAACAAATCATCATATATTTGAATATTTATCTGCCCTCCCCAAGAATCAATAATTAAAAGAAATTTTTGATTTTCCACGTAAAGCTGGATCACTGAATTTAAAAATGATTTGTATAATTTATTAATTAATTTGCCCGATTTTGGTTACGTTACAATTATCTTTTTGTATCTTTCTTCCGATTTCACAATATTTTTCTGCACAGTCGGACTAAATTTTCCCGTGGGTTCCTGCATGCACAGAAATACATGGGGTAGTAGTTTTCTTGACATCGACATAGCGTACTGAGCGGTATACGAATGCGTCGTCTTGTCAATATTCTTTTTGTCGACAAAAAAGGCTTTTCCTCCTTTTATTGATAAAATCCTCCGAAGATAGACAGGTTATTTGATCTGTGTTGATTATATATCTGGCATCGAATTTAGATGCGATGAATTTTATAATTTTTTTAAAGTTATCAGCGCCCTTTATTGTTTCGTCCAAACTTGAATTTTCAAGGAAACGAATTTCGTTATTTTTTTGCCGAATTCGATGCTTACTTGTCTGGCTGCTACCAGAATTCATAGCTGCAGTAGGCGAGTGGTAACTTGTTGAAAGTTTTGTCGAAATTCCTTAAAATGATCGTACGTCCATTTATCTATCGCATCGTACTTATTAAATAGTGTGCTACTTTGTTTTATTTGCTTTTCTGGCGAATAATGCCATATTTTTTAATGTTTGGTTCATTTTTTTTTGGTTGCTAAACTTCAAAACCGATGCCGATGTGGTAGATTGGCTAATTTTACAATCTAATGGATTACTTTGCCGTCGTTTTTTCCCTCGGATCTTACCATTCATCTTTCACAGAATCCTAGTGTGTTACTTCTTCATATGTTCTTATGATCATTATTTATAAATTAAACATTCCTCTGTTTCTGCTTCATATTCATTTAGCATGTTCGTAATATTTTCAGCGATTTTTTCGCCTAATGTTACTGCCAAATCAGGAATTGAGGACCTTGGTGCAAGAACGGGATAAATCACTATTTTTGCGAAATTGAAATATATGTTTTACAACATTCTACAAGACTTTATTTACCTTTTGGCGCAAAAACGGGAGTGTGCTTTCATAAATAACAATAAGTTAAAGAAAGTTTTGTATAAAGTTTTTGCGCCAAAAGGTAAATAAAGTCTTGTAGAACGTTGTAAAACATATATCTCAATTTCGCAAAAATAGTGACTTATCCCGTTCTTGCACCAAGGTCCTCAATTACAATAGATGCTTCATCAGTAATTAAATTTTTACTACCAAGGCACCGTTCTGCATGAACTTACGCATCTTTTAATGGTTGCTTTTCACATAACTGTTTGTTAAATTTATCACTAGTGCTAGAAATGTTAACTACTTGTGAAGTTGAAGGCTGTGGGTCCATTTTAATTTTGTTACGTTTGGCGTTTTTGTTGGTTTGTTTGGTTACTACTCATTAAAGGCATTTCATTTTCAATTTACTTAAACTTCATTATGTATTTTTATATATAAGAACTCTACGTTACGCTAAACTCGTTACTTGTCATCGTTCGCTGTAGAACCAAATTCAACTAGTATGTTGCATCTTCAATTACAAATATCTAAACAACTACAGTGTAACCTCTTTAATTCGAACACTTCGTTGGCAGACCTCGTTCCGATTACCGGATTTTTCGGATTAACGAATATACAGTAAAAACATATGTACCTTTTTTAGAAGTACATATATGTATTTATGTATACATAATATTATACATATTTATATGTAATATTTGATTGCAACAAGATACAAATTATATAAAAAATAAAACTTATTCTATGAACTAAGTAAGATATACATATATTTATACAGAGTATGTATATACATACATATATGTATACATATGTAATTCTCAACTACATATTACACCAACAAATGTGAGTTACCGTAACAATTTAGGTAATCAATAATAAATGAATATGTAATGTAATTTATTACTGAAACGTTGAAGAAATTTGTAATTTTCGTCTGTTTCTTACTTTTAATTGCAGCGTCTTGGACTTGAACTCGTAATTCCTGCAAAAACACGATTTGATGTTCGCGAATATTATTTTGTGTTGCCCAAACAATACAAGTATTGAAAGCTGAGACTGCATCATCATCTTTCACTAAGCACGGAATTTTGGAAACATCATCGTCAGAATTACCCTCAGAATCGGAATCTCCATCAATTTCTTGAATTATATCATCTTCAGTTAGTTCATTGCTGCTTGCTTTATCATGTGTTACCCATTCTTCGATCTCTTCCTTCGTTAAATTCTGATCAAGCTTCTTACTCAACTGCACAATCTCTTCCAGTTCATTTTCAATTTGTACAGGTTGTGGCTGTATGATTTGTCTGGCTAATCTAGCTAGTGGGATTTCGTCTTCTTCATCACTATCACAAACATTTTCTTAAGTGTCTCAGTTGGTAATATTTTACTCCATGATTTTGTAATTAAGCCAGTGTCCACATGCTGCCAGGCTTCGTCCAAAAAGAAAACAACGTCCTTCAGATTCACATTCTTCAATGATTGCGAAACATTGCAATCAGAAGCGACGATTTTTTTAAGCAATTTTTTGCGATAGAATGATTTTATAGCCTGTATAACAATGGCGTGCAATTTGGAGGAAGAAAAATCACTGAAATTTTATGATCGTCGCTGACCAATTGGGGAGGGTATTCAGGTGCATTATCCAAGATTAAAATTGCCTCTGAACTAAGATTGAGCTGCTTTATTTTACGACTTACTGGTGGAACAAACTCTTTGTGAAACCATTCAGTGAAAATGTCTCTGGTTACCCAAGCCCTTTGTTGACCTTTATACGAAACAGGAGTTTCAACATTTCGAAAAGCCCGGGGTTTCATACCTTTACTTAGAACCAGTAATTTTAATTTATGGGATCCAGAAGCATTGAAACACGGCATAAAAGTTATTCGTTCTTTGCTTACGTTTCGTCCCGGGGCAGATTTTTTCCCTGAATGAGCTACGTTTAGTTCGGAAAGACTCTCCAAAAAAGTTCGCTTTCATAAGCATTATAAATTTGATGAGAAGTCAAATTTTTTGCTTTTATTATACATGCAATCTTCTCCACAAATGGCAAGACTGTATCATAGTCACTAAATAATGATTCTCCGCAAACTGTTAACTGGCGAATACCAAATCTTTTCTTAAATTTATCAAGCCATCCCGAACTTGCTTTGAAATCTTCTTTGTTATTTTTTTTTGTAAAAAAAACTTACCTTTTTCACGTAGAATTTCCCCAGAAGTTGGAGTACCTAAGAAACGAAGTCAGTATTTTCACAAATATGTATATGTACTTTTAGAGACCTTACCTTTTGTTCTTTCCTGAATAAATCATATAAATAAAGGTCTTTCGACCCTAGGATTTGAACTGAGTTTCAACGTTTTTCTTGTGGAAGGACCGACGTCATTTTCATGGAGAATTGCCATGATTTTGTCTTTATTTTTTTATATTAGCTTCTGTAGCTTTAAGGACAACCAACGCATTTGTGCCGAATACAAAATTTTGTGGGGTTTAATTCGACAAAAATTTTATTCTTTTTGGACTGTTTGCAAAATGATTATACACATCTCGAGAAAAGTGGTCAACTTCGCTGGGTATTTGAGCAGATATAAGAAGCACATAATTGTGACATATGCATTTAAAAGAATATAAATTTCGCATAGCAACTATGGAATTTCTTGAACTGTTCCACTTTTCCAATAGTTGTTCTCTAAATAGTTTTTTATGTTCCTTACCTCTACTGTATACATTACATCTTTCTTCAATTAATAGGTCAATGGGCACGGTAGACGAGCCACCACTTCAATACCCACCGTAGAAACCGTTCTATATCCGGAGGATACCCTGATTCCTAATCTTCTATTAATTGAGGAAAGCATATTTAAACAGTATTTATAATTTAGAGCTCTACTCCATGTGGGAGCGGCAAACAAAATGACCGAAGAAACAGTAGAAGCAAGGAGTTTCCTTTTCTTCTCTTTGGGTCCTCTGATGTTTGGCATAATTCTTGATAAGTTGTTTATCATGATGTTTGCTTTCTTGCATATTTCCTTTATATGTTCCGTCATTTTCATATCTTTGTCTAAGTAGACCCCGAAATATTTTGCCTTCTTGGCACTCCTTATCTCATAGGACCGTTTATTTTTAGTTGTTTAGTTTCGTTCTTTTAGCTTTCTTCTTCCTTGTAGTAGTACTATTTCTGTTTTTTCTGGTGTTACTTGAAGTCCCATTCTATTAAGTTCTTCTGTGACCCTTTTCTCGCAGAAAAGTGCTATCTTTTTTTGTAATTACTAATTACAAGCGCAAGATCATCCGCGTAAGCAATAAAATGAATATTTGGCTCTGGATTAATTTTTAGAATTTTATAAAAAATAATCCAAAAGAGAAGTCCTAAAAGAGAACCTTGAGGAACTCCACAAGTTACCTTGTAGATTTCCTCGTTTTCAGATATCACGCTTCTGTTTGAGAAGTAGGACTTTATTATGTTCATCAAATAGTCACTAATCCTACCCTCTTCTGAAGTTTTTATTTTCTTTTCCAAGGAGCAGAATTAAATGCATTCTTAACATCAAGTAGCACCAACGCGTATAATTCTCAGTTTTGAAAAAAGTTTTCAAATCATATAAAAAAATGTTCGAAATATTCTAAATTTTTATTCATAAAAAAATAGCAAGAAAAAATATAGCAATTTTTTAATTCTATAGAAATAGAACCATTTCCTTCAAAAGAATTTAATACTTAGATATCGTTGTAGGTGTTTATAAAACTGTCCTTTTTTAAATTACAAAAATGTTTCCCTATTTAAATTTGGTTCACATCCTATAACGATATCAATATTTTCTTCGATTACTAATTTATCTATGATTGCATAAGTTGCCTTGCATCTGTTGAAATTTAATTCAAGAAATCTTATGGATTTCTTCCTGTTATTTCCTTGTATACTTAGACCATTATTATTCATAATTATGTTTAGATTTTCTTTCTTCTTTCTTCATGTTCCTCTTTTCTTTCAATTGTTTTTTAAATTCTTCGCATTTTCCTTATCCAGCTTTGTGTCCCTTTACCATGCATAAAGGACATCCTTCTTCATTTATGCATTTATCTTGTCTGTTTGACCTTTTTTTCCACATTTATAACATGCTTCAGTTCTATATTCCTGTTCTTTGCAATTTTTTGTTATATGATTATATTTCCAACATCTTTTACATCTTGCGATTTCATGTCTTTGTTCTATGGTACAAATAACATATCCGATTCTGATTTTTCTTAGGTCAACAAGTTTTCTTCCATTATCTCTATTTAAGGTCTTAGTTCGCTCGTTTTAATTACATAGCTTTTTTCCATTAAGGATTTCTCAATAGATTCTATGATGTCTTTTTTTCTTGCAACTGCATCTATTCCTTTAATGTGTACGTGAATATTTTCGTTACCTATCTTCTTAATTGTATTATTTTTGTCGTTGATGTTTTTAATTGCCTCTTCTAATACATTAACATTTTTTTTGCTTGAAATAAAAACTCTTCCGTCTTTTGTTTCTTTAAAAGATTTTACACATTCTTTATATTCTTGTTTTTTTAAAGCTTATTTTATGTTTTTTAGGTTTTCATTATATTTTTTTTCCTTATTGCCTACAATTAAAGCGTAAGTACCTTTTTTAGTGTTACTTACCTTATCTTCTATTTTATAATTTGTTGGTTTGTAAATGGTTATGTTTTTCGTAGTGTTAGTAAAGATGCATTCTAACATTTTTTGAAGCCTTATTGCGTTGACGTTATCAAGAGTATGAGTAGCAATTTCTGTGTTTTCAGGAAGTTTTTCTTTTAAATTATTATATTTATTGAAAAGATCTTCTTTAGTACCGTCAAAAATTACTTTATAAATTCTTCGATTTTTTATTTCAGTTTTCCCTTTGTTAATTATTTTATAGATTTGTTCTATGCAACCTGTGTCTTCTTTTATTTTTTTTAGATCTGGAAATGTATCTAAATAAATTTTGTGAATGCCATGGTTTATAGTTATCTCATTTTTTGTTAGTGTCACAATTTTGATAATGTTATCATCTGTTAATGTGGGATTTCCTTCTAAAAATGTTGTCCTTTTGAAATTATCTACTGGTCATTTTTTTCTCAGCTTCTATTTTCCATTTTTTATAATTTTTAATATTATTTAAATTTTCTGTTATTTTCACCTTTGGTTTGTGTGGATATATCTATCTTTTCAGCATTAAAATAATCACTGAACCTGCCATTACATTTTCGTCGTCACATAATAAACGTATCATATTCTATTGATAAGGTATTTTTGCCCTTATTAAGAAATTTACAATATGATGAGATAAATTTTTTCTGCAGTTGCTTCAAGTTTCTTTCAAATTCATCATGAATTCTATAACAACAAATCAAAATTATTAGATTATTTTACAAAACATCATAATTGATACTAAAACAGTAGATCTGGCCTCAGAACTGCCACATCGTTTTTCTCTCCGATTTTTCTCAGTAGTCCTAAAGTTTCCTCATCTGAGGAAGAGTCATGTCCCACATTTATTGTCAAAACTGCTCTATTCTTATCTCCATTAAATTGTTGAGCTGCCATAATTTTTCTTCCTCGCCTTTGGCATGATGAATGGCATTCTTCCAATTATTAGCAGAAACATTTTGAACGGCTTGTTGAAATAACATGTGCAAATCTTTCATTTTAAATGTTTTGTTATTTCTTGCAACTTCTCCTTTTATTTGCCCCCATTTTAGTTCAATGGGGTTTAATTCACAATGATACGGTGGTAATCGCAATACCGTTCGATTTTGTTGTCTTGCCATTTCGTCAACCACATATCTTGGCGTAACAGCTGCCTGTTTCACAAAATCGAAGAGTTCACATTTCAGCATATCCGCTTCGTAACCAATTAAATTGCTCATCAACCAGGCTTGAATATCGGCTTTCTTAGTGGCACTATTGGGTATCTTTTCTGTTTTTCGGCTATGATAAGATGCGTTGTCCATTACGATTACGGAATGCTCGTCTAAATATCTTAGAATTTGGACAAGCCATCTTTCAAAATCTTCAGTATTCATCTCTTCATGATAGTTTGCAGTCTTCTTTGATTCAAAACACCAAAAACCACCTTCTACAAAACCATCCTCGGTTAAACCTTCAATGAATGCCTGCTTCGGCGTCATGATTGACGTGTCTTTCCATACCTTACTGACAGTATGACCAGCGTTCACCCAGGTCGCATCTGAAAAGTACAATTCCCTGCCTTCTTCACGGTATTTTCGGATGTCTCGTAGGAAACGACTGCGCCAGACAATGATTTCGTGTTTTTCCTTAAGGACACTACTGCGTGACCTTTTTGAGAACCTGTTACCAAACATAATTATATTAGAACATGTGACAATATAAAAAAAATTGTGCTCACCGAAAACCAATTTCTTTCAATAATTTCCACAAAGACGTTCGTTTAAAATGAGGTATAACGTCATTTTCATCTACACTGCTAAAATTTTGTTCAAAGTGGGCTGGTAAGGTTCGTTTTTCTCAAAAAAAAAGAATGAATTAAACGCTTGAGAGCAGTTTTGGTGTCATTAATATTATCCAAAATTACTCTTTGTCGCTTGTAATGCTTCGGTGGATGAAATTCTTGTGTATCTTTATATTCTTGAAGTATTTTAAATACACTGCGAATAGGCACACCTATATAATTAATAGATAGCAAGTAATTTTCAGTTTTTTTCTCCACTGCAATAATAACTCTTTTGTAGGCGTGTGATGGTTGTTGGATTTAATTAAATAACACAAAATTAAGAATACATACTCGTCTATTTGACGGTTTATAAAACACTCCTCACTTTTACAAAAAACGTTTCTTAACTCTAAGTACATTGAACGGCTTAACTATGCAACGTCGTCAACTATCTATTTACGATGGCATTATTGCTGATGTATATCCGTTCAATGCACAAGCACCCTTATCACATAATTATAAAAATACTTTTAACATAAATTCTAAACTTTTCCCCTTACACCACATTAAAGATATAATTAAAAATTACCTGCTGCCGTTGCAGTAAAATGGACCTTTTGCGTATTTGTTTTGTGCAGGTTCTCCTTACCATAAGTATTGAATATGTTTAATACGTTCTGTAATTAATTTATTTTATATGTTGTTTATTATTTTATATTTTCTACAAGATCCAATCATGGACGTAGTTCTCAAATTTCGATTATAAAATTTTAATGTATAATATAACCTTAATCTAATAAATAAACTTAGTACAAAGGTAGATGGAAAGTTGGAACAGATGAAATTATGTTCTGCCATTTTCAAATTTTCTAAAAATGTTCTAGCTACTCTTCTTTTATGTAAAATGGTGGGATAAATATCATAAAATAATTCTTCTAATTTAAAGATGTAATTTAAAAATAAATTATTTGGCGCAATTAAATTACCATAAATATTTTCATTATTGAAAACATTTTATCATTACTAACGATTTGTTCAATGAATATAGCGCATGTAGCGCAATTGTGGACGGTTAATATTGTTTTGGCTAAATAGCCGCAAACATAAGTAAACCCATTTTGGGCTGGTAATTCTTGGTTTCTATAATCTGCATCAACCGATACAAGATTTCCCTCTGTATTTACAGTCTCCGCAATTAAACAAGTTTGTTGGCTTATTTTTGTCACATTTATCTCTTTAATTTTTAATAAAATTGTGGCAAAATCATCAGAATAATTTTCATTGCCCGTATGAAAAAATCGCTGGCAAAATAACTTTCTAAAACTCATCTCAAATTGAATGGGTGTTGGGTTGACAGAGTTTCCTCCCTGCGATCGGATTTGCCCAAAGAAATTTTCAAGGCAATCTTGGTTAATATATCTTGTCGTCATGCTCTCATGGTTGTTTTCTTTTAAAATACTCCATAAGTTTTGAATACCTGCAATTGTTACTGCCCAACCTCTTAAACATTTTATGGATTTTGTAACGTCATCTCCCCTCTTATTCAAAACTTTTAAATTGCTTACAAAATCTAACATTTCATTTAGTTGTTTGTCTTCATCGTCGGCATATTTTATAGAATTTAACAAATCAAATAATTTATTGAATTTTTCTATAAATTCTATCGTCCCAATGCAGTTTACTGGCAACGCTTTTAAAGATAAATAAACTTCTAACCCACTCGCCACCGTATGACAAATTATTCGAGCTGCTTACTTTACCTTCATTATTTGGAAGTTCGTTGGGTTTACATGTGCACTAGTCAACTTTGGAGCCAGCCTATTTCTTTGCAGATAGTCCATATTGTAAAACGGTTTAATGTTTTTTCCCAAGATGTTTTATTATTATTAAAGAAAAAAATATGTTTCATTAAATTATTTCTAATTGCTTTCAACAAATGTGGTGTGTCAAAAATGAAAGGAATTGTGTCTCCATCTAAAAAATATAAATGCTGCCTGGTGTAATGTTTAAAATATTGTGTAGCTGGATAAAATTGCTTTCCATATCCGTAACTACACATCGTTCATGAAGTCCAACGTTTTTAAATTTTGCAATACAATGTTCAATTTCTACTTGTAATGCAGCTGCTGAAAATGTAATAAAAGAATATCCAAGTGGTAATTTCCATTTACTAGTGAGCCCTCTAATCATAAATACATTTGCATTACGGGCTGAAGTATATTCTTTTCTGATGTTTCATATATATACAACTCCAACCACCTGATCCCTTCTAATGTGGTAGTATAAATTTTGTTTCTGGACCATTTCATCAATACATAGAATGCGATCCTTGTCTCAATGATCCATAGAAGACAGTTTCATTTGTAGAGCCTTATATAACTCAATATTATTGCGGCCTGGTAACAATGTAAAATTTTCAGTGAACCTTCTTAATGTTCTTGTAGAAGGTAAGCAAAATAATGTCTGTAAGAATCTGTACGATCGTGGTCCCAAAAAATATAACTGCAAACTGGATTCTTTATATGCTGTACTATATCGTCTTTTGGATGCTGTTATGTTACATAATCTAGCTTCAATTTTTACAAATTTTGCTAAATCGTCAGGATAAAATTTATCACAACAGTCGTCCAGGTCTTTTAGAGTACATGTTTTCCTGTTGCTTGTATCAGTAAGTAATTTTTTAACCGTCATGCTTTCACCTCGTAGGTTTCTTATGGATTGTCTCAGTTTTCTTTTGCGTGGCGTCTCTGCAGATAGTGACATGTTTGTCTGAGTACATGTTTCTACAAAAACAACAAAACGTTTGTACAAAATTAAAGGTTAAAAAAGAAAATTATTGTCTTGCATGCTTGGAACACACTTGGAGTGGATGTACCGGATGAGACTTCAGAGTTTTCTATTAATGCAAAAACACTTAATGTTCATACTATGATATTATTTAATTTGTGTTCATTCATTTAAGTTAAAAAGAGTGAGTTCAGATATTTTAATTATCTATGGATTGCGAATCTACATCCATAAATAATGGGCTGTATTGAGAGGCTAAAATGTAGCAATGATTATATTAACAAGGAAAATTTTATATAATGCATAACTATAGCAATAAAATAAACATTTATTGTTAAATTTACCAGGTGATAATTCATGAATTTGTTGTTCTGCAATTTGTGTCTTACATTGCACTCCAGATGGCCCTGATTCTATAAGAAGGAAAACTTTTATGTATAGTGGTAGTGTTCCAATGCCTTTCATTTATACCTGAGAAAGAGTCTATCGTGTGTAGAACAGGTTGATAGGTGATTTTTGACGTGGAAGGGGCAAGAGTGTCTAAAGTAAGATATTCGTTAAAAACATGCTTGAATTAAAACTTATTAATATAGTTACCGGATAATATCAGTAAGTTTTCATTATATTGTTGGTTTGTTTCCATGTACTCTGTCCTACACCTGATACGTTCTGTAGGAATTGCAGTAGGTAACAGCCTGTTTTTACATGAATCACTGAACATGGTCTCCTTAAAATACAATCCACATACTCGGTAATTATTATATAATTGTTCTAGAGATTTGTCTTGCAAATCTAAAGGACTGCAAGCCTTCAGCCACTGATTTGCTCTAAGAAATTACATAAATATAAACCATTTACATTTTAAGAAAAAATAAACAGGAAATATTATTTACCTTTCTCGATTTTTTGGTATACGAAACATACTAATATTTGTGTCTGTGCCAAGAGTACTACTCTTGCAACCATGCACCGTACAATAACAGCCCCCTTTCATTCTTTTCATACTTTATACTACAAAATATCTACTAAAATACTAATAAAAAAGTAAAAAAATATTTAAACTACCTACACTAAAATATCTAATACTACTTTAAAATACAAGAAAGATACTAATAAAAAAAATTGAAAAATATCGTATAATGGAATAATAATGTCTCCGTTTACAGTTGCTACATTTTCGGTGGGTGTTCCTTGACGGATCAAGTAATTAATAGCTGCTTGGTTGTTGGTGCCTTCGTTGCACACTATTGCTATTATTTTTAGGCTATTGTTAAAAGTTTTCTGTTATTTTGGTGCTTAGTTCTGCAATATGTGAACTTTTTGCTTGCCTTGATGTTAAAATGTATGCTATCGGTTGCTTCCACTCTTTAGCAATCCCTTGTAATTGGAATATTAATTCTTCTCAAATCCATGTATGTAATCCAATTTGGTGTTGTAATCTAAATGAGGCGTTAGTTTAATTTCATCAAACATCAGCACGCATAGAAGATTTCTTTCTGTAAATTTGTTAGTATACATTTTAATGCTTTCGAAAATAGAATCATTTATTCTAGGTTGCACCTTTAACCGTCTTAACATAGATTGTAACGTACTTTTACTTGGTAAATTGAACAATCTACTTAAGTACCGATAATATCGGCCAGATTTTTTGAATATCCTAAGAACCAATAACTTCATATCTTCCCATAATGGGGTATTTGTAAATTCCTGCTAGACAAAGTTATTTTTAAATTTTATAGACAGCAGTTACAGAAAAAATTGAGTAAATTACTCAAAATGATTCCATTATTCCGAAGAAATCAAAATTATTGAGAACAATTAACATTTTTTATACTTTTTGAATGCAAGAGGCTCACGAATATATGGCATTACGACTCTCTTTTAAACTTCTGCAAGTACGGATTTGATCTTTGCAATATTAATATAAGATTTAAAGGTCTACTTTGTGATGGTATATTAGTAGCTTTCCGGTAATATCAGATATGTCCATTAATTTCATTATTCTCGAGGAATACCTAACATTTGATTTAACAGTTCGTTGGATATCATAATTCTACACTACTTTTATTAGTGTTATTATTTGGTTGTAATAACTAAATATTAAAAAGAAAACATGACAATAGCAAATAATAATAATACTAAATAATAGTAGTACAGAGTGCGGCAGAATATTCAATGATTTTACAAAAATAATAACTTTTTTATTAAAGAAAAGAGATGAACGCGCACAACAATCTGGGCTCCGAAGCGTCCGGGTGCCAGTTCAGAACGGATCTCCAAAGACCCTAATTTAGACAAAAAGTATGTACACACTTGGTCAGTAAAGACGAACTCTAATGCTCTGTGCGAGACCGATAGGTAGAACGGACTCGGGCACGGTCGATTTTCGAGGGAATGAAATCTGGTACGAGGCTAAAGGCGTAGAAACGTATCGACGGGCCGCAGCCAGACTCGGTGCGGGCTCGGTAAATACGAGGCAGGTAAACGAACAATCACTCGGATAAATTATTGGTACACGATATTGTTCGAATACGTTTGAATTGAAGAGGATCTGCCAAAAAGAGATCTCTCAGATCTCTACTTAAATTTTAACCCTTTAAAAAGTTATTTATGATTTCTGAAATAATGTATTGGGATATTAATACCCGTATGTATAGTCGATCGCCAGCGACTCAAATAACTAAGCGTTTTCAACAGTTAAATATAAATACAATAGTTTTAAAATAATAATTATTTAATTAAATAATATAAATGTTTAGTTTTATGTAAACTTACTTAAAATGTGGTTAATGGTTATATTAATTATAATATAAAAGTTAAAGGTAATTGAAACAAAAAATCATAAACAGTAACATCCACTTTTATTTGTATATTAATGATTTGTATAGTATCCATTATTCTCTATACATAATTCTAATCGATTGCGCATAGAATTAACTAATTTTCTGCATAAATTTTTGCCGCATAATGATTCTCATTTTCTGAAAGCATTACTTTCAACTCCTGCCGAAGATTGAAGATCTACGTAATTTGCCATTTTAGTCATATAAGACCAAACCTCTTCTATGGGGTTGAGGTCCGGTGATCTTGCTGGCCACTTTATTAACTTTATTTCCGTGTGGTCCTCAAACCGATCACGGACACACTTCGCTGTGTGTATGGGGCTGTTATCTTGGACAAATGGGATTGTCTCTACATCCCCATACACAGCCCTGACAGAAGGCAGAAACACTTCTTCTAATACGTTAATATAATGTGTTGCTGTAAAATGGGGTGGTGTAATCTTCTCCAACGTCCCCTTAAGCGGGTAAAGCGATATGAAGCGAGCAAAATGGAATGTTGTACGAAACTTAAAAATGCATTTATATTTATGTATTTTTAAGAATTGGAAAATCAAAGCAAAGTGAACCGCGCTGCACGAACAAGGGGTGACTATACGATTTCATCAAATTCAGCATATTTTGCCATTGCTGTTGACAGCAAGAAAAAAATGTTGGGCAGTAAAAGTTGTAAGTATGAGAAATAACGTCTTGTAAATGTCTATCACCTTCATTTTCACAGTCAGGTAGATCTATCGCACCAATAATGAACGTAATTATACCGTGTGTCCGTAAAGTAGGGGATATAGGCTATATAATCGTTATAAAGGGTTTATGGAAAATTCGCTGAAACGGATCTAAAGATTTACATCTTTTGCAATTTTTTGATGAAGATTTTAATTTTTTTCCGCCATTTTTAAATGAGTTATGACGTCATCGATATATTTTTTTAATGGCAACCCCCCATTTTTATTACGGAATATGAAAGACAACTTTTTTATAAGTTCAGTACAGTCAATATTAATATCGGTTACATGAGAAAATTTTCGAGAAAAATTACTTTAAAGTTTAATTCGAATTTACTTAAAATGATAAAAATAGCAGTTGCCATGATTAATTTCTCACATTTTTCTCCATTTTTTAATCATGGCAACTGCTATTTTTATCATTTTAAGTAAATTCGAATTAAACTTTAAAGTAATTTTTCTCGAAAATTTTCTGATGTAACCGATATTAGTATTGACCGTACTGAACTTAGAAAAAAATCTTCTTTCATATTCCGTAATAAAAATGGGGGGTTGCCATTTAAAAAAAATTTCGATGACGTAATAACTCATTTAAAAATGGCGAAAAAAATTTAAAATCTTCATCAAAAAATTGCAAAAGATGTAAATCTTTAGACCCGTTTCAGCGATTTTTCCACAAACCCTTTATAACGATTATATAGCCTATATCCCCTACTTTACGGACACACGGTAGAATACACTATCACAATTATGAAATGATCAAGCAAAAAAAAATAATCTGTCGAATCTGATGAATGATCAGAATCATCTCGGTTCTTAACTTCGTCATCACTTACATCTTCTATTTCACAAAGAATCATCACAAGATATTCCTTAGAGAAATGATTCCTACTTGTTTTAAGTTTAGGCCTTATGCTGAACAATAAAGAATCAGATGTTACCAATAATCTATGAATTACATAACGATTACATTTTCCCTAGAGAATTTTCTTGAGAAATTTAAATGAGAATCTCTAAGATGTTTATTGCGCGCTTTATCGGCTTTCTCAGACAATTGCCCAATTGGTAATAATGCATTTCCTACAATGATCGGACCATGAATCAAAATTTTATGCAATGTAGGTGTCATGAGATCCCATGAATACAATTTTACATAAAGATTTGCAGTGTCCTTTGTATATTTACTAAAAGCACTTAAATGAATTTTGTGCCAACTACTAGCCATAACTCCTAAAATAACTTTTAGTCGATAAATTAGGTCCTGATGCAGACCAGTCATCGTAGGTAACAATTCTGGATCACTAAAAAATCGTCTTCTGGTGTAGCCGTCTTTGGTTGTTCCAAATCCAACCTTAGGTATGTCAACAACAATCTCCATTTTTTTTCTGAAATCTTCCTGAATTTGTTTTTTTTTTAATTTTGGATTGTACTTTTTTCTGCTCATCATTAACACGTTGTTGCCGTTTCTTTATCGGTAATTTGTATGCCAGATGTAGTATACTTTCCATAAATCGGATTCTAGCATGCAAAATTGATAATTCAAATTTATATGCATGTTCATTATCAATTCTTAATGTTCAAGGAAATGTTTGATCCTCGAGTTTCATCCTTGCCCAGATAAGGAAAACCGTTTAGAAGATCATTTTCTTGGCTTTCGAGGTTTTAGGTGAATCTTTTTCATTCGATGCAATAGTGCCAACCAAAGTAGTTTTCTTTGCTAGTAACTTTTTTGCAAGTGATATTCTAGTAAAAAAGAATATCTGTGGTAATATTTCATCCACAGTCTAACAGGCCTATTTTGTAACTCATCGACATCGATATGAAACGATTGTCGTTCATGAACGACAATTCGTATTTTGTAACTTCTAACGACATCGTTATGAAACGATTGTCGTTCATGAACGACAATTCGTATTTTGAAACTTCTAACGACATCGTTATGAACGACTTTGACATTGTGTTTGGTAGTTTGGTGAACAACTCCTAAATAGCTATCGTTTCAGTCGTTAGCAGACAAAACCAAAAAATTTTTATTCCGAGATAAACATAATTATAAGACATACGTATATCGTGAGTGATTGTGAAGTGATGGGCGCAGAAAGAAGGTAAAAAACGTGAAAATATACCTATAGATTTAACACAATTTTATTATATATTAGAAATGAATATAAGTTGTATATCCGACGATTGAGGGACGCCAGCAATCCATTTGAATTACCGGATGATATTTTTAGAAAACTCTATAGATTTCCTGTAAATTTTCCTGTAAAAATCTCGATTTTTTTTTAATTAAGCCCTTTTATTGAAGACGGTACAAGAATTACAAGAATACCGAAAGCATTACAATTCATTGTAACTTTACACTTTTATGCTCAAGGAAGCTACTAAAAATCTGCCGGAGTAGACAATTGTTGTGCAATGTCGCAAGCATCTGTGAGTAAGTGCATACAAAATATCACTAACATAATATTACGGCACTTTTCGGGCAGATATATTAAATTTCTAACTGAGTTAGAGGAAATTACCACAATTAAGAATGGTTTTGCACAAAAATTTAATTTTCCTGGAGTAATAGGAATAATAGATGGACCCAAATCTCTATTGTACCTCCAGTATTTGGTAGAATTCCACCACGTTCAGTATACTTGAATCGTAAAAATTATTATAGTATTAATTGTCAAATAATTTGCGATTCACAACTGAAAATATTGGCACTTTGTCCTAAATATCCGGGAAGTGTTCACGATTCTGCAAAATGGATGATGAGTGATATTTATAGGGAATTAACTAACCACTATAGGAATGGAGAAAAAAGTTCTTGATTGCTAGGAGACTCGGGATATCCATTGCAACCATTCTTATTGACGCCTATTCTGAATGCACAAGTATATACACCGGAAGGTCGTTATAACAAGAGCTTGTCTTCGGCTAGAAATTGCATTGAAAGATGTATTGGAGTTTGGAAGGCAACATTTAGGTGTCTTAAAAGACAGAACATTACACTACAGTCCGCAAAATGTAGCAAAAATAACAATTGCTTGTGCAACTTTATATAATATACTTAAAGTAGCAAACGTGAATGTTGCAAATGAAGTATCTAATCAATACGAAGATGAAGTTTATAATAATGATGGTAATGATGAACACCATCAAATTGCTGTTAACATTAGAAATAACGTAGTTAGGAATTATTTTCGATAAATTTAAATAAACCTTTTTTAACATGATGAGTTTTTAATTAAGTTTCTAAATGAACTGTAAATAATCTTCCAAAAAATTTGTAACAAAGTAAACTGAAAAGCAACACAGAAAAAAAAACAAACACTAATAATTTAGAAGATGAGATTGTAATGTAGTTTGTAGAAGGTGGGATTTTTATAATGTTTCTACACCTGCAACGAATTACATTACAGCTTCATCTTCTATAGCCACATTATATTTTAATTGTAATTTAATTCTCATGAGTTGGATTTCCTCCTTTTTTAACTCCACTAATTTTTTTTAATTTAAATTAATTTCTTCAAGAATATTAGAATCTCGATTTCTTTTTGATAATCGTGGATTTGCTTGCTGTTCATTAATTTTTTCTTGTTCCTTATTTTTTTCCTGTTCCACAGCAATTTTAACATTTATATCATTGTGTACACCTAGCTCTGGCACACCTTCAATTCCTTCTGTTACCACTTCAACTGTCCAATATAAAAGTTTTTTTTCAATTTCCAAAAGTTCCCGTTCTGGTTCCCCTTTATTTCCTGTTTCTGTAACACTGTTTTTTATCATCCTTGCCCTCTTACGTACTTGACATTTCCAATCTACGAAAACCTAAAATTAAATTGTGAATATGCGTTTCCTAACATTACATAATTCTCATTACTCTCTTCCATTCAGTTAAAGATTTTTTTTTGAGGCCCTCCGCTGGAATTTAAATTTTTTACTAAGTTCTCCCAGCATTCCGTGAGATCGTTTGGATGGTCAGGAGTAACCTTATTTTCACGGAAATATTTCTTTTTTTCCAACATGCTTACATAAAGTTCATATTGATTTTGCGTGGTTCTCATTTTACGCTTCTTTGCTGGTGTCTCTGACCTAAAATGTTTTTAATAATAAAAAACATTTTGCTTTTCTATTATAATAATACTTACTCGGTCATTTTTTATATTGTATTGATGTGTAGTTTACAAATTTTTATACACACAGTCAATGCACAAACACAAATTTTCTTTAATTTTTTGTATTAAAAGTTAAATAAACGTCTTCACGTTGTGAAGGATGTTCAAAATGTCAAAATGTTGACGTTTCATAAACGTCAAAATTTTGACATTTTGAATTACTATTCTATATAAAAACATTTACTCAAGTCGTTACATCTAAAATTCCTAACGACTGAGTTACAAAATACGGTTTTTGCAAAAAGTCGTTAGCGGTGGGAGTCGTTAGCTGAACGATGTCGTTAGGTAACGACAATTACAAAATAAGCCTGTAAATATGGCTCTGCAAGTTGAGTTACTACAAATTCGCTCAAGGGAATGTTTGATCCTCGGGTTTCATCCTTGCCCGGGTATGGAAAACCGTTTATAAGATATTTACTTTTTACATTACTTGCCAGCCAAAATTTAATGCCGAATTTATCCAGCTTATTCGGCATGTAATGGGTAAATCGGCATCTAGCTTTTTAGGGGTATTTGTTCATAGAACATTATGTTTGCATCAGGTTTATAACAAGCTTGACTATTCTCTATAAATTTTTCCCATTTTTTTAAATCTAGGTAAATTTGTCTGTCTTCACTCTTTCACTGCGTTCATTTTTTAAATCAAAACTCATGAACCGAAGTATATCTATAAATTCATCTCCAGACATTGTCTGAGTGAAAAAAGCTAGATCCCACTTCGCAGACCACAAATATGAACACTTCAGATTTCTTGCTTCATACGCCCCTCTAGTAAATAAAATGCTACAAAGGGCCACAAATGTGATTTTGTAACCATTCATTCCTTATTATTCCAAACTTGACGAGCTTCGAGTTCGGTACCTGATTTTATATACGCCATCATACCTTCGTCAATTATCAAATTAAATGCTCTTGTCTAACATAATATGCCTGTTAGCATAGGCAGTTGGACCAGAAATATCTTTGAATATGGTATAAATCGGTGATCTACCTACGTTTCTACCTTCGTTCAATTTTTCCCATAAAGTTCCATCAGCAACTTTTTCGGCTGAAATTTTTTTATCAGAAGACGTACCGACAACGTCTAAGTCATTTTCGGTTTCAGATTTAAAATCATCCTGGCTTTTTTTTGTTAGAAGCAATATAATAAATATCTTCATCTTCACTGACTGAACAAATTGTAATTTGTGTTATATTAAAAGTAAAACTTACTAATTTTCGTTACAGCTGGTGATTTACACGACAATTTGTAAAAATATTGTGGAAAACGTTTATAGGTTAGACGCGTACAAGTGGAAGCGATCGTAGCGTCTCCTCGTAGCAACGCGAATAACTAGTGAGTACTCATTTTATTGACTTTTTCTCAAATTCAATTTCGTTATCACATTGGTCTATATCAATTGCATCCGATTTATTATCTGATTGGTTTTCCTTTATTTTGATTAGTTTTTTCAACAAAAGTCAATTTTTCTGATTGTTTTCCCATAATAGAAATCCTAGATAACCACATTAAATAAACATCAATTGTAATACTTTTTACAAATAAATTACAAAATTACCTTTATGGATCAATTTTTGTTGTGGCAAATAATGAATTTTATTTAATTTTAATGTAGTGCAGTAGCAAAAAAAAGGTCGAATGACAAATGAAACAAATCATGTGCAACTTGACAATTATTCAGGCCTGATAGGACCAATAAATTTCATTTTATGCGATTAGCTGTTAAACCATTCGATGAGTCAACTTGGCTCACAACCGTGAAAATAGGTATACCACATTCGATGATGCGAAATGAAAGGGTCTACGGGAAAGAACGTTTACAGATCTTCTATTACTTAACCAAAAACCAACGTATGTTTTTAGAAAGTAATATTAAAGTTTTATATATGTATAGTAATCAAATTTTTAAAAAGTCAAATTGAGTCGGTGCGTAAACCTAGTAAACTGTTAAGGTTATAAAATAAAGGATAAAAACTTACTTTAAATTAATATTACACAAAATGTACAGTGATTACTTACTACTTACCAACACTTAAAAGTATCGAATTTACGTATAAACAAAAATGTTTAATTCTTTTCAATTAGACACGTTCGCACATAAATACCGCGGCAACTACGAATTGGTCAGAATATATTAAATGAAAGTTCTTACTTTTGTATCCTTTAAGAAAATTGAAGGTCGCACAAATGAAACTAATTGAATCACAGAACATCGAAGACTGACTCTTTATTACAACAAATCCGCTATATTACAACTCTATACAGGTTTTTTACAAGTTAACCCTTTGGTTTTGGCTGACTAGTCCGCCAAAGTACTGTCACTGAACGGAGGCGCGCGCCGCGAATACGTCTAGTATGCGTTGTTGTTGTATATACACTATACAACAAACATATGCTGTTTTCCTGAGTCTTAAATTACTACTGTGCCGAATAAATTGTGATTTCCTTTTTTTGTGGCTCCGTGCAAAAGTTAGTCTTTATCAAGAAGTTTTTCTTTACAAGGATTGAACTGGGATCTGGTGTACTTGGATTTTAAGACACCGCTTTCTGTACCTAAAGCCCAGTTTACATTATTCTAATCCAGTAATCCAGCTAGTCAATCCAGTCCAGTGCTAGACTGGATCATATCGTTCACATTATTCCAGTCCAACAATCCAGCTTATATTATTCCAGTCATTCAGAAGCTGTTGAATCGGTAACATTATACTGACAATGATTTCAAGAAAGGAGTTTAAAAATTGTTTTAAAACTATCCAATTACTACTATTAAAAGAGGTAACTGATATAGTGGAAGAAAAACTAAAAAAAAGAAAAACGGATTTGGGTGAGAGACTGGATAAACCAGAGATATGAAAAGGGAGGTTCGATGCTGTTGCGTCAGCTGAAGTCAGAAGATCCCTCTGAATATAGGTTGGCAATGAGAATGACGGCGGAAAATTTTGACGAGTTGTTATCATTAATTTCAAGCAATATTCAACGAAGCGATACGTTATTCAGAGATGCTATACCTGCAAAAATAAAATTAGAAGTTACTCTTTCCTTTTTAGCTACCGGAAATAGTTACAGAAGCCTCAGTCATTTGTTTCGGTTACCAAAATCATCTATATCGAAAATTATACCCGAAGTTTGTCAAGAAATAAAAAGGGCATTAAAAGTCTATATCAAGGTAATTTTCTTTAGATACTTAACTCTTTATTAAACATTAGCTTAATATTAACTTAATCACTATTGACAACGTTCTTAATAATATTGTTGTATTCCTCTGTGTTTTCACACAATAAAATAAGTGCATCATCTGTGGCTTGGGTGTCTGTAGATGCTGGAATTGAAATGGAATTACCAGACCTTGGGTTAGGTACTTGTAGTATGTGAGAAAAGCTTAAACATTTATATTTCAAGTCGTCCAGTCTACACTTTGTTATCACTCTCTGAATTTCTTCTTGGCCTAGGATAGCCTCTTCTGTAGAAAGTTTTCTTAATTGTGTCGCAATATATCTTCCAAAAATATCAAATTCATCTTCTTCTCTTTCTGATTTGGAGAAATCATTTTTAAGTTCTTTCATATTATTCAAAATTGAGGATATCTGTGCTAGTTTAGTCTTCTTTCGCGGCTGCGATGTAGAAGCTTCTGAAGCAGGGGGAAGAAGTTTTGGTGTAGAATTTTCTAGAGTAGTGCAATCTTCATCGGCACGATCCTCAGGTTGAAGTTCGCTATTTTCCTGAAAATAAAATTGCGATTTTATTATAGGTAGGGGAAGGTGGGTATGTTAGGGACACTTTTTATAATCCATTTAATTGTGGACGTACCAGCAACATAAAAATGTTAAAATGTATACCATCGAATAGCTTACTGTTAATACTATATTTTGGTACTTATTTGATATCATTTTTTCTAATGGTTAGAGTTTTGTTGCAATAGAAGTGATAGTTTGTACTTTTGTCCCAAACGTACCTTGCGTTGGTATGTATGGGACAGTCACAAAATGACGGAAGCATAATTGATTTCTTCATCTTCTTCCGTCTCTAATTTCTTTTTACGCTGTGTTTAACCTTCTCTTCCCTTTTTCGAAATTTTTCATTCTTGATTTTTAATGTTTCTTCTATTAACAGTTTTTCGGGTGTGCTTGTTAATATCTTTGAAATATCTTTGTAAATTGTAACTGTTTTGCACGGGTTATTCAAGAACCAATTACCTAGAGCCGATTATGTATATAGGAGGTATATCTGGGACGTCCCAAATATACTTTTCTTTCAATGTCCCAAACATACCTCATTGTAGTTTGCATACATTTTATTTTTTTTAAATTTTAGTATAGGACACAAATAAAAGACAGCAAGGTGTATTGATCAAAAACAGTTTGTAGACTTCACCAATATAATTTATTAAGTTTTGTAAATAAACATAGTTATAACCAGTACTTAGCTGATGCACCCGATTTTTACTTTGAAACAACATAAACGCAAACGTCCAATTTTTAAGGTTAAAATAACTGACTGCATTTCAAGTTTCGACGATGTAGCACTGTATGTAGCACTAGTAAATTTAAAGTATGAGAACGGGGTAAATTCAAACAAGTTTTCGGTTTGGATCAATTCTCCCAAACATACCACCGTCCCAAACATACCCACCTTCTCCTACCAAGTACGCCACATGAATGGGGACAAATCGAGAACGGATTTCGAAATAGGTGGAACTTTCCCCTTTGCTACGGGGCGCTTGACGGAAAACATATTAAAATTACGGGCTCTAGGGAGTATGGAAGTGTAAACTTTAATTATAAAAAGGATAATAGCATTGTTTTAATTGCACTTGTTGACCACGACTATTGTTTTACGTATATCAATGTAGGAGCAAATGGAAGTGCGTCTGATGGTGGTATTTTCAAAAACTGTTCTATCTATAATCAATTAGAAAATGGGGGTTCTATACCAGAAGGAGGGGTAATTATAGTTGATGCTGCCTTTCCATTGAAAGTGTACCTAATGAAACCGTATCCTGGGAATAATTTAAGTTTTGAAGAAAAAATATACAATTATAGATTATCACGTGCCAGGCCCATCGTCGAAAATACTTTTGTAGTATTAGTAAGCCGATTTAGAATATTTGAAAGAGCTATTTCGACAAAGATAGGTACTGTGGATCACATTGTTTATGCAGCTTGTTCTCTACACAACTGGCTGCGAAAAAAGTCGAGCGCTTATCTCACCACCTGTTCTGTTGACCGCGATGATATTAATACTCACAGCTTGATTGAAGGTATGTGGAGAAATGAAATAAGCGCTTTAAACAGCATACCGCAGCAAGGCAGTAACAACTCATCATTAAATGTAAGAGAAAAACGAACACAGTATAGTAATTATTTTGTGAACGAAGGGAAAGTACCGTGGCAAAATTTCATGATTCATTAGAAAATAGGTAACTGTACATTTTACTACCGCTGACTGTAAACGAACATTCATTTTATCATTTTGAATAAATAATAATTCAAAAAATACATACCTGTACTTTTCTTTTACCCATTGCATTTCTTATAAATGAATTAAACTCCGCGAACCATTTTATCTTCGGCTGGTAAACATCACCACTAGCACCAGACGTAGACGATTTGTTAATCTTGTCTAGTTCAAGGTAATATGTAGATCGCATAGGGGAACAGCGGATAGTATGGGCCCCTTAAGGAAAAAGGTGCACAACACTTTCATTTTTGCCGAACAATAAGATGTTATTACCTAAACTTTTTCTTTGAACACTTTTCTATGTATGATTAAAAACGTGTAGTATATAGCCACAACAAACACATATTCATCAAAGGTTTAAGGAATGCTTATTTTTGTAACGATGAAAAGTAGTCGGGTAGTATGGGCCGCATAAAAAAAATAGAATTTTAAATAAAACAAAAGACAATAACACAAATAGTATGTACCAAGCGATCAAAAAACCTACCTCAAAGTAGGCTTTGACTTTTTTTCTACTGTTGGTACTGTTCGAAGCTGTGATATTTCTAATTATTTGTTCTATCACATTGGCATCTTTATTAGCGTATAAAAACTAACCTAAAAACTGATGCTGTCGTCTTCTGACAGATACTCTCAACCTATAAATTATAATTTCATGGCTTACTTTGAGGTAGTTTTTTTATCGCTTGGTATTTATCGACAAATAATACGGTTCAATAAGCTTTATCCTTTTGTTTATTTACAATAATCACAATAATAATACAAAGCGTTGTCCACTGCTGCGCAAAGTTCATGAGCCCAGCCCTTACAAGCTTTGCACTGAATCCAGTTTTCTATAAAATTTTCTCCACACACAATGCATTCTATATTGTCACAGATTGCATCTTCTTTGGACGTGCCTGGTTTCGGATTTGTATAGTCTACAGTCTTCATTGTTCTTTTCCCCTTTCCTGTCAGTTTTGATTTCTTTTTAATCTTAATTTCAGGCCTAACTTTTTCTAGCATCTGCTGCTTTTTAAATTTTTGTTTTTTCTTCTCCTTCGCAACTTCTTTCTCAAGTTCTTTATTTTTCTTTTCAATCAAAGTTTCCTTAATTGGCGTTGACGTAAGTATTTCACTCCTCTCTACTTTTCTTTTTCGGCTCATTAATCTCTTTTTATTACATGAGGGCAGCGGAGATATCTTTTTCAAAACACCCGATATGTTAGGTTGCGAAGAACTAGCAATTTCTGTAGTGGGGATAATAGGTCTTAGAGTCGATGACAGAGGGCTCCCTGAAACAGGGGTAGTTGTAACAGTGGTCTCTGGCAAGGGTGAAGAATGATCCATGTCAGTAAGCGCGCTGCCCATAAAATCCACATCAGAAAAAATGTGTGGATTAAAAGGATATATTCCTGTGCATTTGAAGCCACTTTCTGCTACGTCTAAGCGACATACTTGCTTATAGGCATCTGCAACTAGTTTTGCAATTTCATAATCACTAATTTTAATGCCAGGGTTAGTCCTCATCCACAAACTGCAAGCATGGTTGTAACAATTTTTGAAAGGTTTCATAAAAGATCTGTCGAGAGGCTGTAGTTTGTGTGTCGTATGAGGTGGGAGAGATAACATGTGTACATGGTTTGATCGAGCATAGGAAATGACGTCAAGTTCCTTGTGCGTTCCATGACCGTCGACGATGAGCAAAACAGGATCTTCTGCAGTAGGTTTCGTACATGCCACGAAGTGTCCAAGCCACTTAAGGAAAGCTTCTGATGTCATCCATCCATTAGAAGTTGGGAAAGCACAGCTATCAGTCGGGGCACCTATCATTAGACGTTCATTCATCCTTTTCCTCGGAAATACAAATAATGGAGGTATAAACTGTCCAGTCGCACTCATGCAGAACATAAGAGTGACATTACGACCCCTTTCTCCTGATGTAATTTTTCCAACTTGGCGCTTGCCTTTTACTGTTATGACTTTGTCATTTTCATGTACTGGGTGGCCAACTAAGAATGATCACCGGCCATATCTCAATGACGGATCATCCTATTTTAATGAAACAAAAAATTTCATAAGGAAAGTGGCCATAAAAAATCGCTGGAAAATATTTTCAAGTTTCTTAAATGGCCGCTAGGGGGCGTAACCTAAATGACTGAACAGAAAATCACGATTTTTTTCATTTTCTTCAAAATTAAGGGGTATTGAAAATAAATTAATTTGAAAGATAAATGAATTTCGACTAATATGTATGAAACACTTTTTGTCGTATCTCCAAAAATAAAGTGGTGGGGATGAGTTGAAAATGTTCATTTTGGATGGCCGATTACTCCGGTCATACTGAACAGAATTTAACAAATTTAATCTCGTTGGAAAGGGTTTTTCGTGGTCTACTAACGGCTCCTTACGCTGTTTTGATATGAATATTCGTTTCGCCGCCAGAGGGAGATATCTAGAATTTTGACAAATATTATAGCTTTTCTCAAAAAATTTAAATGGAACGGTATGTTCATTTCTACACGATAAAATAAAGAATTAATAGCTTAACATGATGCTGAAAACCCGAGTTCGCTATTTTGCTTCTAACGGTAGATATTAGCCAAAAGGCAAAAACTATAGCATTATAAGATCTAGTTGACCGATGTTACATTGTTGACATATGTTTGACATACGTTTTGTTAGCGTCTGATTTCCACAACTTACTTGATATTTGATACCAATTTACATGCTAGCCGACCCGACCAACCGTTCGACTTCGCCTGTGCTCCCGCCTTACTCATCACACCCACTAAAACTATTTCGCATTTATTTTTCTTATACGAGGTTAATAACGTATATTAAATTTTGATTCAATTTAATATGACTGTTAGAATGGTGCCAGTTTCAAACTTCTACGGTAACGGCTTATCGAGATATCGCTATTTCACATAATGTGTTGTTATTTAAACACCTGAGAGAAAACTTAAAAATAAAAATTACCAACATGTTTAGAACACTTAAGGCAATGTGTTGTTGAAATTTCAAGTTTTTTCGACAAGCTATTCCCCTGTAAAAATATCGCAAAGTTGAGATACTGCGCCGAGAGCCCAAAACTGGGTATATATTTTTTTATTAAACCTGTCATAATTATTATACGAGTGGGAGACAAAATTTAAAGTTTCTACTGATAATACAGAGTTAAATCATGCTACCAACGATACCGGTTTCGTTTTTTTCCGCGGGGTAGTTTTGTTATTATTCGCCTTTAAAATAAGGGGTAAAAGCTATAGCTTTTGGTCTAATATCTTCCGTTAGGAGCAAGATAGCGAGCTCGGGTTTTCAGCGTCATGTTAAGCTTTTAATTCTTTATTTTATCGTGTAGAAATGAACATACCGTTCCATTTAAAATTTTTGAGAAAAGCTATAATATTTGTCAAAATTCTAGATATCGCCCTCTGGCGGCGAAACGAATATTCATATCAAAACAGCGTAAGGAGCCGTTAGTAGACCACGAAAAACCCTTTCCAACGAGATTAAGTTTGTTTTATTCTGTTCAGTATGACCGGAGTAATCGGCCATCGAAAATGAACATTTTCAACTCATCCCCACCACTTTATTTTTGGAGATACGACAAAAAGTGTTTCATACATATTAGTCGAAATTCATTTATCTTTCAAATTAATTTATTTTCAGTACCCCTTAATTTTGAAGAAAATGAAAAAAATCGTGATTTTCTGTTCAGTCATTTAGGTTACGCCCTCTAACGGCCATTTAAGAAACTTGAAAATGTTTTCCAGCGATTTTTTATGGCCCCTTTCCTTATAAAATTTTTTCTGTCATTAAAATAGGATGGTCCGTCATTGAGATATGGCCGGTGATCATTCTTAGTTGGCCACCCGGTACACAAGAGACCCCTGTTTCGTCTCCGTTAAAAATTCTAGATGGACGAAAGGAGTGTTTGTCAAGCAAGATTTTCAGTTGGCCAAAAAACCTTTCCACCTGTGGTTTATTAAACCCGACACAACGCATTAAACTTGTAGATTGGGGTTTCCTATAGCTTAGATTTGGGTGTCTCTTCATGAAACTAGTATAGAAATCCTTTCCAGCAGCTCTCTTTTCTTTATTAAACCTGTGAGGAAGTTTTAAATTTTCTGCTAAATCATAGGCTAACTTTAAGAATTCAGTTTTTGCCAGGGGAAACAACCTAGAGTCTAAATCTTTTATATGATCAACTAAAATTAATTCTAAGTCTTCATCAAACGTGGGTTTGAAAAAAACCATTTGAGGTTTCATCATGGTCGGATGACGTGCTGAAACAGACTTTATTTTTCTTTGCAACGTGGTTCTAGGAACACCAAAACGTTCGGCGGCCGCTCTAGAGGACATTTGATTTTCTAATACGCACAAAACCGCTTGCTTCATGGTGTCCTCTTTCCACTCCCCACGACCCTCCCCATGAGGCTTTTTCTTGAATCTCGGCATCGAGTACTGTGGATAAAAACTACAATTTACCTGTGGCCCATACCACCCGATATTCGTATGGCTCATACTACCCGACCGACGTTACAAACTTATTCACGGTGGTGACAGAAAACGACTTTAGCAACAAGAATTAAATTATCGCAATATAAACCACATTAATGTAGGTGAATATTACTACTACAAGAAATTTTTTACTCCTTACCTTTAACAGAAAAGCGTTATGATGAAAATTATGCGTAGTAACTATGTGACAATACAAAAAGCTAACAAATTTTATACCAGCTAACACAAAGCGCTTACAGGTTTCAAATTCTGTCATAATCTGGCATGATAAAGGAACCGTCACCTAGGTAACCTATATGTATGTTACCTAGCAACAACTTCGGAAAACATAAAGTGGCCCATAGTATCCGGCGGCCCATACTAACCGACGTTCCCCTACTTTTTGTTTTATTTTTCACATCATCTACCGTTAAACCATCTATTTTCATACCCTCACAAATTTTTTTCAAAGCGGTTTGGCGCATCTCTTTGTTTTTGTAAAATTCTGACGTAATGTCCCACAAACACACTTGTTCTCTATACAGGCTGTTTAAAAAATGCGTTCGAATATTTGGCCCACTTATAGATCTCATCATTACAAACAAAAAAGTCAAAATAAACATAAGTCCAAAAATCAGCCGTTTCCTAATTACAGCCTGTTTTTCAAATTAAAATAATTTACACTCAAATATCAGTATAAATACATTTTAATTATTACAAATTAATGATTCTTAAAGAAGATGTTCAAAATGTCCTCCTTCCATTTGTATACACATTTCACATCTCCGTAAAAGTGAACGCCGCACTCTCTCAAAGAGTCCCGGATTTATACGAACAGTCTGGCAGGCATGTTCAATTCGTTCTCGCAACTCATCTAAATTATTCACAGGACTTGAATAAACTAATGTCTTTAAATACCCCCAAATGCAAAAATCGAGTGGAGTGAGGTCGGGAGATCTAGGGGCCAATGCAATTGGACCTCCTCGCCCTATCCACCTGCCATTGTAATTTTCGTTTAGATAATTTCTGACCAAGACTCCGTAGTGCGCAGGAGCTCCATCGTGCATCAACCACATATTAATTCTGTGGTTGAGGGGCACATCTTCTAACAGCAGTGGTAATGTATTCCGCAAAAAGTCAAGGTACAATTGACTAGTCAAACGGTTAGGCAGGAAACAAGGTCCTATCAGATGGTCTCCTAACACACCAAGCCAAACGTTGATTGCAAATCGGTGTTGATGATTCGATTCAACAACGGCATGCGGATTTTCGTCGGCCCAAACATGGCTGTTATGAAAATTAAAAATGCCATTTCTCGTGAAACGAGCTTCGTCTATAAATAAAATTTTCGTAACAAAATTTGGGTTCTCCGCGACTTTTGTCAACATGCTTCGACAAAACACCAGTCGTGCGGCATAATTAGGCACAGCTAGAGCCTGTACCCTTTGAATATGGTATGGGTGCAATTGCTGCTCCCGTAAAATTCTCCAAATTAGGGAAAAATTAATATTTGTTTCAGTAGAGAGTCTTCTAGTACTAGTACCAGGATTTTCTTCAATTCGTCTTAAAATGTTAAGTTCTGCGTCGGGAGTACAAACTGATCTAGGCCGACCACCATCACCGTTCCTTGATTTAAACGATCCAACTTCGGATAAACGTTGATGTAAATTTGTAAAAAGTTTGTCACACGGAAGTACCCGGTTTGGGAATGCTTCGGCATAAAGGCGACGTGCCTCACAAGCATTTCCATCGGCTTTGCCATACATAAAATGCATGTCTGCCATTTCTGCGTTGGTATAAGGCATATTCGAAAATTTCAACAATGGGTTACAGCAACAACTACTTCAATAAACACTGACAATAACGGACACACAATAATTACAACAAATGTGGCAACTACACTAACAGAAACGAACAAAATTTGTTTTGTTATTTCCATGGATGACTTCATAAATACGCGAATCACTCCTACTGAGTGTAAATTATTTTAATTTGAAAAACAGGCTGTAATTAGGAAACGGCTGATTTTTGGACTTTTGGATGTTTATTTTGACTTCTTTGTTTGTACTGATGAGATCTATAAGTGGGCCAAATATTCGAACGTATTTTTTAAACACCCTGTATAAATAAACAAAGTAGAGTTTGGTTTTCAGTTAACTTCATTATGAAATTTATGGAACCACAATAACGGGTGTTCAGTCACGTACACATGTCCGCGCATGTATCCAGCACTGGATTAGCTGTCTACACTATTCCAGTGGTCCTGGAATGGGCGAGCTGGATTGAAAAAGTAGACCGTTAATCCAGTCACTGGACTGGGTTGCTCACTGGAATGAGTGCATTCCAGTTTATTCCAGTGAGGGTTCACATTATTCCAGTAGCATTCCAGCACTGATTTCGATCACTGTACTGGAATACTACTGGAATAATGTAAACTGGGCTTAAAAATAAAATAATGAACTTTACAGTTTCAATTTTATTCCTAACTTACAAAGCTTGTACAGATCATCCTCAACGTGAGTGATCACCGCTAGCACATTTCGTGGCGATCCACGTGCTCCGTCAACATCGGGTACAATAACACGTACATTGGCCCCCACATTCACTTGCGAAAATTTTTGATTCGATAACTTCATCATTTTTTACGCTTGCTTTTCCAAACATTCTCTAAATTTCTTTCTATGACTGACGATATTTTCTTGAGTTCTACAGTGGAAACAAATTCTTTTAATATCCGTGTTGCCATGCGGTAGTAAAGTGTTGCATGTATTGCATTTCAGTGAAACCTGTGAGGCTAAAAAATATGAAAATAAGTACAACTTTAGCAAAATCTGTCTGTTACTTACGCTCCAAACCTTTATCTCGTTTGTTCATTTCTGGATCCGATTCTGTTTTCTTTGTTCGTTTAGGCGCTTTTATTTCAGATGTACCATCATTTTCGTCTCTATTGTCTTGTGTATTATCTCTTGTATTATCATATGTACTATCTTCTGCATTATCTGCTGGTATGCGTAGAGTAGTTTCGTTAATTTGCCGATCTTCTTGTAGTGCTGCTGTTGCTGAAGTTCTGTTAGGACGGAGTTAACGAATTCTCGTCCATTATCTGAGTTTAAAATGACGGGTGCTCCAAACATAGTATAAATGTCGAACAAATAATATGCAACTTCTTCCGCCCGTTTCGTTTTCAACGCTTTCAAAACAAATTTTATTAAATGATATTGGTACACCATTATGAAACGAAAGTCGTGATAGCTTTGGGATTGTATATCTATGAAATCTACTTGAGCTCGGGAATTTAATGCAGATTGCAATATAGGCTTTGTTTCCAGACCTTTCTTTGGATGAGACGATTTCTTCTGACAGTGTACGCAGAGTCGCAAATACGCCATAATTGTTTCTTTCGTGATATTGCAGTACTTCGTTTTTAGTTCAGCAACCATTCTGTTTCTGCCGCCATGACCAATAGCAGAATGCGTAGAATGAAGAATGTCAAATAAATCTTCGTTTGGAACATAATACAGTACGGGTACTGCATAATAGACAACAGAGCGTCTTCAAATCGGTTGCGCATGTCAACGACATCCATATTTCGAAAAAAAAGTAACAGCCCACCACGACGACGTTGAGATGCCTATTTACAGCAATCACTTGGTGCAAGAAACAGTTCCACTCATTGCGGTCCTTTCACACACTGTAATCCACACATCCACTGCCCGCTGCGTCTGTCAACACGTCCGAATACGTAAACATTCCGCAAACTGCTGGCAACGCAGTCAGGCCCGAGTAGTTCCGGGGAGTGACGATAACAGCCGGCCCATCTTGTAATTATCAACAGTGACCAGTATTCCTGGCCATTGTCGCAAACAACAAACCAATGTCGTTACTGACCGAAATTATCGAACGTTAACGTTATTATTCGGTTTTTAACGTTATTGTCCTAGTTTACGTCTTTAACCGGAACATATCGATGTATTTGTACAGGTTGAAAATGGCCCAGAAAAAGTGTCATTAGTCTCATTTGTCTAGTTAAATACATATAAATCAGTTGGGGGAACATTAAAGTCGATTGTTGAATATAAAAATATCAAAAAGAGATAAAGCGGCGCAAACCGTCGTGAAAAGGAACAAAGCGAGAAACACAGAAGATAAGTGCACTGATCTCGCCCACATACCTCCTCATAGTTCTTCTTCAAGAATATCATTATCTTCGTTGAGTAGTTAGTTCTCCTTCAAAATCGTCAATATTTTCACTGAACAGCCTAAGTTCAGCTAGTTCTTTATTAAAGACAATCAAACTTCAATATTGTGATGATACGATAACGAAAATAACTAAAAACGTTATTTTTTATATGGGTTTACCAGAAGAAATTTTTTTCTTACGAAACTCTTATCTGAAAGCATTGCTAGTCCGGTAGGAGATGTTTTAATATCATTGAAGAAAATTCGTTTAGATGATTCTTATGTGCGCCTGGCTATAGATTTTGATGTAAGCAAAAGTTCAGTTCGTAAAATATTCAATAAAACTGTTCCATTAATAGCCGACCAAATGAAAGAATTTATATATTTTCCACCGGTCGAAGAAATTCGTGAAAAGTTACCGATATCTTTTAGGAAGAGATATTCTACTACAGTGAGTATTTTGGATTGCTTTAAAATGAGAATAGAGAGACCTTCAAATGCAGTGCAGCAAGCTTTGACGTGGTCTGAGTATAAGCATTGCAATACTATGAAATATTTAATTTCCATTACACGTGATTGTAACTTTTTGCAATATTTGTCTCCAAGATGTTCTGTCATAGCAGACAGAGGATTTAAATATATAGGGTGTCCGGAAATGTCGTGTACAACAGAATACCACAGATACCTTGGCCAAAAATATGATGATTTAACCCAACTTATCTATATACTATGTTGCTTAGTTTAGCCGCTAGAGGACTTTAAAAACCATATTTTTCATGAGTTTTTCTTAAATTACTCGAAAAATCTTTAATAGATTTTATTTATTTTTGGACCATGTCTTTATATTAGCAGGCTACAGCTTTCTGTGGAACAAATTCGAATCTCGAATCATACAGGATGTTTAAAAACGCTCTCGCGACAAGTTATCCATCCAGATCTTTTTAACCAGCCTGTATAATTTTCTGTCTATTTTTTTTGTGAATAGCTATATTAATTTAGAAACTATTTCTTCTCTTATAAAATTTCAGTTCGACAAACAGTTTAGCCATAAAAAAATATTTTCTAAATCTCTGCAAGCCCAAATCGATAAGTTAAGGTAGCATTAACAAAGTTCAGAATAGCAATTTCTTTAAGCGGTATGAAGTTCTTTCTATAAAACCAGATGTTATAGGTTTATCAGTACTTTATTGCTTAAAATATTCAAATTTTCGCCAGGATTTGTGACCATCATCAGAATTTAACCCTTATTGGCCAGCAAGGTCACTGGACCTAAGACTTTGTTTATGGGGTGTCATAAAGCAAAAATGCCACGAAAAAAGCAAATTGTAAAAATTTTGCACTGTGTTATTTTTAGCCCTGATGATGGTCATAAGTCTTGTCGAAAATTTGAATATTTTAAGCAATAAAGTACTCCTAAAGGTGAAAATTTTGGTTTTTTTGAAAGTACTTCATACCGTTTAAAGAAATTGCTACTTTGAACATTGCTAATGGTACCTTAGTTTATCAATTTGGGTTTGTAGGGATTTAGAAAATTTTTTTTTGTGGCTAAACTGTTTGTCCAACTAAAATTTTACAAGAGCGAAAATAGTTTCTAAATTAATATAGCTATTCAGAAAAAAATTGGCAGAAAATTATACAGGCTGGTTAAAAAGATCTGGATGGATAACTTGTCGCGAGAGTGTTTCTAAACACCCTGTATGATTCGAAATTCGAGTTTGTTCCACAGAAAGCTGTAGCCTGTTAATATAAAGACATGATCAAAACATGAATAAAATCTATTAAAGATTTTTCCAGTAATTTAAGAAAAACTCATAAAAAATATGATTTTTAAAGTCCTCTAGCGGCTAAACTAAGCAACATTGTATATAGATATATTGGGTTAAATCATTATATTTTTGGCCAAGGTATCTGTGGTATTCTGTTGTACACGACATTTCCGGACACCCTGTATATCTCACTTATTACAAAGCAAAGGATGTTATCTAATAAGGCCTCCTAGCGTAATCAAAGGAAAAGCTAGTTTAAAACTGGAAGTTATGGAAACAAAAGGTATAACAGCGTTACGTATAAACGTTGAAAGAACAATAGGTAGATTAAGAAATTTTTGTATGGTAGCTCCACACGCTTGTATTGATACTGAAGTAATTTATTTACAGTGAACGCTCTATATAAGCAACTCATTTGAACCAATTTCAATAAAAAAGTTCCTTATTGGGAAAAGTTGCTTATAAGGAAAAAAGGAGTATAAAAAAGCTAACCGTTTGGAACATATTTTTACTTATTTGTTTTAATAACTAAACTGTGTAGAATAACGTTAGTTTTATTGAGCAAGCTTTTATAGACGAGGCCAGTTTCCTCGCAATTATGTATTTGTTTAGGCAAATAGCTATTTTCAGCAATATAATTTTTAAATTTATTTTTAAATTAGCTAACTAGAATTAGCTAGTCTGCTGCAAATGTTTCAAGTCCATTATTTAATCTATTTGCTTCGAGTGCTTTTAATTTTATCATTCATTTCGAACTAAATCATTTAACAAAATGAGTGCCACTATAACGTCTTCCACTGTCAGTCACTGAAAGCCAGTCATGAAAAGTTGTGTCCGTCATTGATGACTGACGCAGCCTGAACGGAAAGCTCGGTGTCAGTCATCGATGGTTGACATGGTACTCAACGTGTTAATTGTCGCCGTTTCTAGAACCAACAAAAGAATGTATCGTCGATTTCACTTTATTTTCTTGTCTTCATTCGTTTAATCTGACTCTGATATACATACATTTTGGATGTATATTCTTCTAAATTTTCTTTTAATCTACTTATTGTAGATTTAGCAACTTTGTTTAGCATATTTGTTAGAACAGTCCTTTGTTTTAACAGAAATTCACTTCAATATTGGCAGCACAAAACTCAAACATGTTCTAATAAGAGAATTTTTTGCAAGTTGAGATTATGTTGCTGTGAACAGCTGATTTTACTTCTCAATTGGCCTAAACTTAAGTTAAATATTTAGCTTCAAAAAAATAAGTTGCTTATACAGATCAGTTGAACCAAGAAAAGTTGCTTGTATAGAGGTTGCTTATAAAGAATGTTGCTTATAGAGAGGTTGCTTATATAGAGCGTTCACTGTATTAGACTCTATTGTTCTCATTGCGTGTGGTATTGTGTATGTTCAACATAAATTAATAAAGATGTAATTCAAACATGGATTTTATTTAATCATTGTATCAAAAATATGCTTCCAGAATAATATACAATCATCAATTAACTTTTTACATTAATGAGGATTATAAAAAACTTCATAAACATCAACTTGATTAGATGTCTCAAAATCTTCATGAGCAATACAAAACAAGGCTTTTTGTTTATTGGCGAATTGCATTTGTAGTTGTACATGAGCTTCGCAGTTTGCTGTCAATTTTCCCTTGTTGATGTACTTTGTCACATTTTTATTTTTAAGCGGACATTTAGTTTCAATAATATGTTCTTTCGTTAGACCGTCAGGAGAGGCACCTAACATAGGATACCTTTAAAAGAAAGAGACCGCACTTTCCTATCTTGTTTTTTTTCAAATTCTCTACCTGTGCTCGAACTTGGTCTTCAAGGAGTTTACCTAAAGTAAACATACAATAAACACTGCTATGTTAACATTACCAAATTCAAAGTTTTTGGTAGTTGCATACCTCTTTATACAGCAAAGGGTTTTTTAAATTGATATGCTCCTAAAATTTTTTTTACAAGTACACCATCTGGAGTATTGCATTTTGAGGCTTCATGAGCTATTGAAGCTGTGATCCTACCGTACCGTAACTCAAACCAGAGATGTAGCAGATTGATCTTTTGTTGCTTTTTCTATAAAAAAACATTGTTCTTCAGTAATATTACACTTGCAAAATTCTATGAAATCTTTCATACTAAAATCATCTTTCCCATTCTTATATTTGCAAAGAAGATAGTGGAGGAAGGTTTTCATCTCAATGCTGGTATCCATAAAGTAAGTCATTATTTGCACGTTATTGGCTCTACGCTTTTTACATTCACTTAAGAATTTATTGAGAAAGGTTGTATCTGCTGTAATATTTAACCACTTCGGTACGCCGCCTATTGGCCGCGAAACGTCGTTAAGAACCGGCTTTCATCCTCCGTACGCTGGCACAGCCGTCGACTATAGTCGACGCTCGGCTGTGTGAGGTCATCTGTTTTTGTCGACTATAGTTGACGTCCGTACCGAAGTGATTAAATTCAAAGACCTTTCTTTCTTAAAATCTTTAGCCTTTATAAATTTGTTTTGGCTACCAACTTTAGAAAGCGCCGGTTTCGTCCAGTAACACTTTACCGACGTAGTTGCTGGTTCCTCACTTCTTTTAAAGAGCCATATCAAAAGTGCTAGGGTATGTTTACATTCTCCTTGATTAGCAGCACAATCGTGACAGACTACACTTTCCACTATTTCCTCGTTTTCACCACAAACCAACGTGCAATCATAAGGCTTACTTTTTAATTTATGTTCTGGAAAAACTCTGTATTTTACTGTGCATTTAGAACCCTGCCGTTTAAGTACCCGTTAGTGAACAGGTACTTACTTAAAGAGTTTAACTCCTTTTATTTCAGCACTAACATAATAAGGATTCAAAGAAAAGAAATCCATCACAGTGAATATATCTATTCTAGGCAAATTATCACTTTGCCCTTTTACGAAGCTTTCTTTCATTATGGTGAACGTAAATAGTACACTACTTATTAACAAATGAAATCAAATACTTTAGGTTTAGTAAAGTAACAACAAAGAGCGCTAGCACCACGTTAAGTCTAAGGAATTAATGGCTAGCGTGTGGCGCGACGACGTCGATCAGGTTAAATGACGTCACAGGCGTGTAGTCACTTTCGTTGCGCGCTAAAACATGGAAAATTTAAATAATCGATTTCGCTATCATTTATTGATGGATTTTAAAAATTTTTTCACAGGTTTATTCTTTTCTATCTATATTTTAATTCTATTAGGTAAAATATAATATTATCAATATAATGCAACTGCTCCATTATCTACATTTGATTGGGGTAAGAAAATAAGTTAATCATGAAAAAAATATATCAATGTAGGCCGTGGCCATTATGTTGGATCGTAAATATTTATATGTCGACCAATACTCTTGTGTTGTTAGCTTTTTGTTGTTAATTAATTCTTCTCCTCGCACCAATCTATATTTTTCTTTTCTTTTAAGTTTTTTATTCTTTCTCGTTCTTTTACTTTCAATTCTTTTATTTTTAAATCCATAATTTTATTGCATTGTTCTTCTGTTAAATTGTTTTTATTTTTTTCTAAATTAATTTGGAAGATGTATAAAACATTAATCTTAACATTAATATTTGTTAAAAAAAACAAAAAATAAACAAATTGTAAATAAACTAAAAATTAACAGCGGAACAACAATTAAAAATAAATTTAACGGAAATGAAAAACCATATATAAAATTGGAGGACAGCTTGGTAACGGCCAAGCCAAGGGAGTCAAAAACTTCAATGACGGTTTTTGATTGCCGTCCTAAAACCGCCAATGGCCCGACTATCCCAAATCCATATATTTTTTGGGTGTAATATGTTTTACAGTCTGACGTGGATTCTGTCGACAATAAAAAGCATAAATTAATAAAAAAAATAAATAAGATTTACTCTAACTTACTAAAATAGTTGATAAATGATTTCCAGAAAGTTAACTCATCTGGGAAACAATCCGGCGGCGGCGCATTGAATTTCAAGTTATCCATATAATGTTCAATTTTTCTTTCTTTCATCATAGCATCTCATGTGATAATAAAATCCAATAAAAAAAAAGTAACATAAAACGTATTTAAAAGTAAATTTTAAAACTAAAAGTCTAAACACAACAAATAACACGGAAAACAAAATTAACACGAAAAGAACAACAGCTAAGTCAGCCATTTTGAAAGATTTTTGAAATACGTCTGTCTTCTTCTGGCGTTAAACAATAACTAAACCAACGCCTATAATGAAGCTGGTTTTGTTTTTTTTTGGCGACTTTGATTTTTGCTCGATTAAAATTGTTTGGATTTTGTTACCATGGTGATTGAAATTTACATATAAATTTGTAATGTATTTAATCCTTTAATTCTTTTGGGAACCATTAATAATATATGTTATAAGAGGTAAAACCTTATACCTCAAAGGCGATAAAATGTTAAAAAAGGAATCATTATGATTTATGAAACTTAAAATATAAGAAGCAATATTTATTAGTGAATTACACCTCCGTTAGTAAAAGCATTATTACTATCATTACAATATTTCCAACTAAAATACATAAAACAATAAATAATTGTGTTTAAAACAAACCAATGCAATAAAATAGTAAAATACATATAATATATTTACACTGAAATTATAGCAGAACGATCACAAATACTATATATCATAAAGTGAATATTAATCGCTAATCACTTGCCAAATAATCATCTTTCTATGTTTTTTCTTTGTTATGTCGTAAAAGCAGATGAAACAATAAGTCCTGCGGCATCTTGCGCATTGTATAAAAGCAGCCTTATTGCATGCACTGCAGGGGTTGTTCAGGGTATCGTTGTTGAAACAGGCTTGGTTAACGTTCATAAAGACATTTCTCTCATCAGTAAGTTTGGCAGCAAACCATGCATAACGGAGCATATCAACAAACACCGGTGATGATAACTGATGGTGCTTTTGGAGACGTTTAATAAAAATCTTCACCTGCCGGTAAAAATAGATATCGCACGGCTGGCAAATAGGTGTGCACTTCGGTGGAATAATTTTCACAGTACAGGTTCTTACACCGTCGTCGTCTTAAGAAATGTCATCATATCTCGTTCTATTAGTCTGTCCTGCCCAAGAATCGATCAGCAATAAAAATTTTTCTTTTTGGATGTACGGTGCTAGTGTTTCTTTTGAAAATTGAATGTACAACTGCGTCGTCAACTTCCCCGATTTCGACGAAGTTATAACGACATTTGAGTATTTTCGCACCAATTCGTCCACAGCCTTTTGAACTCTAGGTCTGTTGTAATATTATATTATTAATATGTTATATAGTTAGTATTATTGTAATATTAAATGTATGATGCAACTTGTTATACATTATCATATACCGAATATCGATCGGTATTTCGCGCATGTCAACGAACCGACTGAGAGTAAAGTTGTAACCACGTTGTACGAGACGTTCGTTTATTTTACAATAAAATAGTTAGATCTCAAAAACGTGTATTTATTAAAACATGGTGTCAGGTGTCTGGAGGATTCATCGTACAAATTGAATCAAATAAAACTTCGCGTATTCATCTTATAAATTGAATCGAAGCAATCGAAACAGACATCAAGTACAAAATGGACTCCGCGGTGTTGGAATTAATCAAACAACAGACCGAAACGTTGAAATTGGTAGCAGAAAAATTTCAAGGACAATCTAAAAGTAATATAAGTAGCGTTCCATTGCCATTACAATTAAATATAGAAAAATGGGATGTAACCAAGAACTTTGAATACTTTGTTAAAAGTTGGAACAACTACTGTGTGGCTAGTGGTATGGACAAATGGCCTGGATCGGACGAACAAAGGAAAGTTCACACTTTACTTACGGCCATTGGGGATAAAGCCATGGTAAAATACAATTATTTTAATCTATCTTCAACAGATAAAGAAAGTTGCGAGGGAGTTATAGCAGCCATTAGAAAAATCCTTAGTGGAAAGAAGAATATAATTTATGATCGAGCGATGTTTAATAGTGCAAACCAAGCAGAAAATGAGACGTTTGATGAATATCTAATAAGACTACAAACTTTAATTGAATCATGTGAGTATAGAGATTTTAATGACGATCTTTTGAGAGATAGAATAGTGCTAGGCATAAGAAATAGAGATATAAGAAAGAAATTAATGACAAAACCTGATTTAACCTTAGAACAAGCTATAGACATTTGCAAAGTAGATGAATTGACAGTACAGAGAATGAGAAATTTGGAAACGGATAAAGATAATTCTGTTAACAAAATAATTAACAGAAAAAAAGAAAGAAGCTGTTTATTTTGTGGGAAGAAACACAAATTTGAGAAGGGAATTTGTACTGCTTTTGGAAAAACCTGTAAAATTTGTGGAGGTAAGAACCATTTTGCAGTGGTATGTAAGAAAAAAGGTAACAAGGGAGAAGAGAAGATAGAAAAAAAGAGGAGGATAAAGGAATTAAACGTAGAAGAAAACAATTCATCAGCCTCAGAAGATAATGAATCCCAGGAAAGTGCTGAATATGGAATTCAGAAAATAGTAGACAACTCATCAAAGGGCGGAAATGTAAAAGTAATTTTGAAATTTATAATTAATGGGAATACCATCGAGAGAGCATGCGAGGTGGACACGGGCGCAAATGTATGTATCATAGGCGTAGAAGAACTAAAGCGGCTGTTAAACACCAAAACACTTAAACTAAAAGAATCGAATCACAAGTTATATGCATTTGGAGGAAGTGAAATCCAGGTGGCAGGTGAGATAACTCTTTCTTGTTGTCATAAGAACAAATTTTATAAAATTAAATTTCACGTTGTAAATGTAAAACATGGACCACTTCTATCTGCGGCTACTTGTTTAGAGTTAGGAGTTGTAAAATTTTGCAATACTATTTATAATCAGAAACTTAATACAAATCATGAAGAATCTGTTTTAGAAAATCAGGCGAAGTTGCTTATAGATGAATATGAGGACGTCTTTCAAGGATATGGGTGTATTGGTAATAAAGTCACCTTGGAGATAGACAGTTCTGTGAAACCAATTATACAGAAAGCACGAAGAATTCCTTTACACTTAAGAGGAAAGTTAAGGTCGGAATTAGATTCTTTAGTAAACAATAAAATTATAGCCAAAGTAGAAAAACATACCGATTGGGTTGACAACATCTTGCTGGTGCATCGGAATGACAAGCTGAGAATTTGCTTGGATCCGAAGCTTCTAAACAAAGCACTGAAGAGACCAAACACACAATTTGCTACGATCGACGAAATCCTACCGGAATTGGGAGAAACAAAGGTATTCAGTACAGTAGATACAAAAAAAGGGTTTTGGCAGATTAAACTAGATGAAGCCAGTAGCGATCTAACCACGTTTTGGACTCCTTTTGGAAGGTATAAGTGGCTGAGAATGCCTTTCGGTATTGCATCAGCGCCTGAAATCTTCCAAAACCGGATATCACAGATTCTTAATGGACTAAATGGAATCGAAATCCTAGCGGATGATATATTAATACTGGGCAGAGGGAGAAATAAATTAGAAGCTCTCAAGGACCATAACAAAAATTTAAGAAACCTATTAGCAAGACTTCGACAAGCAAATTGCAAACTAAATAAAGAGAAATTAAAACTTTGCACGAATTCGGTAACATTTTATGGGCATGTACTGACAGACGAGGGGTTGATACCAGATGAAAACAAAATAATAGCAATAAGAAATTTTCCAGAACCTCAAGATAAGGCACAATTGCAACGTTTCCTTGGAATGGTAACGTACCTAAGTCGTTATATAAAGAACCTCAGTAGCAAAGTCCATCACCTACGATCTCTTTTAAAGGAAAACACAGAATGGAATTGGACAGACAAAGCGAAAGAAGAATTTCAAAATCTTAAAGAGGACTTGGTAAAAACCTGTAAACTTACTTATTTTCAGAAAGGTAAACCAATAACCATAGAGTGCGACGCTAGTAGCTACGGACTTGGAGCTGTAGTATACCAAGAAAACAACATCATTGGTTACGCATCTAGGACTCTAACAAAAACCGAGCAAAGCTACGCTCAAATAGAGAAGGAGATGCTGTCTATTGTATTCGCTTGTATGCGATTTGATCAACTTATTGTAGGAAATTCACTAACGACAATACGGACTGATCACAAACCTTTGATTAACATATTTAACAAGCCTTTATTAGCAGTTCCCCGGAGATTACAGAAAATGTTGATGACCTTACAACGTTATACGCTCACTTTTGAATTCATATCGGGAAATAACAATGTCCTAGCAGATGCGCTATCAAGAGCCCCTATGAGCACAACTGAAGGCACAGAAAACAGAATTACATTGTCTACGGTTTATAAAACTACAGAAAAGGCGCTTTGTCATCACTTAGAGAAGATAAACATATGTGAAGAAGTTAATATCTCAGAAGAAAGACTTGCGGAAATTAAGAAAAGTACAGCCAAAGACGTCTGCTTACAAAAAGTCAAGCAATTTATTCTTACAGGATGGCCTAACACAATTCAGGAGCTTCCAGACGAAGTTAAAAGGTATAATGCTTTTAAACACGACTTGACTTATCAAAATGGATTGGTATTTAAGAATAACAGAATCGTGATACCGTTTGACCTCCGAAAAACCATATTAAATAAATTACACATTAGCCACAACGGTATCGAGGGGACAATAAGCTTAGCAAAAAACAATGTTTTTTGGCCCGGAATGACCGCAGAAATTCGGAACAAAATAAAGGAATGTGAAATATGTACAAAATTATCTCCATCTCAACCAAAACCACCGATGCAAACGCATATGCTTCCGGAATATCCATTCCAATATGTTTCAATGGACGTACTCACCACCCAATACTTAGGAAAGAAAACCTATTTTTTGATCACTGTAGATCACTATTCGGATTTTTTCGAACTAAATGTCTTGAAAGATCTATCATCCAGTAGACTGGTAGATACGTGTAAACAAAATTTTAGTCGACATGGTATTCCACAAAGAATCTGCACAGATAATGCAACGAATTTTTCGAGTAAAGAATTTCAAAATTTCACTAAAGAGTGGGATATTTGTCACGTTTCTTCGTCGCCACATTACCCTCAAGCGAATGGCAAAGCCGAGGCTACTGTTAAGATTGCTAAGAATCTTATTCGAGAAACGGAGGAAAAGAAAGAAGATTTATATCTAGCCTTGCTACACCAACGAAACGTTCCGAACAAAGTAGGTACCAGCCCGGTGCAACGTCTATTTTCAAGAACTACAAGAACGCTTGTACCGTCAGCAACAAAGAACTATCTACCGGAAATTGTGAAAAATGTTGGTGAGAGTATTGAAAGAAACAAACAACAAAGTAAATTTTACTATGACAAGAAGACTAGACCTTTACCTAATTTGTGTATTGGACAACCAGTTGCTGTTCAGCTACACCCGGAAACGACAAAGGATTGGCATCCAGGACGAATTGAAAAACAATTTAGCGACCGATCTTACTTGGTTAACGTTAATGGTGGACAATACCGTAGAAATTCGAATCATTTAAAGCCTATTCCAGAAAAGAACATTCAAACAGCAGAGCGAAGAGAGATTGAAGAGAGAGAAATAATCAGAGACACAGAAAATGTTACCAATAATGCCGAACCTATAATATTCTCGGAACCTGAAGATAACAGCAACAAAATAATCCCAAAAGAAAAGATGGAAGAAGAAAAAGGCGAAGAAATGAAGAAAAGAGAAGGAATTGTCACCTACAAGACTCCTGTGATAGACGAGGAAAAAAAGTCAAGAAGACCTAGTAGACTCAGGAAGACGCCAATCAAACTCAAGGACTATATACACAAAATAATATAACACTAAAAAAAAAAAAAAAAAACAAAGGGCGTGTTGTAATATTATATTATTAATATGTTATATAGTTAGTATTATTGTAATATTAAATGTATGATGCAACTTGTTATACATTATCATATACCGAATATCGATCGGTATTTCGCGCATGTCAACGAACCGACTGAGAGTAAAGTTGTAACCACGTTGTACGAGACGTTCGTTTATTTTACAATAAAATAGTTAGATCTCAAAAACGTGTATTTATTAAAACAAGGTCCAAAAGCGCAATTTTATTCATGGTCTTTCTCTTGACGAATATGGGCCTGGTTCCTCGTGTATCAAGAGTTCGATCACACGTACATTGATATTACCATCAATTCAACCTACTACGAAATCTGACGAATAATTAGCTATTAAAGGACGCGTTTGGTTCCGAAACGTTTCTGCTGCAGCTAGTTTCCTCAATTGTGGCAGTTTCTCTTTCCGTAACAAATTTCGTAATTTTCCTCTGTCGAATCCTATGTTGTTTCTTAAAATTCAAAACCCACGAATTAGTTGCTTTGAAATTTAAGTCAGTAAATTGACTAGCGGCACTTAAACTCCACTCTTGGAGATTCCTTGTCGTTACTTGTTGATGATCTTGTCTAGCTTCCACAAAACGATCATATGCCCAAGAGTCAATCAATTTGTATCTATTAACAATTGATCCTCCTTTTCTGACATGTTCCTGCCATTCCTTTAAATGTGCCTTTTGGTTAAGCGTGAACATCCTTTCTTCTGAAGAGTTTGCAAAGATCACTTGGGATGTTCTTTAGCAATATTCACAATACTCATCTCCTATTTCTTTTATCGGCTGTTCTGGAGGTAAATATTGTTCACACGCTTCAGGTGACTCGTCGTAAACACGTTCTTCGTCCGTCTCGTCCATTACAATTAGTTCCTCGGTATTTACAAATTTCTTCTTATTTAAGATGTCCACGATAGCATCAAATATATCTTTACCAAATTGCTCTTTTCTGGAATTTCCACGGTTGGTTCTGGTGTAACAAGATCATTTTCCAGTAGTAGGTTCTCTAAATACAATAGTGCACCTCTCAAAAGTAACTTATTTGTTTGAATCATCATCAGTATTATAATAATAGTGATATGTACTAATGTGTAATATCATATCTCTAGATAATAAGTATAATAAGTAAAATGTTATATTAATTTGTTTTTCTTGTATAAAAGTTTAATAAATTATTTTACATTACATGCGTGGGTATTGTTAATGCAAAACGTAAAATCTTTTTAACACGTTCGCTACCACTATGCCAAAAGGCACCGCTCCCATAGACCAATCATATGTTTTAATGCGCCTATATCAATGTCCCAAATATGAGTCGTTGATCTCTTAGAGAAAACCATTTGGCTCAAATATGAGCCTGCTGGTAGCGAACGTGTTAAATGGTAAAGAAAACAGAAAAATGATTGTATTAAAAATAATAGTGCAAGTTGCATATACTTTTTAAACCTGCTGTTGAGGGATAAAATCAAAATTAAGAAAAAGTATTGTTAATTAATTATATTGCGTAAAAATAAAATATTATAAAAATAGACTGAAATATATTAAAAATTAAAAGAAAAAAAAATAATAATTATTTTATTCCGGATTCGAACCATCTACGTTTGCACGTGAACTCGGCTAATTTCACCGCGGCTATGAACCGGCCTTGGGGGCGTGGTCTATCGCTGACGTAAACTCGCTCGGCCTTGATTGGCGATTAATTAATTTATTTATTAATGATTTACTCGCGAACCGCTGAATAGTGCGCCCTAATATTTTACAGATTTGCACTATGTACGAATACCTATCGATTGGTACCACTTTCGTTAAAATAGGTGATTCCAAAGTCGTGAGGTCTCCTTGGTAGACAGGTCGTCCGCTCTTAGGGGAAAAAGTGAATGACGTGTCTCAGACGTCAAATGTACCCAAGGGGTTAATGAATTTTAATGAATAATACAATCGCATACGATCATACAATTTTAAAAGAAAATCACCAGGAAAGTTGCTGCAGGGGTGCGAATATGGAATACTTGAAAAAATTGAAAGTGATTTTTTTCAAAACACCGCTTCCTATCACAAATGCTTTTTAAATTCTGACTCCAGTTCGCATATAAACATACAGGGTAATTAATTACTAATTGAAAATATTTTAGCAGTAATATCCTGACCTCAAGATATGAAGATTTAACCCAAAGTATCTAGATAAAATGTAACTCCCGTCTGAGTTTCGGGGTGTTTTATTTAAAAAATCAAAACAAATTGTGGTTCTGAAAATGTTATAATCTAAACAAAAGTAGGTACAATAACATTTGAATAACACACGAAAATATGAAACACAAGACTTAAAACCTTTTATAACAAATGTTCTATGTGACCCCCGTTTACCTCAATAAGCTTATCCATTCTTTGGCTAAACGATCTTCTGACTTTAAAAAAATGTTCGGCTGATGAGCAATAAAATTAGCTGAATTAATATTTTGCTGCCATAGTCCCTGGCGAGTATTTATTTCTTGAAAGTATACCAGTGATTTCATACGCCCTCAAAATAGAAATCTGGGGGATTACCATCGGGATTGAAAACTCCTCAACGTTGTAAATGTGGCCTTGCTGCAAACCGATGGGTTTCCGTTGGGATTTCCTAATTCCGTTGGGATTAGGTTCAGTTAAAACCAAGATTGCCTTTGACGAACACTCTTTATTAGTTGTTATCAGTTTGAGGACAAGTTACATTCTAATACATGTGTTTTATACCGCCATATCACGTAGATACGATGCGACGAAAAAAAAAGCAAATAGGTGTTGTATTACGCACCGGTCAGCACTTGAGTTGCTGTTACAGTTCGCTTGTTGTAAATTATTACAGTTATTACAGTTACAATAAAAGGCAAAATAAAACAATTTTATTGGATTCACAACAGCCTCGTCAGTAAAAAGAGTATTATCAATAAAATTAGGATTTTCATTTTGTTTATTTATCATCCACTGAGCAAAATTCATTCGTAACGGATAACCTCTAGGCAATAAATTTTGTACCGGTGTAAAATGGTAAGGTTGTAAATTGTTTTTTCCAGTATTCGCAAAACTGAAGATTGGCTTACTCTCGTCATTGTTGCTAAACGCCGAGTACTTAGTTCAGGATTATTAGCAACTCGCACTAAAATATCATCCTCCTGATCCACAGTTATTAGTTTCGATCGAGCCACACCACTATAACGCCTAAATTGCCCAGTTTCTACTAATTGCCTAAAAATATTACTGAAAGTTTGGCGATTGGGTTGCAGTCTGTTTGGATAAACTTCTTGATATTTGCCAGTAACAGCAACGCAGGAATATTTTTCTTTTGCATAAACACAAAGCATGTCTCGTATTTGAGTATTAGTGAAATTGTTGTGTCGCGGCATTTTCACTTAATCGACTTATCACAATCTTAAGTGACCGCAGCTATAATTAACTATAATATAATAATTTTGTATTTGAGCACAAATAGTTTTTAAATTTTTAAATAAAAAACTTTGGGTTAAATCTTCATATTTTGAGGTCAAGATTGTACTGTTAAAATATTTCCAATTAGTAGTGAATCATTTTGTATGTGGGGCATATACAAATTCCCAAAGGTTGATTTTATTTTTGTTTCATATGCCTTAAAATGACAAAGTATTGTTGTCATCTAATTCTGAATAACATTGTGCATATTCTGTGCATGTTGGGCATGTGTGTTTTTCCAAGCATTTTTTAATTAATTAGCCACAAGTATGTCTTACAGAATTTTGTTCGATGGTGGTGCACTAATTTTTTTTGATGAAATCACTTTCACTTCTGGTATTAAGATATTTTGCAGATTAATGGTTTTAGAATGTGCTAACATGGCAGCTTGGTCTTCCGCACAGTTTTCTGTTCCAGAATTTAAAAACTTTATTGACAATAATTTCTTTAATGCTCTTGCGAATTGAAGTGGGGTTGGATTTACACAGTAACCACCTTGCCCTCTAATTTGGCCAAAACATTTTCCAAAGCATCTTGGTTCAAGCGTCTAGTTCATAGAAAAGCGTACCCTTCAATTTTCAGTACATCCCACAAATCAATAGGTGGCATTTATGGCGATCTGCCAACGTTTTAAAAACTTTGTAGTTGCCGTAATACCTTTGCCGTCTTTGTTCATAATCCGAACATTTTTTAAATATCTGAAAATAAAATAAGATATCAATATACATGACTATTATAACTGTAAAAATTTAATCTGTTTATCGTCTCCCTTGAATGCCTTATTCATTTCTTTTGCCGAGTCTAAGTTGTTCGAATTGGTGATTATTTGGCCCAGGGTCATCGTTGTATTGTAAGATAAAATAAAAATCAGGAAAAACGATGAAAAATAATATTTATTTCTGTGCTATTCGAATTTCGGACATATAAAGTCTGTCTTCAGGCACGACTGAAAAGGTAAACAGAAATTGTAATATCAAATATAAGAACTAAGAGAAATCAATTAAAATGACAAGTTAAAAAACTAAATTAAAGTGCGAGTATGCGGAAAAACAAAAATAAATTAACATAAAATTAGTTAAATAAAAAGTAAAATTACCGTCAATTAACAATAAAAGGGGAACAGCAGCATCTATAGAAAGTCGCAATGTATAAGGTACTAATGTAAACGCAACAGACGAGTTTAATTCGTAAACACGTGTTAAATATTTCTTAAGTTATTCGAGATGAAGATGTCCCCAAGTTTATCAAACATTTCTATCACGGTTTATGTTTTCATTGCTTCAGTAGACACTCGATTCAATGACATAAACACCCCTAACGCACTTAAAACTTGCGCAGCTACTTTCATTTTTGTAAAGCTCGTAGGATTCACAAGCGCCTCCCTTAATTTAGGTGCCAATCTATTGTCTATTTTCTTGTCGATTTCATATATCAAAATGCATCAGAATGCAAAAATGCATTCTTGTACGCATTTCCAATATGCAACTTTCTGTGCATTTACAAAATTGTTCGCATATAAATTATTCCGAGTTGGTTTTATTAAGTATGGCAGATCAAAAATATGATGGATTTTTTCCTTCGACATTAAAATACGAATTATTTATACTTATTCCCAAATTGTTAGATAATTGCATATTATTTGAACCCATATCCGAAATTACAACTTTAGCATCAAGTCTAACAGTTTCTAATTTTTTAATTGCGCTAAATATTATAATTTTTAAACCACTTCCTTCATAATGTATGTCGGAGTTCCAGGGCGCGCTAATTCGTTGATGACTTTCTATTTTTGTCACCTTTAATCACCCACTAACTAAATTAACAATTTATTACACCGTAGAGGAGTGACGATCCAAAGGGCACGACTCTACTCTCTACGGCATACCAGATCAGACTGGCTCCTTATATCCTCTTCTCTTAATCGCCCTGTAGTTCTAAGCTCTCACAATAATAAAATGTTGTATTAAAAATTTATAGGAATGTTCGCAAAAGCTTTTGCGAACCTCCCTCGAAAATACGTATTTATTTTCTGTTAATAAAAATAATATTTACATAGTTACTAAATTTTCATAACATTTTTAAAAGACGATGTCTTGATAAAATAAATAAATTTTATATACACTACACGTCCCTTTGTACCGCTCGTACTCGGGGAATTACCGTCTTGTGAAATATAACCAATCGTACGCGTCCTCAACATACGCCACTCATTCGGGAATTTACCGAATAATAATAGTACTCACCACTGGCGCCGGCATGTATTTACAACAAGATAAGCCAATGGTTGCTTCCAATTAAAATACATTCCGCTGGCCATTATCACCAGGACATTTAACGCTGGCTGGAAGCTTTTACCATGACCTAAATCCTCAAAGCCAATAACTTCGTCATTTGAAATATTGTAAAATAAGTGGCCTTTAATGACCATTTCATCCAAACAAGTGGAGCAGAATCTATCTTTGCGATTCATTGTACTCATTTTGTGGTTTAAGTGTATAAAAAAGATTCAAAGAGTTAAACAGAAAATATTTTAATACAAAAAATATTTACTTTTTTTAAACATATTTTGCGCTTGTTTATGTAAATAGCTTTCATTACTATTTGTACGAGTGTCTTTACCTTCTAAGACATTATTAACACCTTTACAAAAGGTGTGTATGATTAATACAACGAGATTGTTTAATATAAAATTAATGATTTTATCTTTATGATTACAAATAAAAGTAAAGTGTACGCACTTTTTAATAACAGAGACAATTGTTGCTGTAACATTTATATGTAATGGAAAGTTTGTTAACATCATTATTGTAATGTGGTAAGCTTGTTGTAAGCTAACAATAAATGAGTCTTTGCAGTACATTAACGAATTATTCGAACAATATTCTTTTTTCTTTGAAAACTGATAGTATTCACTTGTGGCTTCTTCAGATACAATGTGTAACTTGCAGTAATTGCAATTGAATTGTACCAAAAGTTTTTTGGTGACAAAACCCGTTATATGGCCGATTATTGCATTATCAATTGGCCAGTTTCTTATATTTTCAATGCAATCATATACATTTCTTATATATTCGTCGTGAACTGGAATATGTAAGTCAGTATCAATGGAAGATAAGTTCTTACTTCCTCTTAATAAATCTTTCAGCTGTAACAGAGAGGAATCGAAAGTTTCCTCACAATTTGCACCAACTGAATGTGTTGCAACCATTTTTCTTAGCAGCAATGTTTTAAATGTATCCGTAAATTGTCTAGGCATAGGGTTATTATTTCTAAATCAATGTTGTCGCACCTGACCAAAATAATTTTCCAAAGCGTCTTGATTGAATCGCCTTGGAAAATAATATGACAAGCCTTTGTCAGACAACACCTCAGATAAATCTATAAATGCTGATACATTACTCAGAAAGTTCTTTAGGGTAGGCCAATAAATTTTTTCTTGAGTACCCTAATCTTGAAAATATATATTTCGTAAAATTTCTGAAACAAAATATTAATTAAAACATATTTGGGTTTACTAGAAATACTTACTGATTTCTAAGCAAGAGAATATAGCGGAATTAGTTTTTTCCGTTTTCAAAAATTAAGTGAGAAGAAATACTTAAAAAAGATAAATACCACAAAATTTTAATCAAAAAAAAAAAAAAACAAAGGACATGCCATGAAAATTTGGTATTAATAGCCCACTATATTCTATTGATAAGATTCAATATCATCATACAAAATCAATCTTGCCTGTAGCGCACAAAATTCAAGTTATAAAGAAATAAAAATTAAGTTCGTTTCAAAAGCCAAAACAACCGTTGATAGGACCGGGCTCCGATTCACTCTGCGGAAAAGGGAGGGGTTCAGATGTTAAAAAAGAGGGTGCCACGAACTTCAACCGATACCTACCAACCTTCACTTACCCTAGGATCAGGCAAGTGCGAATCCACGATCGAAGGACAACAACAAAATAAAAGACAATTTTGAAAACCAAAATTCACTTGTATTGACTAGAAACAAAGAAATAATAAAGATTAAAATAAAGAATGTTCATGTTGAATATACAAATATAAAACAAATTATACAAATTGTAATAAACCCCTATCGCTGCAGTTGCTTCAAAGAATTAACAAACAAATAAAATCCTGAAATTTAAATGTTAACGCGAACACAAAAAAAATAAATTATAACAGCTGTTGTCAAATATGTATCACACTTTCTAATTAGTGTTTAACTTTAAATCGGAATAAGAATTCTCTGAGCGATTAGGTACACAAAACAGTTTCGTAAAATGATATTCAATAAATTTAGAATAACACAAGTTAAAATATTATTCGGATTGAAGATCCGTAATAACAAATTAAAAAAAAAAAACGATAATAAAAGAAAAATATAAAACGTTGGCTTATCTGTTGGTGGTGTCTGTCTGCTTTCACAGGAGTGGTCTCTCTTTGTCTTTCTCGATCAAGTGCGTCGCTCTGGAGTCGGTTAAGTGTACTTCCGTCCCTGTCTCTCTAACGGCGTTCAATGTAATGATGTGAGAAAGATGGCCGCCAGGGGGTCCACTCAAAATTGCGACGCAATAGGTTTCAAATCTAAAATTTCAACGAAATTACCAAAAATAAAAAGCCTAGGGAAAACACGAATTACAAAACGATCCAAACAAAAAGATTCTAGTTCTCTCAAAGCGTAAAAGCATACCTTACCATGTTAATCGGCTTGAAGTGTTGGCTGATAAAAACCTGATAATCCGGAATCAATCCGATAGTTCTCACAAATACTGCACTAAATCTGTGGTGTGTGAAGTTGATCCGCCAAATTGCGATTTAGAAGATCTACCAAATATCAACGACACGCTTCTAGAATCTTCGTTACCCACGCAGTTTTTATACGAGCCAGATAAGGTCCGTCCTCTTCCACAGTACCACAACGAAGAGAGCGAAATTACCTCAATTGCGACACTCGAAAGAACTAAATCTCCACCACTTTCGATCGCACTAATCTGAGAAACCAACCAATATCCTGTATTGCGAAATAAAACCAAGAGATCTAAAAATGACAGATTCCAACAGATGGCCCAAACCAAATAATTTTAAATTTAATTAAAAACGAAAAATAAAACCGCTACATGCCTTACGGAGAGGAAATGTTTATTATTCTACCTTACACAATAACATTATAAATTTACCTTTAGCATTTCGCCAGTATTGAAAATGTTTACTTTTCTTTGAAACTGCAGTGCGCAACCTTCCAAGGGATGCCTTAAAACTTCCACCATTAAAACTAGTAAATAGTTCTCCAAAAAATTTCAGCACCTCTGCTGTTTCTTGTCCACGCTCCACATCTGAACAGTGGACATGTTACTGGATTCTACAAAAGAAATAATAAAGAAAAGTATTAAATCAAAATAAATTTCATAACAGTCTAGCATCATTTTCAAAGAACTGATTACAAAATCTCTATTTCATCTGCACAAGGAATCACAAAAATTAGTCTTTAATAATTAACCCTTAGCGCTCCGTTGGCTCCGCTACGGAGCCATCAGTCATTTGTCCCGTAACTCCGTAGGCTCCGCTGCGGAGCCCAATGTTTTTAACATGATTACGCTTAAGATGTTACGAAATTGAGTGTATAATTGTATAATAAATACGTGTATAAACCTTTCTATAATGTACCGGAGTTGCTCGTAGGCAGTGGTACAAAAACGCGCGGAGCGCTAAGGGTTAAGTTGGTGTTTAACATTTACTTACTGTTTTTTGCCATGTGTGAATGGCGGCAGCCATTGTGTGACTGAACACCTGAGCTGCACATGCAACTTTCATTTTTTTTATTACGTTTATTTTCACGTGGAAGTCTGTAATTTTTGGCAGTAATCGAAATTCTCCATTGCTACAATCGATTTTGTAGGCCGAAAGTATGTCCTCCCATTTTGCAATTAATGATCAGCTCTTTTCCAGCATATATATTTTTTTAGAAAGTTATTCCTGATTCCTTTCAATAGATGGGGTGTGTCACTCTTTTCCATCGACAACAATCCATCTCTTTGGAGGTAAATTCTTTGTAATATAACTTCGCCTGCTCTCCTGAATAAAGTCTAACAAAGGCAAGACAATGAATAATTATAGACAATATACAAGATGTTATTAATTATTACCTTCTATGGCTGTCCGGTAAGTTGTTGCTTGATCGCACACAGTTGCAACAACATTTAGCTTCGTTTTTTGTACTTCATTTATCACCCTTTTTATTAACCCTTTTAATTCACTAGACTTTGTTGTACCTTTGCAAAAGTGATAAGATACTGTCTGTATCCACTTTTGAGAAACCCCCTGAATCATAAAAACCAGGGCATGGTCAATGATGTTACCTTTTACAAGCCCATGTATTTCATCAGTAAATTTATTATATTCTAACGATGGTTTTAATGAAATTTCGTCGAACATCAATACACATAAGCGATACCTAGATTTTAAATGCGAAATCACTGCCTTTAAATTGTCAAATAAACAGGCATTGATTCCATATTTTATCAACAATTTTGATAAAATTCTTGTAAGTATCCTTCTAGAAGGCAATTGAAACATTTTCGATAGATATTTGTACGCCGCTCCCGAATGTATATACGGAGTGTTTAAAAAAGATGCGGCAATATTAATAGGGGTGATTGTCCAGGTCATTTTATACAAAAAAGTTTATCATAAAAAAATTTCATTTAAAGAACAAGGTTTTTCTTCAAGGACAAAAACAAATATTTTACCAAACCAACAATTTTACCAAGGAAAAATTACAAAAACTGTGCAAAGTGACCACCTCGAGCTCGGATGCAAGAATCCAATCTTCTCCTCATTGACTGGCGAACTCTCTTAAAACCACTAGGATCTGTTTTAATTGAGTTGCACCCAACAATGATTCGATTTCTTAAGTCTTCTACGTTTTCCAATGGAGTAGCGAAGCGTTTCCAGATCATGTTTATTATAAACTTTTTGTATAAAATGACCTGGACAATCACCCCCTTTAATATTGCCGCATCTTTTTTAACCCTCCAGTGCTCGCACATTTTATCGAGAAATCAATGCTCGCTGCGGACTGATAGTCCGCATGTTAGAAATAATGATTATTCATAGGTAACTAAATATTTTTTGTTAACACAAAGGTAACCAACTATTTCAGAAATAAGCATATTTATGCCCACTTTTACCATCTTCTGTTAATCTGACTGGAATCGTAACTGGCAATTAACGTATAACATAAGGTTATGTCCAAAATGGTTTTTACCACTACAACTTACCAGTAGAATAAGAAAACTATCGGTTAAGCCGATATATCTAGGAGAATTTTGTAAAGACACTTGACCCTGGCATACAAATGACCTAAATTAGATCATTTGTAAGGTTATTTGACATATTTTTTGGCGGTACCCTGTGGCACGTGGTAACATAACCTTAGTGCGTCGGTGATCGTTTGGCGTAAGATACATAATCTTTTCAAAGCATATTCAAAATGGGCGATAAGCGAGTACGGTCGCTAATTATAAAAAAATTATATTTTTAATTTTAACAAATTATTCATAATACACACAATACCTTTCAGTTCGTGGTTTAATGTTTTGTTCAGTTTTTAATAACAGTCGTTGAAAGCATTCTTTTGAGAGACGAAATCTCTTAATGAATTCAACATTGGAGAAAAATTGCACATGGTCATTTCTCTCCTTTATAGCACGGCCACCACGAATTGGGAATAATTCATTAATCTCTTCCATTTCTTCCAAGAAATCTTCACTATCGTCACTTTCATAATGTTCAACATCCATATTTACTACATCGAATCAAACCTTCAACCACCAACTGTCAACGCACGTGTTCACGTTTATAAACAGTTCGAACGGTACGCCACCTCGCAGAAAGAAGTTGAAACAATCGTTAACCTAAGGTTAGACCGATAACCGAACCCTAAACCTACAGTCACTGTTTGGTGGCAAATAACTGTCAGTTACCTCTAATAGCAACATAAAAATGGCGGTAAAAGACGATTTTTGACATAACAATAAGTTGAAGATAACAGTAGGAATAACAGAAGGTGGTAAAAGTGGCCCTTAATAAAAAAATAAATAACAACAATATAAATGAAAAAACGATACATCAAAAATATAAAGCGAAAACCTTGAACATTCTTGGATAAACGTTATTAATCCAGTTCTGAGTAACAATCTGAACACACGTACACAGAGTGTTCTCCACAGATATACGTTCCACATTTTTTACAGGTATACCGTGTAGGTCTATTTTTTATTCTATCACAATAACTGCATCTACCACGCCTGTTAGGGTCATTTACAATAACGTTTTGTGGTCGTTCGATTCCAAGTATGTCCCTGGTACCATCTTTTACTTTTCTTGACAAATTGCTATGATCTAAACGCTTACGGAGATGATTCTCAATAAGTTGAAATGAGGGTGTCCGCAGGAAACACCTTCTTACTATGCTATCATCATTTGTATTATTCAGTTTATATAAAACCATAGCATTGATTCCTGCTACATTGAGCAGCGCATAAAATATTACCATTGGCCAACTGCGTGTAGCTCTGGCGCAATTATAAGTAGCGCACAACTTATCTACTGTATCAACGCCGCCTTTAGTGATATTATAATCACATATAATGTCAGCTTTACTAGTCGCCTCGTCCAATTTATCATCTCTATGAAAGCTTGATACAAGTAATACGTTTTTACTTTATTTAGATATGTACGAAACCAAGGTTGCAGTTTCACTAAAAGCAAACATGCTTGAACCTATAGGCCTAGTAACAGGATTTGCAAATTCTACTGGTAGTTCCCTTTTATTTTTTCTTATTGTTCCAATCATAGTTAGATTGAAATCTTTATACAAACTCTCTAGCAACTCTATACTAGTAAACCAGTTGTCAACGGTCACGTTTCTTCCAGTTCCTTTTATAGGCTGGCAGAGTCTCTTTACTACAGCACTCGGGGAGTTATCTATTAGAAACGGACCGTCCGGCTGCTTTCCGGTATAGACCTCCAAGTTACATGAGTAATAAGTCTTTGCGTCACATAGCGCAAAAATTTGTATCCCATACTTGTTTGGTTTGCTTGGTATGTATTGCCGGAATTGACAACGGCCTCGAAATCCTTCTAGTTTTTCGTCGATGGTAATGTATTCAAATGCAGTATACCCCGTTTTACAGTTGTCAACGAAGGAATCGAAAACGCATCTAATAGGAGCTAACTTATCATAACGTTTTCGTTCCTCCCGTGTTGCGACATCATCAAACCGTAAATGTTGAAGAAGATATCTGAAACGTTTAATTGACATGGTGAGACGAAAGATTTCAACTCCTGTGCCGTTAAAACTCCATGGTTCTTCAAGGTTCAAACGGTTAGATTTCAAAACTCCGGAGATGTACAATAATCCTATCAATGCCTCTATTTCGTGTAAGCTTGTTTCCTTAGCATCTCTGTCTCTCTGATATTTACTTTGGTTAGACATAATATGATTGTTAGTATTAGGTACAATTTGGTTCAGTATTTCATCTGAGAAAAAATGTTTCCAAATCTGAATAGGTGTAGTCAACGTCTTTGTTGATTGTTTTGCTCCTGGAAATTCTTTTGTTATATTTATCGATCTAGTCGTAACTGTCTGTAGAGGTTTATGTCTTCCCCATTTGGTGATGTTATCTTTACCGGTAAAAACAGGTTCAGTATTTTTTTCATTTTGACAATGCTCATCATCTGAAATTTCCTGGTCTGTATCAGTAAATAGTTCTTCAGTTTCTACGACATCTTCCTCATCATTCACAGAATTATTTTCGTCTGCCGTATTATCCTCTTCTAAACATTGTTGCATCAACCTTTCTAAACGAGCTTGCTCTTTCTCATATGACCAACTCATCCTTGAATAGTATAATTATTCACTTCTAACGCGTAATATAATTATAAAGGTATACTTACCTGAATAATTGAACTAAAATGTTACTAAAATAAGATAAATAAATTGTTTACTTCTTTACACCTGAACGCTCGCTGCGGACTATGGCTCCGCAACACAAAATATTGAGGTGACTAATGAACTGTACTGTGTCAAACTGCAGAATAAGGCTCTTGTTGTGTTTTTAGGAAGCTATACATCTGCGCATGTCATTATAATAAACAGAATTTTAAATAGAGTTGCAAATAGAAGCGTGCGGAGTACGAGTTCGCGCGCGAGCATTGCAGGGTTAAACAGCCGGTATAATCCCAAACACATTAATTTTTCGTTTTCGGTATATTTCTTCACTTTTAATGTTTTTTTTTTTTTCAATTTCGCCAAACCAAAATTCATCGCTTTCTTTCGCAAACCGCAATTCTTTACCTGCCAATGATTTGTAGCTAACTGCAACCTTTTCTTTAGGTATAGGTTTTGTTCTTTATAAAATGTTATTGGTTTCGTTAAATGCGTGCATTTCTGGTAAAAATGTATTGCTTTTGGGGACAAATCTTTACCTTTCTTTACACCAGTACTCCTCAGCAATCCACTTCTCGATTCCGCTAAATTATGAAATTTAACATTAATAACAGATTTTTAAGGAAATATTCATATTCAGAATGTACACAGAATGTTTAACCCTTTTAGTGCCGGGAGCCGATATATCGGCTCCTGTTGCACTTGCGAAAAATGCCAGAGCCGATATATCGGCTCGGGCGTTGTAGCGGTTAACTACTCGCATTGCGGGAGAACTCTATCTCAAAATAAATTTGTAATGCGTTATAAATGATCTAATTTCATTACGAGATAATTTAAAAAAAATATATTTTATTGTTTCTCGTTTGGTTTTTACAAGCATTTTCCCGAACCCTTGTAACACTGTGAAATTCGGCCGGTTTTTCTCGCATAGGCACCTCTATTTCGCCCGGCACTAAAAGGGTTAAATATTAAAAAAAAGTACGTCAGCAAACATAGTATTTTCAACAGAAAACTTAAAGATAATACATACAAATATAAACTTTATATTAAAATATTATAAAACAGATGTCCTTTTCAATATTTTTTCGTGTTAATCTATTATATTGATTAATGTTACCATTTATATCATACACTTACTAAAAAAAAGTGTTTATGTTAAGAAAGTAATTTTAATACAAATTGTTATTTATATAACTAAATAGTTACCAACAGATGAGGAGACACCAGTTGATGTTGATGGTTGGCACACAAGAACAATTCCACTGTTTATACTTGGATGCTCTTCTAATGTAGGGGGCAGGGAGGGAATCATGGAATTTTAGAGATCGTTACAAATTTTCCTTCACAACACTGGTATTTGAAAATATATGAAAGTCGATTATAAAAGCAACGACATACCGGGTGTCCCAACGGTCTGAAAAAGCTCCATAACTTGTTTATTATTGGAGATATTGAACGTACCCGATATTATTTTATTTTCGAATTCTATGGTAAAATACGCTTCACTTTTATAAAGGTCGTTTTTACCTCAACTGTGAGGAAATTTGGTTTATAACAGTTTATTTGCCAAAATTTCGAAATGCAATGGTCTATTCTAAAATTTTTTTCTGTCAAGTTTTTGGCTTAACTTTAAAGTAGGTGATGTTGTTTGATTGCTAAATGTGTGCTGCATCTTTTAAATGTTTACTCAATAACCTGTTTAGTCGCAATTGCTTAGTGCGAATTTTTAAACATGCCGAGTCAAATGGCACCCCAATTTATTATTGTAGTGATCAAAAATTATTCTGACAAACTTTCCATCCACAATAAAGTAGAATAAGCCTGTCAGAATAACTTTTGACCAATATAAAAACAAATAGGGGTTACCATTTAAAAATGAATAAGTCTTCCACATTTTCAATTTATCATTTTAAAAAAATCGCAGTAGAAAAATGCGGCTAAACAGGTCGTTCAGTAAACATTTTAAAAATCCAATAAACATTCAACAATATTGAAAATAAGAATTTTTGAACAAACCAGTGCATTTGGAACTTCTGACAAAAAAGTGCCATAAATCAAATTTGCTGGCAGTTTAGACAAAAATGACCCCTATAAAAGTAAATCGTATTTTACCATAGAATTCAAAAATAAAATAAAATCGGGTATGTTCCGTTTAAAAAATAGTAACTTTAGTATTTTTTGTACTTTTGGGACACCTGTATATAAGTCGCAATATTTTAAAAATGTGTAGTACCGTTCAATCTATAACCCAAAAAAAGGAAAAAGTCAATATCTTCAATAATAAGCAAGTTATGGAGCTTTTTCGGGCCGCTGGGACACCCGGTATAAGTATCATTACAGTTTTTTTTAAGATGAACAGCCTATCAATGAAAGCCTTTTGAAGAAAGAAATTTTAGGATTACTACAACATGAAATCCATTCTTCACACAGGTCCTTGTTTTGCGGATTTGGAAACCGATGTTGACTTGACGTGACATCAAAACAACCCAAAACTACACAGGCACGATATTTCCTAATACATCTCTTACAATTTTTACCATTCTGAATACTATTAGAACAATGTCAATAAAGCAACACAAGATTATGTAGTAAACCACTTACTTGACAAAGTGCTATGATTACACTTATTAACAGGATAGGATACAAACCCATTACACTAATTATTATTATTACATTAAAAAAGAAAATATTAACTATAAAAACTAACTACTATTAAAACAATAATGAATAACTACTAGAAATCAAGTGAATTACAAATAATGAAACATGCACTAAGATATAAGCCTAAAATAATCACACAGAGGAAATAGGAAAGGAACAGCACTCGAATATATTAAATTGAATTTGGCGACGTCATATCGCCGTTCCGGAACAACATCGACGTAACTGCAATTTTTTGATAAAATAAGATAAGGCCATCAATGTATCCAAAAAATGCTGATTTTAATTATTTTTGCTTCTCCTGCAAAATTTTTTATTTTGCAGTTGTGTCGATATTCTTCCGGAACGGCGATATGCCGTTGACCTAACCGACCCACCTTTTAGTTTTCGGTAGTGACCCGTAACTAGCGAAACCACTTCTTCAGGAACCCACCACCTCCGCCTTTCAAATTAGCGGACAAAAAAGAAATTTGATTTTTATTTACATTAGTTAGAAACGATTAATTAAATATATAGGCTTTCCCGGCGGTCGTAGAGTTGAGTATATCCCAAATCATTAAATATTTCCCTCATAATAAGTGATAACAATAATAATAACCTAAAAAGATTAACAATTATACTTTAAATTAAATGCATTCTATCTTAGTCAACGTATAGTTCATCAGTACAAATAAATCAGATCAAAACCATGGCCAACTTTTAAAGAACTTTTGGTTAGGGATGAAGCGGTACAGTACGACACGCGCTAAGATTTTATTTTTTTTTCTCGAAATCTATCAGTTTTATGCGAAAAATGTAAGAGACAAAAAAATCTCGCTAAGGAATGAGCTTTCTAACGCATATTTTTTTAGGTTAAAGTTCTATCGAATTAAAAAGTTCTTTTGGAAAATGTAGTGATGATTGTGAATTTCAACCCTTTAAGGCACGCCGTGGTGGCTAAATTAAGGCTTGAAAATAACATGCTTGGATGTAGTACATAACTGTAAAAACTCACATGCCTGCGTTTATAAATAGCTGAAATAAAAATGAATATGTAAATTTTTCTTGCAACTTTGAACGGCCATATCTCGAAAACAAAAGAGTTGCGACCCCATATTTATATAAAACTATTGTATTAATTTTATGAGAACTATGTGCTGGTGAAGTTTGCATATTAAAATGTGGGACACCCTGTATTTCTATTCCAAAGTTGATTAATTATTGTCGTTTCACTTAATTCTTTCCTCGTATTATATATTATAATTTTGGGCTTCGCAATTGCTGGTTGTTTCTCCGTCAGTTCCGCTCCGACAACCGTCTTTTTAACAATCTCAATATCTCTTGTGGAATCCCCTTCAATCAGTATCCTCTTATCCTTCAGTTTCCTCGTCCTTTTTACTTTTAATTCTTCCCAACTACCCTCCAGTTTATTTATAACCTTTGATCTTACCGGTTCGCTGTCTACCATTGTTAATAAATAATGATAAACGAATATTTAGGATTAATTTATTTTTTATTTCTTTTTCTTGCAAACAATAGGTGTTCAAGCCACAAATTATAACTCAAAACTAAACTAAGTCCTTAGACATAAGTAAGGTATGAAAGAATAATAATAAACACAAAACATCATTAAAGAAATGGTTCCCTATTAGTTATTTCCGTCATCTTCTACTCTTGGATTATCTGTATCCCTCGGGTCAATATTTTCTAGAGCATTGTGGTAGAATGTTTTTCTTCATCCGTTAATTTAATGTATTTCAAAAGATGTTGAACATTACTCTTTTTTTGTATATTAATTTTATTAATAGGCGGTGATAGTTTTACATTCTTTAACGCATTTATGAGATTCGTGTTATTACTTTTCAAAACACTATGGGAGGACAAGGAACCAGAATAAGTACATTTCACAGGTACTGTTTTTTTATCCTTGTAACTGGTAAATACTCGTTCTGTTATTTTAAATGGTAGTTTTCGTTTAAAGAAAGTACTTATTGCCGTTTTATAATCGTTTGTATTTCAGTCTTTGCCATTTTGCAGGACTGTGGAATTATGTCTAAAAATATCACAGTAACTTTCATGGTTTGCGATTTGTTCTTGCTTCTTTATTATTCTTTCTGGGCGTCCAAATACACGATCAGGTGGCAAGAAGCTATGTCCTCTTATAGGAAATATGTGTACAATTTCGGTAAACATACTGTTTTGTACATGACACAGTAGCATAAATATAACAGCCGAATTCTTGTTCTGCCTTGGGCATGAATCGGAGAACAGTTTCAAAGTGGATGGCGTGTTTGCAGGATTCACATCGACATACCTTGTTCCTAGTAATCCACGAAAATGTTTCAGAGCAGAACAAACCTCCTTTGACCCTTTACCACTTCCGTTTTCGGTCCACGTATTTTCCCTATTCTGATTGAGCTCAGGAATCACAAACGTAAGATTATACAGCCACAACTATCTCATGTACTAAACCTCAGAAAAGTTGAATTTTGGCAGGGGTTGATTCCGCTCCATATCGATAGCAACTTTTACTACATAATTAAGTTCTTCTTCCTTTAAAAGTTCATAAAACTTTTTTGCACTTAATTTCTGTTCTTTAAGTTTTGTAGTGAGACGAGTTCTGATCTCCATACTTAGTAGTATTTGTCATTTCCAACTTTTTTTTTTACAAAAGGAACATACATCCGTACGTGGATACCCAAAACCAAATTGCACTTTCTAGCAAATATTTTATAATATTTACTAAAGGATGTAGTTGGAGCATCCATAGTTTTTCTTATATTGCACCACATTTTGTACAACTTTTTAACTGACAATTCCGGAAGTAAATAGAAACGTATGCTTTTATTTCTACCATAATGACTACTTCGGTGTTTACGTCGGTCTAGGAACGCCTTCTTTAAAAAAGCAGGCAGCGATCGATTTAATCGGATGTGGTAAGCATTACGTAATCGCTGTATGGCAAAGACCATATAATAAAAGTAGTTACTTTTTAACAAATATAATATTAAATTTATAAAAATTAAAAACTGAATGAATGAATATAACAATAAATAAATCATCTTGGTAACGTCAAGATATAGTGATTTTAAACATGATAAATTTAAAGTAAAGGAAGTGAACCTGTGCACGCCACAAACATTTCCCCTCTGAAAGAATTCTTGTTAGAAAACATCAAATAATTATTATAAATTATGGTAACTATATTTACAAAGTACTGAAATGAACTTTACGTTTAGAAACAGAAAAAGAAATTTTATTACATTGATCAACAATGTTTTTATTTAACAAGAAAGCTGGGCGTAATCTAGCAATGCTAACAAGCAAATTTTTATTATTTCGAAATATAACAAAGTTTTTCTTAAATCTGTCAATAACTTTGAAGGGTCCTTAATATCTCGGGAGGAAGGTCAAAACCTTCAAGTCTAAGAAAAACGTATTCTGAATTTGATAATTCTTTGTGGACAAAACGTTCAATGGCGGCAATAGTGGAAGGAAAAATTCTCCAGGAAGATGTGGAGGTTGACCATACACCAACTCGGCGGGAATACAATGTAGATCTTTAAGAGAGGATCTAATCCTTAAACCAGCAAGTGGAAGGTCGTTATTCCACCTATTGTTAGTACCCCTGGCTGTAATGGCTGTTTCGAGCGCGTGATGAAGACGGTCCAAAATGCCATTATTCTGTGGGCGAAAAAAAGAGGTATGGATCTGACGAGATCCAAGAATCGTATTAAATTGCGAAAAAAGACGAAAATCAAATCGTTTCCCTTGGTCATGAGTTATAGTAAAAGTGTATCAGCAACAGAAGCAGAAGAAATACCTGCGAGAGGAAAAGCTTCAGGCCAACGACTAAAACGATGAATAACAGTGAGTACAACTGAATAACCTACGAAAGGAATGAGAGGACCGATTAGACCTACATGGATGTGGTCAAATCTGTCTTTCGGAATAGCAATTTTCTGAAGAGGAGATTTGGCATGACGATGAACTTTTGATCGCTGCATTGTAAGCAAGTTCGAGTCCAAAGATAAATATCTTTTGTCATTCGAGGCCACAAGAAACGAGTAATAATATTATGAAGGGTTGATCGACAACCTGAATGTGATAACGTGTGAAATTTATTGAAGATAATTCTTCTAAATTTTTCGGGAATATAAATCCTGGGAGAATTTGAAGAATTTTCACACCAAAGTGTTGACATTGAGTTTGAAATTGGTGTTTTGATTAAACTATGTAGATTTTTGCACAAAGATTGCCTTTTAGTTAAATAAGATAATTGCTTCTCCTGATCTTGAGCATCTTTAATTGTTTGTAAATCAGGGTATTCAGTATTAAGGGATTCAATATAAATACGTGATAGAATGTCTGCTACCATATTTGAATCACCTATAATGTAGATAATTTCGGAGGTAAATTGAGAAATGTAGTTCAAGTAACGAGTTTGACGAAGGGTTTTTTCGTTCTAGAAAAAATGGAATGTACTAAAGGTTTGTAATCAGTATAAACTTTGAATTGATTTTCGTGAAGAAAATGTTTGAAGAATATGATAGCATAATACATTGGTAGAAATTCTTTGTCAAAAGTGGAATATTTTGTTTGACTAGAAGAAAGTTTCTTGGAAAAGAAAGCTTAAGGTTGGGTTTCTAATTAATAGTTTGAGAAAGAACTGCTCCCTTAGCTATATTAGAAGCAGCAGTTGTCAAAGAAAGAAAAGCATTGGGGGAGGGATGAGCAATAATTGCTGATTTGGATAAAAGATCTTTTGCTTTGTGAAAGGAATTATTTTGATCTTCTGACCAGCAAGGTATAAGTTTTTCTCTTTTCAAAGAAAGATCGTCTGATAGAACATATAAAGGTGTCAGGATTGATGAAATGTTAGGAATAAATCTGTGGTAGAAATTTACCGTACCTAAGAATCTCTGAAGTTCTCTTAAAGAAGATGGTTATGTTTTGGAAATCATTTAACTGGTAGAACGGAAATATCGGCTCCGGAATAATAGCCTAACCGTTCGTTCTGTTTTTTACTACCCTACCCAACCTAATTTCCTATTCTATTATCTTATGATCACCCCTTTCGTGACATGGCGCATTACCTCCTCACCTTATCCAAGGTCATCTGTAATACCCGGTCTATGCGGTCTCGCATACACACATCCCACTCTAAGCCTTTCTCTCCCAACATTGCCCTCCGTCACAAGATAATCATCCTCTTACGCTACCACCACCATATCTTTCACGCCACCCCGCCATGCTATCAAACATTTCCCTTTCTCACTACAAACCACAGTCTTCCCTTCCATCCATTCCTCGTTCATTAGGTATGGCTCCTGTATGCACACGATTTCAACTTCATTCTCCCTCACCCATTCCATCACATTCATCATCGCCGCTTTTCCTCTTCCAACGTTACACTGTATCCCTTTATATTTTCGTGATTCAACACTTAATCATAATCAATCCCCCGCTCTACATCGCTACCGCCATTCTGTATTCTGGGCACCCGTTGTCCATACTGTCATGTGCGGCCTCCTTTTCCCTTCTTTTGCAGTTCAGGCATGACGGTGGTAGCCCTTTGTCTTTGCAGTCTTTATAATCGTGACCTTTATTTCCGCAGTGACCGCAGATCTGGTTAGATCTACATTTAATTCTTAGGTGCCCAAACACCTGGCAATTGTGATATCTCTTTATGTCAATAAAATCGTCCACCCTACAACACCACCTGTCCACATAAACCCTCCCGAATCTTAGGAGTTCTCGTCGTATCTTCTCGGGCACCTCTATAACATAATTAACGACCTCTCTCCCTTTCCCCCCCTTTTTAAATAATATCCTGACGCCTTTCCGAAATTCCTCCCATTCAATCTCGGTGTCGTCCTCAATATTCTTTTACCAAAGGTGACTGATTACCGTGGCTTCGCTAAGCTCTCTTCCCACATCATGAACTACGATTTTCGGTCTCGCCAGCGCTGGTGGTCTTACTATCAATTCCGGTCCGGCAACCTTATCCTTTACCATTTCAATATCCCATGTCGAGTCCCCCTCCACTAACAACCTCTTGTCTTTTAATTTTCGCATTCTTTTCATCTTCAATTCATCCCAATTGCCTTCCAACTTATCAATAACTTTAGATCGTATCTCTTCACTATCCGCCATCCCATCTTCCTGTTTTATCACGATGTTCTGAGGGTCCCCTGTTTCTGTTCCTCTTCCCATAAGTTCCATCTCCCTCGTCTCAGCTCTTTCTGTTCTTCCCGCCGCTTCGCCTAACCTCTTCTCTCTGAATTCTCCTCTACTTTTCGCCGCAGCAGCATATTACCGCGACTCTTTCTCTTCCATCGCTTTAGTTACCTTTTCCACCGCCTTTTTAATTTTCGCTAGCCTTCACTGTATTGTCTTTGCTGCTTTCAGTTCCAATGTGCGTTCATGATAATCGTACAATATCCTCACAGTCACACCCTCCACTCTTTTAAATAAATCAAGTATCTTACTCGATACGTTCTTGGAAATATTGTTTGTTGCCTCCGACCATAATACGTGCTCCTCCTTTCCTCAGTTCTTGTATATACAGCAACTCCCGCATTGCAGGCTGTTCCTCGTCCCTCAAGGTTTTGTCATATTTCTCAATAATTTTCTCTATTTCTTTTCTCTATCATTTTCCCTTATTCATTGATCCCGCGTTGGCTCCGCCCTCGTGCATATCCATCCTCACGACCTCTTCCGTTTCGTCGTACCTCCCTCCGTTTTCTTTCCTTCTCACTCTCCCCTTCCTTGGAACTTCTGAGTGATCGACCTTACATTTCCCGATATCGTTCCAGAAGGCTCCCTTCCCGAAGGTCCCGCTGCAGATGCCCCCGGTCCAGGTGTCCTCGCCCCCGAGGGTTGTCCCTTTGGCGGCGAATGTTTCAACCTGTCCATGTTTTTCCACTCCGCGAAGCGTTGTGCGATTGCAACCGTTTTTCCCGCTCAAAACGCTAAAGTCCCGCAAATGGGCTAAAGGGCTTCGCTAAGGGAGAGTCGATCAATTAGACATTTTTGAGAAAATTATAGGCGTTTAAGGCGGGCGGATTATTAAGAATGTCAACCATCGTAGTTGTCATTACGGTTGGTAGATAAGTAATAACAAGATTGTATTTAGCTTTGTCATTTGAAATTAGGAAAAGAGCGAATTGCGCTTCAATTTGTTTGATCTTCTTTATCTGTTTCTTGCATGATTAATATAAAATGTGCAAATTTAATAAGTGTTATATGAGTAAAATCTAGTTATTTATTGTTTTCTATGAGTCATAAACAGAAGGAAAATATCTGTACTCACACTAGGTTCGTCTGCTTAAAAAGGGCCGAAAAGTAAAGTAAAATACGCCGATAAGTAAAAATTAGCTTGATGGGCTCTTCATTGTCTTGAAAAATTCAGCAAATCGTTGAAAAACGACAGGTCGACAGGTTCGTTAAATGTATCTTTTCGATCTTGAAACCATTGATTAACTTCAATTTGGATTTTCTGTAATTCTTGTCTTGAAAAGTTGACTTCAATTTACGTTGAAATGTAGTACTGCATAACAGTCAGGCAATCATGTTGAGCTATCATATCGGGCAATCACTTCGAGGTCACTAAATTATATGGTAATATCCGTGTAATAAAAATAGTTTCTTTTAAATAATATAATTTTAAATTGAAGATAAAATAGTTATATTTAAAGTTATATTTTATATCTATACGTTTCACTCTTTTGTTGTTTAAGGGATTTCTAATTAACATATAATTCATCATACAATTTGATCTTTTTGACCATTATGTTAATATCAAGCAAAATCTTTTTAAATAATAAGCATTCTTGTACTGCCAAGCATGATGGTATTAATTCTGATTCATCACTCAATAAAGCAACAGTACTATGTTTTCGCATATTGCATAGAGTAGTATTACCAAAAACTTTGATTAAATAAAAAGTTCACTTTCTTTCAATATGATCCGATCTCCAATCTGAATCTACTTAACACTATTAGCTCCACATCTCTTCGCTTTTCATATCGTTATTCTAAATCCATAATTCCTTGTAAATATCTTCAAGCACTCTCTTCAAATTAATCCAAGCTTCTTCACGATTTACATCTTGATACCGACAAAAATAATTTATTGCATAACTAATATCTGGTCTAGAACCAAACATTAAATAAATCAAACATCCTATTAACTGTCTTACAGGTTTGTTTCCTTCAATCAAGTTTGGTGTTGAACATGATTTACAATTTTCAAAATGAATTTTTTTTAATATTCCTTCTAGATATCTCTGCTTACCTATATTCAAAACACCTACTAGTAAATTTCTATCATAATTTACCTCTAATCCTAAGAAAAACTTCGACGCCTTTGTCTTTCATTTCAAAGTGATTCATTAAATTGCTTTTACATTTTTCTATAGCTTCTAAGTTCGGTCCTAATAAAATAATATTATCGACATAATAATTTAATTATTGGTATATTATAACAATAATATTATAATATCATTATCATATAATTTTTTTTCTTACAATTCTCCGGAACGTTTGTTATAATCTTCTACGCTATTGATATCGTTAAACAAGCCGGTGTTACGGCTGATCCTTATGTGGTTATCGTACTTATAGCATCGACTAGATTAGCCGGAGCACTCGTAGTAAGTTCAATCAGTAAAGGACTTATTTTAGATACTTTGTTTTTAGTATATAGGGTTTCTCACGCAACTGGTTCGTTAGAACTTTATTGGCTTCCACTATTAGTAAATGTTTGAGATTTTGCCAGTAGGGGTTATTCATCATAATCTTCCGACGTAAAATATTTTCAAGATGGCTGCCACTTCCGGTCAACCGGAAGTAGGATACAACTTCGTTATTTTAAATGGAATGGTATAGTTTTTATTGAGTATTTTAATTCTACATGTTAAAATAAGTAGACTTTGATAAGGGTTGTTGGTACTTACCGTTTTTAGTTTTCGAGTTATTTTGATTTTAAGATTTTTTTGACAATTTTCAACATGTTGCTTAAAACCACATTTCTCAGTTCAAGCAAGAAAGTTAATAACTGGTACACTTACGCTCCAGACATTGCCAAATAGAACGCTACTACTCTCACCCCTCTTTCATATTCAGCGTGGTCACAAAGAGAATTGCCGTTCTTCCATATTCAATTGCAAAAAAGTCGAAAATTTTAAATGGAACACTCCATATTTTATTAGCCTATCCGATAAAGAATTTAATTCTCTACAAATTTGCAATACATGTCGATTCAATATTTAATGTCGACGAAATATTTATAACCTTCACGTGTTACAGGAGTTATAGGTCTACAAACAGATTCTAAATAGGTCTGCAGTTTTTAACTTCTTAACAGATAATAAATTTTGTCTCAAATTAGGTCCATACAGAACGTTTATACAGTGCGAGTCTCTAACTTGGAATAAATGCACTAAACCGAATACAGTGTTTTTTTTGGAAATATGCTAGAACACGTCGATTAGTATTTTAATCTGTCCTATTTTTCAAGTAAGAAAATTTTATACAGCGTGTCCCAAATCTGAGATATGACGTCATCAACAATTTTTTTAAATGGCAAGCCTAATTTTTTTAAAGTGTTTTTAAAGGGTATATCAAGTTAAATATGCGTACTAAATTTCAAATTTTTATTCCTTCTCACTAAAAAGATTTTACAACAAATAATAATTCGAAAAATCAAGAAATCTGAATCAACTAATCAACTATTTCCGCAGAAGTAATTAAAAATGTTCAACATGAGTTTCAGTTCCGTGTAGGGCATTGTCAGGTAGTACATGGACAACATTTTGAACATTTATTATGATTTAGTTGATTCATATTTCTTGATTTTTCGAATTATTATTTGTTGTAATATCTTTTTAATGAGAAGGAATCAAAATTTGAAATTTAGTACGCATATTTAACTTGATATACCCTTTAGAAACACTTTAAAAAAATTAGGCTTGCCATTTAAAAAAATTGTTGATGACGTCATATCTCAGAATTGGGACACGCTGTATAAAATATTCTTACGTGAAAAATAGGACAGATTAAAATACTAATCGACGTGTTCGAGCATATTTCCGAAAAAAACACTGTATTCGGTTTAGTGAATTTATTCCAAGTTAGAGACTCACACTGTATTATACAAGATTCGTTCATTCTTTACTATGCTATATATACAGATATATTTCCTATTCCTATTGTCTCAAGAATACAACCATTCTTTGCTGTGGCTATTTTTATAGGATTTCTTAACATTAATAGATTTTTAATTACCTGCTCATTATTTAAATGATCTGTACATCCTGAATCAATAAAGAATCTTAAGATTCCTAAGTCCAGTTCTGTTGTATCAGCTTCACCCACAAACCAAATACTACCATCCAGATTGTTATTATCACGTTTCTTTCCACTTCCAACCTTTGGTTGGTTTTCTGTGTGGTTACTACTTCATTGATTACCTCTTCATTTTGAGAAACTTCTTGGGTTACTTATATCACCATATAAGTATTGTTGTCTTGATTTCCATCTATTGCTTCCTTCTTCTCCTTTATTGTACTACCAGTCTTTGTTGAAATGACCTCTCTTACCGCACTTGTGACAGATTTTATCTCCCATGAAAGCCATTTGGTTGGTTTCTGGACTACCTTCAAACTTGTCTGTTTTTATTTTTTGTTTTTCATATTCTAATATTAATTTGTATTTCACTAAATTGTATTTTAATCTTCAGGAGGTTAATTTTCAATAACTATAATAATCGTCTCATACAACTTTGGTAAAGACATCAACGTATTACAAATCACGCCTTCACCTTTAACTTCTGCTCCACTTGCTTTTAATTGCCGTACTATTTCTTCAAATTCATTAATAAATTAATTTAGACATTAATCTTGTTTCATTTTCATTTTCATTGACATTTTCTTCTTTAAAAACATTTGACCTGGTAAACCTTTCTTTTGAAGACGTTCTTCCAATGTTTCTACATCTCATATGCAGTCTTCACGTAAATTTTCTAATTATCTGCTACACATTGAATTCTTATTGACTTTGCTTTACTGTCTTTCAAAGCTATTGGATAAACTTCGAAGGCGGAAGACTCACGCGTAGTTTACTTTGTTACGCTAGCATTCAAAAAATCTACAAGGTATATCTGTCAAAACGATTTTCACCTCTACAATGTTGAACAGCTTCAGCAAAAAATATTGAAGCTTGGAAAGAAATAACTCCCAAACATAAAAGAAATTTTGTATTTTCTATATTTATGATTACAAAATGATACATTAAGCAATGGGAAGATTATAAAATATTAGTTATATTTTTTCTGTAAACGTTAATAAAATGAAGATACAATTTTTTTAATAATCTTCAATCGATATAAATATGATAAATTATGACATTTTTGTTTTAATTTGCCCCAACCATTTTGATCACTCCTTCGGTTTAGAAGTGAAGGTGTTCATTTTTGTGTCGATACATAAACAATCTCATTTCAGTAAATGTGAGTTGATCTGCAGTTGCCGCGTAGAACAGGCTTTAGACTTCTTTAATCACAGGTTAAGAATACTTGTCGCAGAATATTTTAAATTTTAACCTCATTGACAACAAAATAAGGGGAGTTGAAATGTGAGTCACTTTGTCAATAAGATGAGATTAACATATCCTCTTTTTCTAATGTCGAGAATATGGCCAAAATAATGTTCGTATACTTATTCTAGGGCAAAAAGTATGAGGAAAAGTTTATATGAACATGTGTTGAATTATAACATTGTGATGTAGACTTTGCAACAAAAGTTCTTTTTGCCACTGACCTCGTTTACTTCTTAACACTTTCACAACCGCATGTTTAGGCAATAAAACATCGTTAGTGGCCGGCAATATTTTGGATAATAATGAATAACGTCTGGCCTACCCCACAAGAGTGCCACCGGCATACTACGATTGGCTAGCCTATGGTACCACACTGGTGTCAGCGGTTGTGAAAGTGTTAATGTGTAAGTTTCTATATAACGTTCTTGGCGGACTTATTTTTTTCTCTGTCTAATTTCGCTTTTTTAACCCTAGAATACTAACCTCTATTTATTGTGGCACGAATACTAACCATTCGTATTTTCCACGAATTTATTTTCAAATATATAAATCAAGTAACTTAAAACATATTATTGTTTAAATACTGATAAACGCTTTTATTGAAACATAAACTAATTTATAAATAACTGAACACGCAACTAAAATAGAAGATGTTCGAGAAAGGTGCTGATTTTAAAAATTAGTAAAATAGTGTAAATAGTGTATTTGAAAGTGTTTTAAATAAAAATATTGTAATTCTTACGTGACCATTTCTGTTTTATTATACGGAGCACGAAGTGATGTTGTACACACGTTAATTTTGACAATAATAATTAATAATAACAAATGAATTTCGCTTATCTTAGAAACTATTACAAAAAGCACTTGATCGTTATATATGATATGATATGCGGGCTGAACATTCCACCCACCAACAAAAATGTGAGCAAAAACATTTTTTTAAATACATTACAAATAAGTACCGTTGGCAACAATGGATTGTTAACCTAACCTATACAATTTGACATTTATTTTGGTACTACGCAAAGTTTGGTTAACGGCCGCGTCAAACAACCGGTTTTTGTTCGGACCTTAACAACTCGAACAACCCCAGGATGAATTTGTTCGATTCTTCCTAATGCCCATTGTAATGGAGGACGATGCTCGTTGCGGATGATGACCAAATCTCCAATAGATGGATTACAAGTAGCACGATTCCATTTTTCTCGTTGTTGGAGCGTGAATAAATACTCGTGATGCCACCGTTTCCAAAAATCTTGGACCATCCTTTGCACTAACCTCCAACGATCCAGTCGGTTAAAATTGATGTGAGTCCAATCAGGTTCCAAAACGGGAGAAGTGATAGGTTCCAAACATAAAAAACGTGCTGGAGTTAGCGGTTGAAGGTCATTGGGGTCATTAGTAAGAGCTGATAAGGGCCTGGAATTAAGAATCGCTTCTATTTGAGTCAAAAGGGTATAGACTTCTTCAAATGTAAGCTTTTGTTCTCCAATTACTCGTAATAAGTGGGCTTTTACAGATTTTACACCGGCTTCGGCAAAGCCATTAAAATGGGGTGTTCCAGGAGGATGAAACTGCCATTTTAACTCCAGTTTTTCATCAGCAGCTTGGACCATTTGTTGAAGTTGATTATAGGCACCGATGAAATTGGTTCATTGATCGGATAGTATCATAGTGCATCGGCCACGGCGAGAAGTAAAACGACGTAAGGCGGCAAGAAAGGCTTCTGTAGATAAATCTGAAACTAGTTCCAGGTGTGTATAGCTTTGGTAGATGTACAAACAAAGACACATATGTAAGATTTAACAGACCGAGCTCCACGACAACGACTGATTGTTGTATAAATAAGTCCCGCAAAATCCACTGCCACAATGGAGAAGGCCTTTACTTCAGATACGCGGAATTGTGGAAGATCAGCCATCCAGGGAGCATACGACCTTGGTTTGCATCGGAAACATAGGAAACATCTAGACACGATCCCATGAATGACACTCCGAGAAGCGATGATCCAATATTGTTGCATTACTAAAGCTTGCAAAGTACGTTGCCCAGGATGAAGGTATTTCTTATGTATATTGTAATGAGAGGTTAAGTTCGGTCGCGAAGATGCGCCGCGAAACGCGATAAAGCGCGATTGGCCGACGTAGCCCAGGGAGGTGTCGCCGTGGGGGGATCCTATAAAAAGAAAAAATGTTAATTATAAGTTAGTCAAGTAATGAGTTAAGTATTGTACTTACCGTGCTTACTCCAGCAATAAATGTAATAAGTTTTCCAACCTTGTGTTGATGATTGCTGCCCCTACATACCCTACCCTCTGAGGAAACCCCCCAATACGCTACGAGGGCGTAACAATATCTTCTACAATTAACTCACTTACACGACTGTTTTTAGGTAATAAGACGGGATGTTTATGGTCAAAAGGTATTTGTGCGTGTTTTAAACGACCACCCACCCTAATTAAACCATCTTTATCCAAAAAAAGGAGCAAGTTTTCGAAAAGACTTCTCATGGATTTGATTATTTTTGAGCGAAGTGAGTAGTAATGAAAAGTGTTGTGTTTGTACATGACGAAGAATCGTTACTAAGGCCTTTTGAGTTTCCAGAGGAGATAATGGAATGATGGAATATTTTTTATTGTTTCGACAATGATCAATAAATCTTTGGAGGTAAGGGACATGTGACTTCACTGTAAATAATCTCGCATAAAGTCTACATAATCATTCCGTAGTGACGGATTTTGTAGCAATCGTTTTTCAAGAGATAAAATGCGTTTTAATGCAGTTGAATACGAATTTCCTAGAACTGGCGTCGATTTCTTAAATGGTAAGGCTACTGTGAATCTACAAATGGCGGTACGTTGATAATTTTGAGTGAAATGTTTTTTGCATTGTTCTTCTTCAGGTGTTAATGTCACTCGATTCGAAATAGATTCAATTTCCCAACATCTTTGAATTGATCTATCTAACGACGCGTCTGTGGTGGATAAGTACGTCGAGGGTGATTGAGAACAAACGGATGATCCTCCCATTACAATTCAACCAAAAATGGAATCAACAGCAACTGGATCGTTGGAATCGCCTCTAAGGCGTGCTCCAGTAAAGATTTGAGGTACTAGTTCTGCACCAAGAAGCAAATCTATGAATATGAAAGAAGCTTCGTTGCTTCGAATTGGTAAATGCCTCAAATGGGAGTAAAAAGGAATGATTGAGCAAGTCACAGGTTGTTGAGAATAAATGCTTGGGGTGAAGATTGCTGTAAATTCTAAAGATAGTGCTTTTTCTTGAAGTGGCTTTACAAAACATTCTACGGAGCCTTTGGTGCACATGGAAGTCATGGAATTCAGGCCTTGAATCTCCACACACTCAGTTTGTTTCCTAGGTAGATTAAGTCTTTTGGAGAGCTTATCCGTAATAAAGTGGACATACTTCCCGAATCAATTAACGCATTCACTTCATGGAAATCTCCGTAACGGTCTCTAATTTTCAAACTGGCGATAGGTAGAAGCACGTTACGTTGATTTTTAGAAACCAAAGTTTGGTTCTTTTTACAGGAAGTCCCGACATGGACACTGGATGACGTTGGCGCATTCAGGTGAAGTAGACTGTGATGATTTTGACTACAAGTGTGACATCTTTTTTCGATGAACAATTTGGAGTGTTATGCTTGAAACTAAAACAATTTCTACACAAGTTGTGTTCTCGAGCAAAAGTCAATCGCTCTGGAGACGATTTTGATAGAAAATCAGGACATCGATAGATGGGATGAGCTGATTTACATAAAAAACATTTAGTTATCGCAGTCGACGAATGAATAGTTCCAGTCTGTGTAATGTCACTAGTTTCGTTTTATTATTAGAAATCGGTTTAACTCGATTAAAGGAAATCGTTTCGGGTTTTGGTAATAAAACGAATTCTAACGCTTTTACTTTTTTCTCCAGGAATGTCATAAGATGACGATAAGTAGGAATTTCCAATGCGGTATGTTCAGATTCAAATAACGTTCTGGTGGAGACATCCAATTTTTGAAGAAGTAAAGTAAAAAGTAGAAAATCCCATTGATCGACGGGAAAATCCAAATTCCGAAAGCCTTCCACGTTTTCATGAAACATGTCAATAAGAAATCGGACACTTTTAGCTGGGTCATCTTTTAAAGGTTTCAAGTTCATCAATTCATTGAAATATAATGTTGCCAAATGCCGTTTGTTTTGATAACGACCTTTTAACGTTTCATAACATAGATTAAATATAATATACTAATATAGATAGGCAACTCCCGACCTTTAATGTTGACAATGTTTTTAGTTCAACCCGCACCGCATTTGGCGCTAGTGAGCAAACGCGGGAATTTTTAAAATCTTTAAAATAAAATGTTATTCCTATTTATTACAAAACCATGCATGGTAAAATTAAGGGGTAACATCTAAGTAAATGTTTGAAAACATGAAGTAGCTTTGGGATCTTTATTTAGCGAAACAACAAGACATGGAATAATTTGGTTTTATAGGTTTTAATGTACGTCCTTTAAAATATATAAAAATGAATTCTGCATTTTGTTTCTTTTAATATGGTGGCATTAACGCTGGCCAAGTAGACAAGTGTTTTCATAACAAACTTACACGGCTTGCAGCAGAACTGTCGTATACTTCCACTGAGGACAAAGAATTTTTTTTTCTTTTAATCTACATTATATTTGCTAGAGAAGTACATAGGTGTTCGTTAAAATATTGATATTTCTACAAATGGCAAGCATTCAAACAAAAGCATCAATTTTACTCAATAATTTCAACAAAAAAGTATTTTTTTCAACAAAAGTTTTTAACCGATCGTAAAAACCCTATGTACTTCTTTAGAGAATTTTGTTTAGAATATGCCGTAAAAATTTCTAAACGCTTGGATAAGTTTTTTTAAAGTTATACTGCAAGCCAATTTGAAAACTGTAATTTTGAGAAAATCGCATTTAAAGTTCACACTAATATTTCGTGTTGCTTAACCAACCTTCCCATTTTTGACATTACTCTGCGATGCCTGCACCATACAACTGCCCTTCTACATGAATATCTTCTTCCTGTTCAAGTCTTCTCGAAAAAGTTGAGGCTTTACGTGCCTCCTTGGCGGCATCAGTAAGGGAGCATTCGGAAAACTTGATGCGGCGTGCATCGCTTTCGACGCAGAAATTATGGCAATTATGACCTACAGTTAATTGTAACCTTTGCATGACAGCCATAATACTTGATAATCCATAATTAAGAATGCGCGTTGCGAGGTTAGTACTGATGTCAACCAATTTCTTCCCACTTGATATTATTTTTGGGGCGATGGACCAAACCGATGAATTAAAATTTTCATTACTGTTTTGTGTAAAACCTCCTAAACAGCGGTTGAGTAAGTCATCCCTATTCAAATCGTTATAAACCGGTTTTACAGTGCCAACTTAATTTGTAAAATATTACCGACATAATTTACACAAAAATCTTGAACGTGTGTCGTACGTTACTTTCTAAGTCGTCTGTAAGTACCACTTAAAAAATTTTTTTTGTGTAATAGCAGTTACACTTTATTTTTAAGACTTTAAAGCATCATTTAAGGTAAAAAAAAATTTCAATTTTTTAAAAATTTTACTTAGATGTTACCCCTTAAACAAAAACAAATTTTGCTTGTAGCCTGTTTGTTTTTGTTCAATTTCATCATACACAGCTTAAAAAATACAAAAGGGTTTAAAGAACAACTCAAGGACACTCTCCAGTACAATTGATAACACAACTTTATTCTCGTCGATCTTATTCTGGCGGTGGTTAATAACAAAACAATTTTTAACAACAAAATAATATTTTGAATAAGGACATAAAAAGAAACCTCTCATCTTTAGCAAATCTACAGTTCCCATATCTCGCGATGCTAGTGAAATCAAAGATTCCCATAGTTCCCATCAGAGCCTTTCATCTTTGGACGTATTTCTGGACATACGTGACAATATTCCAATCATTGGATACTAATGAACACAAATTGCGACACTAAATACGATGTTAACATTTTTTTCAAGAATTTCAATACAATTACGATACTTCGTTCACTCGCGTATTTGACATATGTACATGTCAGATATTATGTTGGACATCTCAATGTCAGTGCGTTTCATTTTGGCCGGTAAAGAAGCTGTTATTTTCAGCTTTAAAGTATCGAGAGCAAACTTCAATATATGAGGGCACTGGTTATAATATGAATAGGGGTGGAGTGGAGACAGCGCAGGCGCAAAGGGATTATATGAAATTTTAAAAATGTCTGTGTGTGTTGAACTCGGTCAGGTCATTAAGTAATATGTCATTGTTTTTACTTTTTGGTAGATGTAGTATTCTTCATAAAAATCTAAAATCTTCGATTTACCCAGTTGTCTTATGGTGGGTTTAGGAAGTCAAACTTAACCGTAACCTTAGCTGTAGTAACCATCAAATTTGCCGTAATTTCTAGGCATTGCCAAAACGCTTCTATTGGAACAAAATAGTTGAACATTTTTTAAATACTAGACTTACTGCTACGGTTACGATTACAGCCTTTACGTTTGGCATCCTAATTCCACCATTAGTAAAGTACCATTTGTTAACGTTGGCTGAATGACCTTCTGATTTTAAATGTTTGTAGAAGTTTTCCAACTTCTACTTTGGTTTACTGAAGTGTTCCTTAAATCTAGCATTTAAGTTCCGTCCTGTTTGCCCTATATATAGTTTCTCACAGTTTTCACATTCAATGCTGTATACACCACTGAATTCTAGGTCATTAAATTTATGTTTATTGTTTATAACACCTGAAATGAGTCTATTCCCGGATTTGAAGGTTATAGTTATGTCTCGTTTCAATAAATTTTTCTTAAGATTATGGTCTAAAGTAGGGTTATAAGGGATTGAAAGGAATTTGAGTGGAGCTGAGTAGTGTGGGTAAAGTATTTTATTAATGATGCCTTTAAACGTCCTATCATAGATTTGTTGTAGTTCTCTAACATTATATCCGTTGTTAAATCCTATCCTTAGATTTTTACGAAGAATACTACATTCATCTAGCAAAAAGTAAAAACAATGACATATTACTTAATGGCCTGACCGAGTTCAATACACACAGACATTTTTTAAATTTCATATAATCCCTTTGCGCCTGCGCTGTCTCCACTCCACCCCTATTCATATTATAACCAGTGCCCTCATATATTGAAGTTTGCTCTCGATACTTTTATCCTCATTCATCCCGTTACAATAAATTTATGTAAATACTATTTTACGAAGATTCGTCTAATTTCCGATTTATCTTTGTTAATTCTATGTTATTTTATTTTAGTCTGGCGTTTTCTTTGATTGTATATCTCATAACCTACAAATATTTAACACATGTTTACGAATTAAACTCGTCTGTTGCGTTTATGTTAGTACCTTTATACATTGCGACTTTATATGGATGGTTTGATGCTGCTGTTCCCCTTTTATTGTTAATTGACGGTAATTTTACTTTTTATTTAACTAATTTTATGTTAATTTAATTTTGTTTTTCCCGCATACTCGCACTTATTTTAATTTTTTAACTTGTCATTTTAGTTAACTTTTCTTCGTTCTTATGTTTAATATTACAATTCTGTTCACCTTTTCAGTCGTGCTTGAAGACAGACTTTATAAGTCCGAAATTCGAATAGCACAGAAATAAATAATATTTTTTCATCGTTTATACTGTTTTTTATTTTATCTGCTAATATAAAGACATGGTCAAGAAATGAATAAAATCTATGGAGGATTTTTCGAATAATTTAAGAAAAACTCATGAAAAATATGATTTTTAAAGTCCTCTAGCGGCTAAACTAAGCAACTTTGTATACAAATAAGTTGGGTTAAATCATCATATTTTTGACCAAGGGATCTGTGGTATTCTGTTGTACACGACATTTCCGGACAGCCTGTATACAACTCTGCCCTATACACACAAACATTCCAGAGACACTTATTCACTTCGCTTATTCACTTTCGCATAAAACAAAAAATTATAACGAATCGACTACTTTTTGATAGAATATATTGTTTCCAGGATAATTGTCCTTTCCACATTAGCAATGATTCATCAATGCAACTATCCATTTCCGGAATATATAAAGCTTGACATTTTTTCACAATATTCTTTATAACCGTTTTAATTTTAGTTACCTTGGTTCTTGCCTCTACCTGATCACAAAGTTCGTTATTCTTGAAGTGGAGAAATTTGCACAACAACGAAAATCGGTCGGCTGAGATCAATTTAGAGTAAAACGGCGTACTAACGGATCCCTTTTTTGAAAAATACGATTGTAAAGTTGGCTTTTTGCGATGACCTTCAGGATCAAGATAGCGATAAAGCATCGAATCTCATTGTTATTTCTTGGGTGCTATTTCATCATCTTTGATCGCGGTTTTAGATTCGGATAGTTTTGCAAAAATTGATCGGCGCATAAATTCGTTTGCGTTATAACACTAGTAAACACATAGTCTAAATATTTTTCTATATAAAACAAATGCTTGTTCCTAAACCTCCTGGGTACTGTTTGTTGTTGGCCAAGGTTTACAGAAAATCGAAATGGTTGTCTGGTACTTTCTGTGATACCCCACGTAATATTTGCATCCTGGTTTTCTTTCCCAAGTTCGTCGCCTTCGCAGCCAGTATCTTCCGATATACTGGTATCGGTTTGAGTGTCAGACTGGGTGTATTCATCGCTAACGTCCTCAGAAGACGATGAGAGTACCATCGGGGACCGTTTTGTCCCCGGTCTCCCCTATTCTAACAATAAATGTCCTAAGTTGTTAAGTATGTTCTGAATGGTATGGAGAGTAGCTTTATTTCCCTTAAAAATAGTAAGGATATGGTCAACATAACGGCCGTAAAATTTAATGTCTTGAGTGAAAAGTTGGTACTTCTCTGAAAATAATTGTTTTCCGAAGTAATCAACATAAAAATCTGCTCATAAGCCAGAAAGGGAGGTCCCATAGAAAGTCCGTCTTCCATAAAACATAAATTGTTATTGAAGATAAAATGTTTTTGATCAGTAGGTAATTGTGGCTCTTCTCTCTTGGTTCTTCTATTAGAGATGTCTCGAGAAGTTAAGTATTGGACATTATTTTTGTGTTTTGTAAGGTACCTACTTGCTACTTCAATAGTTGTGTTTGTGAGGTTATTTATATACAGGTGTCCTGGAAAATGTGGGAAATCTCTTGGATTCTGATAGAACATTAAAAAATATGATTACAAGTTCCCATAATTTCTTTTCCTAGCGGCCCTCCCCTCGGAGATACGACCTCCTAAAAGAAGCCACTGGAAAACAATTTTTTTAAATGAATTTTAAAGTACTTAATTTAATTTAATGAAAATTTAATATGATAAACAGTAGTAAGGGCCGCTTAAAAAAATGACCTTAAAACATAATTAGTCTCTTTAGTTTACCAAGGGCGCACTAGGTTGTACATTTTATTGCTTAAATTTTTAACACCCTGTATGGTAAGGAGTTAAAAAAAATAAATTTAGATACCTTGAATATTTAGCTAAAGAAAAGGTACTTTTATTCAGTGTCGATAAAATGAACCGTTTTCGAGAAAAAAAATTGTAAAAGAAACCATCAAGATTAAAAATTTATTAATATTTCGTAGGTACCATAGTAACAGTGCTAAATTTTTTGTCTGCAACATCGGTATTAAAAAAGAGCGGTTTTTACAAACGTTACTATGGTAACGTTACTATTAAGACGAAATATTAATAAATTTTTAATCTTGATGATTTGTTTTACAATTTTTTTCTCGAAAACGGTTCATTTTATCGACACTGAATAAGAGTACCTTTTCTTTAGCTAAATATTCAAGGTATCTAAATTTATTTTTTTTAACTCCTTACCATACAGAGTGTTAAAAATTTAAGCATTAAAATGTACAACCTAGTACGCCCCTGGTAAACTAATGAGACTAATTACGGTTTAAGGTCACTTTTCTAAGAGGTCCTTACTACTGTTTATCATATTAAATTTTCATTAAATTAAATTAAGTACTTTAAAATTTATTTTAAAAAAATGTTTTCCAGTGGCTTCCTTTAGAAGGCCGTATCTCCGAGGGGAAGGCCGCTAGGAAAAGAAATTATGGGAACTTGTGATCATATTTTTTAATGTTCTATTAGAATCCAAGAGATTTCCCACATTTTCCAGGACACCTGTATAAATTTTTAAAATCGAATGAAATAAGTTGGGGTTTTGTTGTCAATTTTAAAGGATTTATGTTTGTTGGCAAGAGAAGTGGAATTTTGTATTGAACATTCGGAATTAAATTTGAAGTTCTTAATGAGGATGGTATGTAAAAATCTGCTAAGTTATGTGTGGGTGTATTGTGGATTGAAGAAATGGGTCCTGATACTTTTATCTGATTTATGCAATTTAATGTAGCTCTGAAGAATTGCAAGTTGAGGCTTCAAATTGATTAAGTTTATATAATGAAAATTAAATTCGCATCTAAGTGGTCTTTTGAAATATTTTTGTTTTTTTTTATTTAACTTTTCTGTAGGGTCTGTTTTTATTATATGTATATTGTTACCAACGAAAAATCCCAAGGTATCATATATGTAAGAGTTTTTGTTTATAAGAGCTAGTCCTGCGTTTTTGTCACATAGAGTTACAATTATGTTATCATTTAATGCGTTTTTTATTGAGTTTATAATTTGCTGGTAGCCTTGGTGTTGTTTTTTGTATTCATTGACAGTTGATATATTTGTTTGCTTATAACGGGGATGCGCTCTGTTTTTATACTATACTTTGTATATTTATACAAATTTCTATAATTGCCTTTTTAGATCTATAGATAGATTGATATATTTATTATTGTATAGTGAAAGTTTGTGTCCTAACTGTAAAAGGGTTTGTTCTTTACTATCAAGAACTATTTCCTATAAGTTATTTACTCTAGGGGCAAATTCAATATCTGATAAATTTGAGTGGTTAATATTAGTTAGTGATTCTTTAGAAGCTATTCTTTCCACATTAAAAAAGTGTTGATTATTTATTGTTTTTATATTAAATTTGTTATTGTTGTACTGCTTAGACAATAATGTTAACTTTAAGTCGTGTTTTTTCTTTAAGATCTAGTTTTTATAAAAGATTTCTTCATTAAATTTAGTTAGAATCAGACCTTTTCCTTTATTAACCACCGAAGAATGGAGAAATGTATAGCACAATTAATTAAAATAATGTTACATAACAACTCATCATTTTACCCTATATTTATAAAACTTTGTTAGGATGAAAAAGGGGTATCAAATCACGGCAATGTTTTCTAAATTGTCCCGCTAAAGCCAAAGTTTTTGCCCCGCTAAAGCCAAAGAATTCGATGTTTTTGTTTGAACCGCAATATCTAACTTTCAGAAGATTTAAAATTAAAATCATCAAATTGGCTCTCAGTTGCCATTGGCCATTGCTGAATACTTTTAGTTGTTACTTGCAGCCGTTGTTTTTTACTTTCCAAAAACTTATTGTACGTCTATGCATCGATTATATTGTATTTGTCAATTGTTGTCCCACCTATCCTTACATCATCTTTCCAGCGCACAGTGGGGCAAGACCGGCTTAAACGTGGCAAAAAATCAAAAATTAAATGTAAAATATAAGGTTTTTATTATCTAACTTAGGCTAACCACTATCCTTTGCACCGTTTATGACAATAACCTTTCGCCTTTGATATAAATATTTTCTTATAAAAATTATTTAATTGTTGCAACTTTTTGAAGTACACATTCCGAGCATATCCGTTACATTTAATTTGGATTAATTATGGTCTGTATACAAGTCGTACTTTTGTAAAACAGTTGATCGTTGGGTTAACACTTTGCCGTCCGCACGATTCGTAAATATTATTTCGCTTGGCGCCGGCAGCGCTTATTCCGATCACTTGACCTGTCGCCGGCCGTTTTTGACATTATTGAGAGATTATAAATTAATGTTAAGTTTTACTAATCTCATCGTTAGTTCTCATAAGTTCTCAACACTGTTCCCCTACTCGCATGAAATTTCGAAGATATACATACAGGGTGTCCCAACGGTTCGAAAAAGGTCCATAACTTGTTTATTATTAGAGATATTGACATTTTCCTTTTTTTAGATTATAGCTGTAATGGTACTACACATTTTTAAAATATTGCGACCTATTTACAGGTGTTCCAAAATTACAAAAAATACTAAAGTTACGATTTTTAAAATGGAATGTACCCGATTTTATTTTATTCTTGGATTCTATGGTACAATAAGATTCACTTTTATACAGGTCGCTTTTGCCAAAACTGCTAGTAAATTTGATTTATGACACTTTTTTTGCCAGAATTTTTAAATGCGGTAGTCCGTTCAAAAATTCTTATTTTCAATATCCTTGTCTTGTTGTCAAAGTAATTGACACCGTTTGATTGTTGAATGTTTCTTGGATTTTTAAAATGTTTACTCAATGATCTGTTTAGTCGCATTTGTCTACTGCGATTTTTTAAATATTATAAACTGAAAATGTCGAAAACTCATTCGTTTTTAAATGGTAACCCCTATTTGATATTGTATTGGTCAAAAGTTATTTTGACAATCTTATTTTACCTTATTATGGATGGAAAGTTTGTCAGAATAACTTTTGATCACTACAATAATAAATCGACCACTGCATTTCGAAATTGTGGCAAAGAAACTAGCATAAATCAAATTTCTTGACACTTTAGGTAAGAACGACGTCTATAAAAGTGAATCATATTCTACCATATAATTCAAAAATAAAATTAAGTCGGGTACATTCCACTTAAAAAATCGTAATTTTAGTATTTTTTATAATTTTGAGACACCTATATATAAGCAATATTTTAAAAATGTGTGGTACCATCACAGTTATAACTTTAAAAAAGGAAAAGATCAATATCTCCAATAATAAACAAGTTATGGAGCTTTCTCAGATCGTTGGGACACCTGTATGTAAATAAATACAAAATTTGTTTCTTTTATATATTTGTTTATTTACATTTTCTTTGGTACTTAGTATTTCTTTTTCGTATGGTACGCTGCAAAACAGTGTCCAAGATGTAAGGCAACTCCACAAGACTTGCACATTAAGTTTGTCATTTTTCTTTTTTTGTTTTTGGGACATACACGGCAGTCTCTTCGTTTTCGTTTATTCGTTTCGGAAATGAGGACTAGTTGGTGTTGCTTTATGTGACCGGAAAGTCTGTCAATCGGATCATGATGAGACGCACGCGATGTAGTGGCAACCTCCAAGTTTTGCTCAGAAGCAGGTGCATGGTCTTTTATCCACGAATCGCACACTTTCAATAAAAAATCGTGAAATCGAAGACTCTTTTGTTTTGTATTGAAATATTGCTATGTACGGAATGCATTAAATAATGCGCAATTAAAAAGGTATATGCAAACTTTTTTTGACCATTTTATAGATTTTCTGTATATAGGGTAATAACTCAAATATTGGTCTGCCCGATCCACTCCTTTCATGTATTTGTTATAGTCTAATACACTTTCAGGTTTTTTTTATTGTGCAATTAGTTTTTCTACATGTTCTTTGCGTGTTAATCAAAGTGGCATTATGTATTGTAGAGATGATTCGTATCGTTTTAGTTTTCGAAGCTCTCCATACCTGTACGAGTACTTCACCTTTCCGTTGATGACAAGCTTCAAATACATTGACATTTGAAGCTTGTCATCAGCTTGAATCATTTATTGTTCCACAAACTCGAATTTTCTTCTCAAGCAAATTCTCTGCAAGTTCAACACTGTTGTAATAATTATCCATGTAGAGGTGATGCCACTTTCCATAGGAAGGCGTCAATAGTTTCATTACAGTTTCTGCTAAGGGCTGTCCAGCGCCGGAATATATCTTGAATGAAGAAATGTATCCCGTAATCGAATCACACATGCGAATGAGTATGCCATATTTCGTAATTTTCGACGGATTGTAAACTTTAAAACTCAACCGTCCACGCCACGGTATCATTCCTTCATCAATTGAAATGTTTTGACTTGGATTAAAATTTTCTTTAAACTTTTTGGAAAAGTAATCAATTATGAATTGCACTTTGAAAAGCCGGTCGTCATTATTCGGTTTATTGTTGTTGTCAGAAAAATGTAAAAATGATAATATTTGTCTGAATCGGTTGCGGGACATCGTTTTGCGAAATATCGGCATGTCTATCAACGGATTCGTTGACCAATAGTCATCGATCTTTGCTTTTTCTACAATACCCATAAGCATAACAAGCCCAAACCATTTTCTCAGTTCGAGCGCCGTAACATCCACAAATGTGGCATTTTTTTATCCTGTTTCCTTTTGTCGCAATTTTGACTGTGGTACTCGTTAGTTTCATTGCAAATATATTCAAATAAATCGTTCCCAATATATAATCCTGTGATATCCTCGACGCTCTGTGTATCCTTGGGAGATACCTTTGGACCCGGGAATCCTACAAATTCATTATTGGTCCTCGGTAAATCAAATTCTGACCATTGTGCAGTGTCTTCTTCGTCTGACTCATCCGAATCAGTTGGCAACCGTAGTGTTCGCCGAATTCTACTAGCAAGTATTTCACTATCTTCCGACAATTCTGCTTCACTTTCACTTTTTTGATCTTCAATGTCTTCCCAATCGGCCAAGTCGTCCGGAACGTCAGACAAGACGTCCGCGCATTTGTCGTAAATATTTGTATCGTCTCTTTCGTGCGCCATGATAAAAGGTGCACAAGAACTTATACATATAAAAAACTTGATGAATTGTGTAACTTTTTTGTTACCGAAACAAAGCACCAACAGAAAACAAAATACTCCTAAAGTGCTGTCGCCAACCAGTGAGCGATACTGTGCTCACGACACCACTGACACCACTGTAATGTCACCGACCACTGAGGGATGCTATGCACACGACACCACTGTAATGTCGCCGACCAATGAGGGATGCTATGCACACGACACCACTGTAATGTAGCCAACCAATGAGGGATGCTATGCACACGACACCACTATAATGTCGCCGACCAATAGGGATGCTATGCACACGACACCACTGAGCGATGCTATGCACACGACACCACTGTAATGTCGCCGACCAATAGGGATGCTATGCACACGACACCACTGAGCGATGCTATGCACACGACACCACTGTAATGTCGCCGACCAATAGGGATGCTATGCACACGACACCACTGAGCGATGCTATGCACACGACACCACTGTAATGTCGCCGACCAATAGGGATGCTATGCACACGACACCACTGAGCGATGCTATGCACACGACACCACTGTAATGTCGCCGACCACTGAGGGATGGTATGCACACGACACCACTGTGGTGTCGCCGGCCGTTAACCGCTAGTTTGCGCACATCACCACTGTGGTGACGCCGGACGGCATGGTGTTAAAATAATCTTCAATAATCAATTTAAAATATTAAAAATTTCCCAGTTTTTTTTCAATTTTTTTTTGCTGTCGATATCTTTTTATTTCGTAGCAGCTCCTAAATTCATGAAGTTGGTCTGGGGTTAAATTGTAGTATGGCAAGTCAAGGGTATTATAAATTTTTTTCTTAATGTTCTTTTTAAGACTGCCAAGTTCTGCCTTCTATTATTTTTCTATCTTTCATGACTTTCCAAAAACTATTTCCTTTTAATTCCGCATAACCCCTTTCCTCCACAATATAGCGGACAATACCTATTTGTTCTTCAATTTTATAAACTTTCCCCTCACCAACCATATTTTTATTTTTGGAAATTTCTGTACTATAATAATTCTTCTATAATAAACCTTCTCGACAGAGATAAATTAAAAATATAACACAATAAAATAAAATTTTTTTTTGTGGCGTACTCCGTTTGGAGTTCGCGATTGGCTCCCAAAACTAATAATGTTTCTCGGGCGCCACCTTTTTAAAGAAGTAAGGTCTTCTGTATCCTCGAGTAGCTTTTAGACAGTGGAGAAAAAAAATATATGTCCAGGGTTTCAACGGGTTAATGATGAAAGGAATATAGAACGGGAAATTGAAATGCAGATTTAAACAATATAAAAACAATCTTTATTGAAACCAAACTCAAAATCTTTAATAAACAGAAAAGAGGGGAAATTTTGCTTTATTCAAAAAAAAAGGTCGAAATTGTTTTAAAATAAAATCGGGGGGGTTTCTTATTTTATTAGCAGAGACTTTCTGATAATTAACAAATTTTGATTTTCTTAAAATAATTAAACCGGTATAGCAACGGTACGACAGTTTGTCATAGAAGACAATTTTGCTATAGGAATTCTCAACGTATAGCAAAACAGAAATAGATGCTGTAGGAATTCTCGCGTACAGCGGAAAGAAGATTTTGCTATAGGAATACTCAACGTATAGCAAAGAGAAATAGATGCTGTAGGAATTCTCGCGTACAGCGGAAAGAAGATTTTGCTATAGGAATACTCAACGTATAGCAAAGAGAAATAGATACTGTAGGAATTCTCACGTACAGCGGAAAGAAGAGAGTTTTGCTATAGGAATACTCAACGTATAGCAAAGAGAAATAGACAAAATAAGAGAATTAAAAAAAAAAGGAAAAGTCTCTACTAATAAGAAATAGCGTACTTACGAAAAATAAAATCTGTGCGATTTTCGACGAACTTTCGGACTACGGTCGCACACTATGACGGCGTCAGAAACTAAGAGAGCAAAATCAAAATTTTTGGGCCTTTTATAGGCGACGGGGTTGAAAACTTGTTCAGACTGAGTGGGGGAGATATTTTTCGCAGAAAATTATTACCAAATATGGTAAAGATGCAAATTACGAGACGTTCTAATTATTCTAGCGGCTTCAAACTTAAAAGTAAAATACCACGTGCATTGATAAATTAATACTTAATGACTATTAATTAACAGCGAAATTATACAAAAGTAAAACACAAGTGTGAAGCATTAACATCTTTATAAATAGTAAACGTGTAAAAGTGCGGAAGACTTCAATAAACTAAGTTTTTGCTAAAAATTTTACAATAATGAATTAATTAATATAACTTGTTAATGACTAATCAGCGGGATACGAAAATAGTTCAACGATCATTATGATTGGTTTATAACAAAATGTAATTAGATTTATATTTCGGACGGGTTTAATTCCGCAGTGACTAATTAAGATCAGTCAATTAACATACAAGACTTATTTATTCAAAAGTAATTCTTCTGTTAGGCGGAAGAGCAAATCTTAAATTAGGGATACATTGCAAGTACAATAATTTATGTGGACTTTATATGGTCAAAAATTAAGGAAATTAATAAACGGCGTGGTAGAAGTCTATTTTTTAGAACATTTTTATTTACTTTTATTTATTTATGAAAAGGTCGGTTTTTAACATTCTTTATAGAAAAGAAATCAAGGGAAATGATAAACTAAAAAATCTGACTTTAATTAGTTAATTACGGAAAATAAAATGAAATGGAAAAAGGGTGGTCTATGCAAGGGGTTTAATAATTTCGAAAATATAATGAAATTTTATCAGTAGTAGGTTTGGCTGCCTAATCGGTGGAACTTAAAAATAAAAATTCTATGGAAAATGAAGAAATTAAATAATTTTTGTAACTTCGTTACAAATTCCCCTCTTACTTCGGAAAAAAAAGATTCTCTCTTTTTTTAAACTAAATAGACATGAGAACGGGGGGAGAAAAAAAAATCAAAAATTAGTATCTTCGTTCGGATCGGCATGGGGACTCTTCTCGAACTTCGGCATTGTTACCAGAAACGGCCGGTTTTAAATCTTTAATGTGTATACGGTACAGACGTTTCTTCCCGGTTAACGTTTTTAATTCATACACAACGGGGGAAAATATACGGTTTATGATGTAAGGTCCAGAGTATTTAGGAGCTAGTTTGGCCGCGAAGCCCTTGAATTGTGAAGAAAGAGGGTGTTCCCTCTTCATCACAAGGTCTCCTAGTTTTGGTTTCCATTCTCTTCGCCTTAGGTTGTATGAGTGACTCTGTTCGGTGAATCCTATTGCAAGTTGTAACTTCACGAATGAGGTTATCTCGGATAGTTGTTTCAGCCGTTCGGTGTGATTTTTCCGGTCTTGTGATAAATTAGCCTCTGTGGCTTCTGGAATTACCCGTTCTTGGTTATAAATGGCTTTTGGAGTTTCTAATTCCCTTCCGAAATTTAAGAAGGCCGGGGAGTATCCTGTAGTTTCCTGTCGCGCTGTGTTGATAGCAAAAGATAAATCCGGTAAAAGTCGATCCCAAAGTTTATGGTTCTCTTCGCAGAATTGAGCGACCATTGTTTTTAAAGTGCGGTTGGTCCTTTCAACCGGATTTGCTTGGGGGGTATAAGGCGGCGTTGTACGGTGATAGATTCCGAATTCATCTAGAAATTCTTGGAACTTGGTGCTGGTAAATTGAGTTCCGTTGTCGGATATAACGGTTTTTGGGCATCCGAATTTAGAGATTACATCCTCGTATAGAGCTTGAATGATCAAAGGGGATGTCGCGGAGCGCAGAGGCCGACATGTTACCCATTTCGTAAATCGATCTAGAAATACTACTACATAGCAATTTCCTTTTTGGGATCTTGGAAATGGTCCAATTAGATTCGTACTAATAACTTCCCATGGTCGGTTGTTTGGAAGCGGTTGCATTTTGCCGGGGGTTAATTGTGCAGCAATCTTATATTTCTGACAAGATTCGCAAGTTCTGACGTATTTAGCGATATCCCGGAACATTCCTGGCCAGTAATAATGTCTTGCAATTCGATTAGCGGTTTTTGCAATACCCATATGTCCTGCTGTCGGTTCGTCATGGTTTTCTTGAAGTACCTTTGACCTTTCGCCCTTCGGTACGCACAATTTCCAAGGGTCAGCCATATTCATTTCGTTGTAATCTAAGGAATCCCAGAAATGTCGGTACAGTTTTCCATCCTTAATACAGAAGTCAGGAAAAAGTTTCGGATTTGCTTCTACTTCGGCCAATTTATTTTTATACCAGTTACAATTTTGGGATGAATCGGAATTCAAGATGGTATTTAAAGGTAGAGGATCACGAGACAGTGTATCTGCTACTTTATTTAAGACTCCTTTTCGGTATTTGACATCAAAGTCGAATTGCTGCAGGTACATCGCCCATCTGGCGATCCTTCCGGTCGGAGTTTTAATTGAATGAAGCCATCGAAGAGATTGGTGATCGGTTATTACGGTGAAGGCGTATCCTTCCAGGTATGGACGCATTTTCTCAATTCCCCATACGATGGCCAAGCATTCCTTTTCGGTTACTGAATAATTCCTTTCATTATCATTTAAGGTTCGACTCGCATAAGAAATGACGTGTTCTCCACCATCTCCACTTGGTTGCGTGAGAGCGGCTCCCAATCCTAAATTTGAAGCGTCGGTTTGAAGTGTAAATTTTTTAGAAAAATCCGGACACGCAAGAACAGGAGCGTTAGTCAAAGCTAATTTCAACGTTCCGAAAGCTCGACTTTGTTCTTCGGTCCAAGTCCAACGTTGTTTCTTTTTTAATAATCAGGTCAACGGTGCCGTTATTTGGGAAAAATTTGGGATAAATCGGCGATACCACGAAGCTATTCCCAAGAATCTCCTTAGACTTTTGACTGTGGTAGGCGGAGGGATTTCTTTAATAGCGGTTACTTTTTCTGGATCGGTGCCTATTCCTTCAGGGGTTACGACGTGTCCTAAATAACGAAGAGTCTTTTTTCCAAATTGGCATTTTTCTGGATTTACTCGGAGATTTGCCTCTATTAGTCTATTAAAAACTTGTCGGAGATTTTCTATATGTTCTTCTATTGTTCTTCCAAGAACGATGATGTCATCCAGGTAGGCAAAACAGAAGGGATCCAATTCGGGTCCTATGATTCGATCCATCAATCGTTGAAACGTGGCAGGGGCGGCATGAAGTCCAAACGGCATGACATTAAAATGGAAAAGACCTCTTCCAGGGATTGTAAAAGCAGTAATTAACTTACTTTCCGGTGTTAATGGAACTTGCCAATATCCTTGTTTCAAATCTATTGTAGAAATATATTTCGCATTCCGTAATTTGTCTAGGATCGCATTTATAAAGGGTAAGGGGTAAGCGTCTTTTTCAGTAACTGAGTTTACTTTCCGGAAATCTACGCAAAATCGGTACTTCCCGTCCTTCTTCTTTACCATTACTATCGGTGAGCTCCAGGGACTCCAGGGAATCAGATGGTTCTATGACATTATCTTTAAGCATCGTATCTACTTCTTTGTTGATTATGTCCTGGATATAAGGGTTTTGTGGACGATATCGCTGTTTAATTGGTTCGGGGTCCTTTAGTTTTATTTCGTGTTGAATTAACGGTGTAACGCCTTGAATTTTATTAAATTGAGGGAGTTGTTGTTCTAGAAAAGAATCTAGTTTCTTTTGTTCCATTTTGGTTAAGGTAGTTGTTGGGTCGGGACTCTTTATGGTGTTTATATTTCCAATTGGACTGCAGTTAGAATGTAAAAGAGGAACGGGCCTTGTTCGTATGGAATAACGATTTTGGTTAAAATCTAAACATAATCTTTGTCCTAGAATTAAATCCATTCCAATTACCATTTCGGCGGTTAATCCTGGCATGTATGATAAGGTTGCTTCGCATTTTATCGTCTCCAATTCAATATTTACTTTGTAGGCCCAAGGAATTTGCGTAACTAGACCATTTGCCATTTTGGCGGAGGGGACGGTCGATCTTTGTTTCTGTAGATGTCTTGATTGGCATCGTCGGTTAATATTATCTCCAATAAATGAATTAACTGCTCCGGTGTCTATGAGGGCAGCAAAATTTCTTCCTAAAATTCTAACTTTTATATGAGGCCTGATATCGGGGGCTGTTAATGAGATTGGTGAAGTCGCTGTTCTATTGCAAGGGCAATCTCTGGATAATACTCCTGGTTTCTTGCACCTTGAACAAAATAATTTCGGTTGGCCTTGGCATTGTTGACGAAAATGTCCTGTTTCTCCACATCTCCAACATAAAGGAATCGGCCTCGAAGTTTGTCGTTCGGTCGGTGAAGGCTGAAATTGTTGTCTATTAAATGTAACATTAGAAGGTCCTGCTTGAGCGTAATCGCGTCGTGGCGTTGGCGTCGGTCGTGGTTGGGGCGTTATCGGTTGATTGATTTGATTAGAAGAATGGCTCATTTGTGGAACTCTGGGTTCCTCCCTTCTGAAATTTCTCGGTGGATAAAAATTAAAATTTCGTCGCGGTCCGGATACCGTGTTATTTGTGACATTAAATCTAGATTCTATTTCTAGAAATGGCTTCTGTGTGTTTTGTGTTATTTCGGAGTTTAATTGTTCATATTCTCTAGTTATCTTCATAAATTCTTGGATATTAGAAAAGTCGGTTTTTCTAATATATTGGCGATACGTCGGTAGCAAATTTCGATAAAGCCATTGCAATTCTTGTTGGGCGGTGAACTTCCCATGTCGTCGAATCATTGTCTGGACGTCGGTAATGTAAGTTCCCACTGGCTCGCCAGGTCGTTGCGTCCTTCGGGCGATTTCTGCTTCTAAGTCTTCTTGATAATTGAGGGGAAAATACATCATTTTAAAATCGTCGGTAAATTCTTCCCAAAATCTCCAATTTCTTCGGTTATTTCTAAACCATAAAGCCGCCTCGCCTCTTAATAATTCTGGCATTTTTGGCAATAGATCATCAAATGAAATTCCTTGCGCGGCACAAGTTTCTTCTACTTTCTCTAGGAAAGCTGTTGGGTCATTCCGCCCATCGAAACTTATTTTCCATCTATCCAATCTTAAATCCTGTCGGTGTAGAAAGCTTTGTTCAAAGCGATCTATCGGTGGGGAATTCGCCCTTTGTTGATTAATATTTATTGTTGGTCCGGATGTTGGTAGAGTAACGGTTGGAAATTGAAAGGAAGTTGTTTGTGGTTGTGGTGACCTTCCTTCTCGGATAAATTTAACCAATTTTTTCCGTAGTTCTTCTACAGTTCCCGTTGGATCTAATCCAAATTTTCTCAATTCCTCCTCTAATTCTGGTTTACGGAGTAAATAAATCCATCCCGTACGACCGTCTGTCTTTGCGGGATTTTGTTCGGTGTTGGAACTGCTTTGTTCGCACGCTGAGTCTTTGGTACCCATTTTCAATACAAAATTATCCTTGATTTCGTCGGTTTTGCAGTCTTCTTCCTTTTTGAAAATAAAAGACTCCGTGGTTTTGCTGTTTCCTCTCTTTTGAAAATTAAAGATTCTTCGGTGCGCAGCCTCCTTCCTTTCTGGAAATAGAGGTCCCTGCTCGGGCGCCAAATTTGTGGCGTACTCCGTTTGGAGTTCGCGATTGGCTCCCAAAACTAATAATGTTTCTCGGGCGCCACCTTTTTAAAGAAGTAAGGTCTTCTGTATCCTCGAGTAGCTTTTAGACAGTGGAGAAAAAAAAATATATGTCCAGGGTTTCAACGGGTTAATGATGAAAGGAATATAGAACGGGAAATTGAAATGCAGATTTAAACAATATAAAAACAATCTTTATTGAAACCAAACTCAAAATCTTTAATAAACAGAAAAGAGGGGAAATTTTGCTTTATTCAAAAAAAAAGGTCGAAATTGTTTTAAAATAAAATCGGGGGGGTTTCTTATTTTATTAGCAGAGACTTTCTGATAATTAACAAATCTTGATTTTCTTAAAATAATTAAACCGGTATAGCAACGGTACGACAGTTTGTCATAGAAGACAATTTTGCTATAGGAATTCTCAACGTATAGCAAAACAGAAATAGATGCTGTAGGAATTCTCGCGTACAGCGGAAAGAAGATTTTGCTATAGGAATACTCAACGTATAGCAAAGAGAAATAGATGCTGTAGGAATTCTCGCGTACAGCGGAAAGAAGATTTTGCTATAGGAATACTCAACGTATAGCAAAGAGAAATAGATGCTGTAGGAATTCTCACGTACAGCGGAAAGAAGAGAGTTTTGCTATAGGAATACTCAACGTATAGCAAAGAGAAATAGACAAAATAAGAGAATTAAAAAAAAAGGAAAAGTCTCTACTAATAAGAAATAGCGTACTTACGAAAAATAAAATCTGTGTGATTTTCGACGAACTTTCGGACTACGGTCGCACACTATGACGGCGTCAGAAACTAAGAGAGCAAAATCAAAATTTTTGGGCCTTTTATAGGCGACGGGGTTGAAAACTTGTTCAGACTGAGTGGGAGAGATATTTTTCGCAGAAAATTATTACCAAATATGGTAAAGATGCAAATTACGAGACGTTCTAATTATTCTAGCGGCTTCAAACTTACAGAAAATGAATTTTAGGCATATCTTTATCCTATGATGTTTTTTAAATGGTTAAAATCGGCTTATTAACGCTTAATTAATTATTAATTACCAGTAATTAAAATCTTACATAGTTTATCGTTCGGCTCTGATCAAAATACTGAATTTCATAAGTTACAAGTTTTGTCGAAAAATTAACATTTCAAAAGTTATACAAACTTAAAAGTAAAATACCACGTGCATTGATAAATTAATACTTAATGACTATTAATTAACAGCGAAATTATACAAAAGTAAAACACAAGTGTGAAGCATTAACATCTTTATAAATAGTAAACGTGTAAAAGTGCGGAAGACTTCAATAAACTAAGTTTTTGCTAAAAATTTTACAATAATGAATTAATTAATATAACTTGTTAATGACTAATCAGCGGGATACGAAAATAGTTCAACGATCATTATGATTGGTTTATAACAAAATGTAATTAGATTTATATTTCGGACGGGTTTAATTCCGCAGTGACTAATTAAGATCAGTCAATTAACATACAAGACTTATTTATTCAAAAGTAATTCTTCTGTTAGGCGGAAGAGCAAATCTTAAATTAGGGATACATTGCAAGTACAATAATTTATGTGGACTTTATATGGTCAAAAATTAAGGAAATTAATAAACGGCGTGGTAGAAGTCTATTTTTTAGAACATTTTTATTTACTTTTATTTATTTATGAAAAGGTCGGTTTTTAACTTTCTTTATAGAAAAGAAATCAAGGGAAATGATAAACTGAAAAATCTGACTTTAATTAGTTAATTACGGAAAATAAAATGAAATGGAAAAAGGGTGGTCTATGCAAGGGGTTTAATAATTTCGAAAATATAATAAAATTTTATCAGTAGTAGGTTTGGCTGCCTAATCGGTGAAACTTAAAAATAAAAATTCTATGGAAAATGAAGAAATTAAATAATTTTTGTAACTTCGTTACATTTTAAAAATAAGATATAACACAAAAGTCAATGGGAGTCACAAAACGTTTTAGGTTACAAAAAAATGACATTTTTGGTTCGATCTGAAGTTGTAGTTTACCAACTGTCCATGTACTATAGAAGAAATTAGAGTTACTTCTGTAAAAGATTTAAATTTTTTTAAAAATTAGAAAATTGAAAATTAATAAAATTATTAAATTTTTACTTTAAATTTAAATTTTAATCTTTAAATTATGAAAAAATCTTATATTAAAATTTATTTTTATATGTCGATATATACGCCGGTAATATAGATCACCATTTTTACTTACTTACATTTTTGCTTTATTCAATAAATTACATATTTAAAATTTCCTCTTTTACAATTAAAATTAAATCTAAATAATGAAATGCGTAAAGTTTTAATTTATTTTTAATTAGTGAAACGTAATTATCTTAAAAATTAATTTGAAATTTCGGATTAGTAACTCTATTTTTTCCTATAATACATCTAAATGACATCTAGTGAAAAACAAGATGGCGGTCGGTGCACAGTGTATAATTAACAATTGGCCGATAATAAGCGGTTTTTAAGCGTTTTAACGTTAAGGATGGGCGAAATAACGTCCTAAAGCCGACCGTCCAGGAAAACTCGACCCGAAGCGGTTACGCGCGCGGAACGGAAGTTACCACGGTTTCCAAGTATGTTTTGTCGGGACATGCCAACCTGAATTTTTCCCCATCGACAACGACCACGAAGATTTGGAATAACTTAATAATACCTTAATAATCGAAATAACTTTTTAAACGCGATGAACGCCACCGAGAAGTTTTACGATTTCAATTGCGAGGAGAACTCGACGAAATGGAAGGGGGTTTTAGTACCTCCTTTACGAAAAGTAAGTTATTTGATTTTTAATCTTTTTAAAAGATTTGTTTCGAGAGGATAAAGAATGGTGTATATTTTTTAGGTTTTGGACCAAGTTCATCCTTCGTTAAGTGTTAACGACGACGCTTTGAACTACATGGAGGGATTGTGCCTGAGATTACTTGCCATGTTGTGCGCTAAATCGCCTCATACCGTACAGGTCGGTTTTTTAAACGTATTTGATTTGAGTTTGAGGTGCAATACTTTTTGCATTTGAATCGGTTTGAAACGTTACGTTACAATTTGGACGTTTGTACAAATGTTGATTTTTTTAATCATTCAAAATAGTTGTTACATAAGCTAAAAAGTTTTCTTTATGTTGGTTTTATAGACTAATAAATACATAGATGGAGTCTTAACTGTAATTAATTGTTGAAAGGAAGGTGATTTTCGGAGTGAAAGGGGATTAGTTGCATTTCGATTATGTTCGAGTATACTCGATAAAATTCAGCTGTAAGATCTTTGTACATAGACTTATAAATATGGATCTGTCTATCTGTCTACGATTAAAGAATTGAGAGAATTGTGAGAAATTAATCATGGCAACTGCTATTTTTATCATTTTAAGTAAATTCGAATTAAACTTTAAAGTAATTTTTCTCGACAATTTTCTTATGTAACCGATATTAATATTGACTGTACTGAACTTAGAAAAAATCTTCTTTCATATTCCGTAATAAAAATGGGGGGTTGCCATTTAAAAAAAATATTGATGACGTCATAACTCATTTAGAAATGGCGGAAAAAATTTAAAATCCTCATAAAAAAATTGCAAAAAATGTAAATCTTTAGACCCGTTTCAGCGATTTTTCCATAAACCCTTTATAACGATTATATAGCCTATATCCTCTACTTTACGGACACACGGTATAAGATTGTAATGGAAATTTAATAATATATTTATTTTCCTATTTTTTTTTTCGTTGAACTTTTGAATTTGTTGTGTATTTATTTGGTACCGCTAATGGCAGTAGTCCTTTTGCACCAAAAAACACGTCTGGAGTGAAGTGTATAATTTTAAATTCTTACAATTCCGACCTAATAAATCATTTCATCCACAAAGAACAAGCCATTTCTTACACCTAAAAACAATTATTATTTCTTGAATATGAATACATTTGAATCGTTGATTTCAGAAAGGGACTAAGTAACATTTTTGACGATTTTTAGATAAATGTATATTCGTGCTCTCTGGCTGTAGGCCTATCGCTTTCAGTAGAAAGGCTTATACTTTATATGTCTGGAACATTTTATTGTGGAGACAGAATTTTTGGTTTGTTGTAGAAAGGGACTATGTATCATCGTAATAATTCTAAAGACAGAATCGATTTTAAGAACTGGTGGCCCAAAGACTACAAGAAAACTGCAAACTCTCTTGAAAGTATGAAACTCGATGTGGGTCGAGTTAACAAACAACCATTTTCAATATCTCACTTTCATTATTTTCTTCATGGACATAAAACACCTGGGTATGTTGTGGCTTCAGAGTACATAAATGGTTTCACATCTCACACATTTCATCTGTACACGCCAAAAAGTTCTGGTAAAACTACGATAAAAATGCCCATAACCAAACCTTATACTGATAAAGTTCCAATTTTAAAATCCAAGATTGAACATCTAAATAAAATGCGTCCTTACATTGAAGAACCATATTTGAAATTTTATCAGGAAATGTTAAAATGGCCATAAAACCAAAAAAGAAAATAACACTGCGGATTAATGAAAAAATAAAATAAAATATTGTTTTCTTAGTGTCAATTTTCGTTCTTTCTCTTAAAAACTTACAAGGGAAGTATCAGAACTGTCGCTCACCGATTTTGATTAAATTTGGTACAGTTGTAGAATGGGTCAAAATAAGGTTGACGTATTTTTTATACGTGCGGTAAAAGCCTCTGGTGCAACTTATAAGTGTTGAAAGTGGAGGGTCGAAAACACATTTTCCCTTATAACTCGAAAACTAAAAACGATAAATGATTGCTGTAAACGCCAAACGACGTGCTATGATAGTAGCTTTCAAATGATGTGCTACCCGATACCGCATCTATTGTTGGGGGTGAAAGGGGGCGAGAAAAGTGGTAGTTTTTCGTAATTAACCCCCAAGATATTGAGGGATATTTACAAAAGTAGGTATAGCGAAAGTTTAGGGAAAATTAAGGTTTACATGTTTTTTGTTTTGAGCGAGAAACTTCAACGGGGGTAGTTGTAGGGGTGAAAAGGTTTATGTGACGGGACGTACTTTTTCTATTACAGTCGTAGTTTATACATTGTAATTTGTTTATTTTGCGTTGATTGAGGTTATAAAACGTTGATCTTGATAATAGGGGTGTTTGTTACCTATCCATTAAGGGGTTGGGGGTGAATTTACTAATAATTTCGACGCTAACAAAAGAGACGTGGTTTCAGGTTAGCTTTACAAAAATGTTCCTCTTGATATTTATTGCAGAAGTTAGGGGGTGAAAAGGGGGTAGTTTTTTCAATTTTCCAATTAGGCGTCGAAGGATATTTACAATACTACGGTAAAAATCGTTTATTTTTCACTGTAAGTAATAAAGCAACGAATGCTATCAAGCCTACTACCCTATTGTATAAGGTGTTCATTTAAATTCGTGCTCAAGTGACCTATGGGCTCTACTCGCATCTTTATTGCGTTCGTTTCCTAGGTATTTCGACATGATTGTCTAATAAAAATTCAAGGCATACTTGAGCACGAATTTAAATGAACACCCGATATAATAATAAATATATGTATAACAAAATTACAAGGTATTCCTTCTACTCACATATTTTTGACAGTAGTGAAAATCGTGATAAGAATATTTCAAACATAGAGATTTTTTGCACCAAGCGTAAGTTATAACAGCTATATCCCCACAAATATCAAATGTTGGCTTCTCACTAGAAAAACAGAACTCAACTGGATTGCCAAAATGCTCCGGTTTTTTCTCTATATAATCGCTTGTAAGCAAGCATATTTAAACAAACTGACAAACCGAGAAAAACTGATTATGCGCAGGGCCGAATCCAATAAGTGCTGGGCCCCACAAAGTTTAAAAAAAATGTAGGTTTAGCTGTTTACATATTGAAACAATATAAACTTTAAACATTTACTTGAAACAAAATCCTTCTAAAAAAAAAGGTTTTTTCATATTATAAAATGTTCACTTCATGGAGCTTTTTGAAACCGAACCCTACATATTTACTTTTGATACATATAAATTTTTAATGAACAAATTTTAAAATGCGGGGCCAGTTTTAATCCCCAATCCAGTGGCCCTATTGATGAATAAGCAAGAGTCATAGGATTTTCCAGAAAGAAAACAACGATTAATTGCTGAATAATCAACCCTCGTGGAAATTTCTAGAAGGAATTTAAGAAGATAAAGAAATCGTATAAATAGCGCGAAATAAATAATTATATTATAATATTTAATAAGCCGTCGTCACGAAAGCATCTTTGTAAATTACTTGTATACGTTTGCACCCAAATAAATAAGTTACTTTTTAAAAATCGGCTAGTGATTGGCAAGAAGTTAACTGGGCCCTTGAAGCGCGGGGCCCGATTGGGCGCAATCGCCTCATATTCGGCCCTGATAGTGCGTTAAGGATTGTAATTTTAAAATATTGTCCCGTAAATGTAAATTGACGTCGTACTGATAAAGAATGACTTGGCTGGAAGTCTTCTAACAATTTTTTTCCGTATCCTGAAACCATACACATCTAAAGCCTCTATTTGTCCTCCATTTGTACCTGCAGGCATAGACAAATGTTTGAAGTCGGTGTTAGGTGGTTTTGCTTCACTAATGACTTCGAGGCAGTGACCAGTCCACGAATCTAATAATAGTAGCGATTTCCGGCCGGTATTTGGGAAATATACGGTTTGAAGCCAATTCTCCATGTGTTCTGATGTAAGTTTAACAACCCTTCAACCTCGTGTCAAAATTGTAATATACATAAATTGATGCCGAAACATTGTTAAGACAAACATTTTTGTAAAAATTGCAAAAAACCGTAATTGTCAGCCCCTCAATGAATACATAACAGACACCCCTGCTGTTAAAAGGTACATACGCATTTACAGTACAGAGTAATCGAATTCTATCGTAGTATTATAAAATATCCTTCGACGCCTAATTGGAAAATTGAAAAAACTACCCCCTTTTCACCCCTAACTTCTCCAATAAATATCAAGAGGAACATCTTTGTAAAGCTAACCTGAAACCACGTCTCTTTTGTTAGCATCGAAATTATTAGTAAATTCACCCCCAACCCCTTAATGGATAGGTAACAAACACCCCTATTATCAAGATCAACGTATTTACAACCGCAATCAACACAAAATAAACAAATTACAATATATAAACTACAATTGTAATAGAAAAAGTACGTCCCGTCACATAAACCTTTTCACCCCTACAACTACCCCCGTTGAAGTTTCTCGCTCAAAACAAAAAACATGTAAACCTTAATTTTCCCTAAACTTTCGCTCTACCTACTTTTGTAAATATCCCTCAATATCTTGGGGGTTAATTACGAAAAACTACCACTTTTCTCGCCCCCTTTCACCCCCAACAATAGATGCGGTATCGGGTAGCACATCATTTGAAAGCTACTATCATAGCACGTCGTTTGGCGTTTACAGCAATCATTTATCCTTTTTAGTTTTCGAGTTATAAGGGAAAATGTGTTTTCGACCCTCAACTTTCAACCCTTATAAGTTGCCCCAGAGGCTTTTACCGCACGTATAAAAAAATACGTCAACCTTATTTTGACCCATTCTACAACTGTACCAAATTTAATCAAAATCGGTGAGGGACAGTTCTAATACTTCCCTTGTTAGTGAAATATATTCTTGTAAATATCTATAATCCTTATTTTAGTTAATGAAATATCTTGGATACTGTTTGTCATGTTAATATGAGACCACAGAATAAACTAAATCTATAAACATGAAGTTTATTGCATAAAGGTACTAAGTACAATTTTTTTAGTTTGATTTTTTTCTCTATCGCAATTGAAAAAAACAATAAATTGTGTCAGGACAACATGTACTGACAGTTAAACATAGTATTTATAATAAAAAATGCCATGAATAATCTTTAAATTGGAAATTTTCCTTTTTTGTCGTTTTTCTTAAAACTACAAAAAATGTTACTTATTGTTAGTTCCTTTCTGAAATAAACGATTCAATTATATTTATATCTTACATTTTAAGATCTTGTGGAAACTTATGGAAACTAATTGTCTCATCGGGTCTGTTGCGATAAGAAATAATACAATTTTTGTAAGCACACCGATATCCGCTTGGATGTCTTTTTGTGCTCATTTTCACAGTAATTAATCACGATATCCTATGTACTAAACACCTACTCACTATACTTAACTAAATTTTAATACAATTCCAGCATGAGGGGCGTCTCATGCTGGAACCAACCCAACTCTGCGTCTCGGCGACTCTCACCCCAGAGTCGGTTGACAATGAATTTTTTTCCCTTATCTGAGTTTAATAGTCGTTTCTAAGCTTAAAAAGCGTTTTTAACAAAAAAAATTTTTTTTTTTTTTTGGGGCGTCATGCTGGAACCAACCCAACTCTGCGTCTCGGCGACTCTCACCCCAGAGTCGGTTGACAGTGAATTTTTTCCAAAAAATTTTTTTCCCTTATCTGAGTTTAATAGTCGTTTCTAAGCTTAAAAAGCGTATTTAGCAAAAAAAAAAATTTTTTTTGGGAGGCGTCTCATGCTGAAAGCAACCCAACTCTGCGTCTCGGCGACTCTCGCCCCAGAGTCGGTTGACAGTGAATTTTTTCCAAAAAATTTTTTTTCCCTTATCTGAGTTTAATAGTCGTTTCTAAGCTTAAAAAGCGAATTTAACAAAAAAAAAATTCTTTTTTTGGGGGGCGTCTCATGCTGGAACCAACCCAACTCTGCGTCTCGGCGACTCTCGCCCCAGAGTCGGTTGACAGTGAATTTTTTCCAAAAAATTTTTTTCCCTTATCTGAGTTTAATAGTCGTTTCTAAGCTTAAAAAGCGTTTTTAACAAAAAAATTTTTTTTTTTTTTGGGCGTTTCATGCTGGAACCAACCCAACTCTGCGTCTCGGCGACTCTCACCCCAGAGTCGGTTGACAGTGAATTTTTTCCAAAATTTTTTTTTTCCCTTATCTGAGTTTAATAGTCGTTTCTAAGCTTAAAAAGCGAATTTAACAAAACAAAATTTTTTTTTTGGGGGGCGTCTCATGCTGGAACCAACCCAACTCTGCGTCTCGGTGACTCTCGCCCGAGAGTCGGTTGACAGTGAATTTTTTCCAAAAAATTTTTTTCCCTTATCTGAGTTTAATAGTTGTTTCTAAGCTTAAAAAGCGAATTAAAAAAAAAAAATTTTTTTTCTTTTGGGGCGTCTCATGCTGGAACCAACCCAACTCTGCGTCTCGGCGACTCTCACCCCAGAGTCGGTTGACAGCGAATTTTTTCCAAAAAAATTTTTTTCCCTTAACTGAGTTTAATAGTCGTTTCTAAGCTTAAAAAGCGTATTTAACAAAAAAAAATTTTTTTTTTGGGGCGTCTCATGCTGAAACCAACCCAACTCTGCGTCTCGGCGACTCTCACCCCAGAGTCGGTTGACAGTGAATTTTTTCCAAAAAATTTTTTTTCCCTTATCTGAGTTCAATAGTCGTTTCTAAGCTTAAAAAGCGTTTTTAACAAAAAAATTTTTTTTTTTTTTGGGACGTCTCATGCTGGAACCAACCCAACTGTGCGACTCGGCGACTCTCACCCCAGAGTCGGTTGACGAAATGAATGACGATAAAAAAAATGTTATACAAACAAATTTTCGCCAACTTTAAACTATTCGCATCTAAACACCGATTTATCGCTCAAATAACCCAAGAAAACCCAAGTAAATCGATTAAAACGCTTGGGTATAATGCTTATTTTATCCAGTATTCGAACAACCTTCTTATATTAGGTTAAGTCCTGCGTTTTCCAACGAACCAGCCTCGCTGGCGGCTGGTGTTTTAAAAACTATGACAGTACACTACGATTTTCTTACTCCGGAAGAGGAAAAAAGTATCTTGGACGAGATTGAACCTTACTTGAAGAGAATGCGATATCAATTTGATCATTGGGACGATGTAATTGAAAATCATTAGATAATTTTTTTTATAAGATATTTTTATAAGATATGGGTTTATAGGCTATTCACGGTTATACCGTGTGTCCGTAAAGTAGGGGATATAGGCTATATAATCGTTATAAAGGGTTTATGGAAAAATCGCTGAAACGGGTATAAAGATTTACATCTTTTGCAATTTCTTGATGAAGATTTTGAATTTTTTCCGCCATTTTTAAATGAGTTATGACGTCATCAATATTTTTTTTTTTAATGGCAACCCCCCATTTTTATTACGGAATATGAAAGAAAATTTTTTTCTAAGTTCAATACAGTCAATATTAATATCGGTTACATAAGAAAATTTTCGAGAAAAATTACTTTAAAGTTTAGTTCGAATTTACTTAAAATGATAAAAATAGCAGTCGCCATGATTAATTTCTCACATTTCTCTCCATTTTGGAATCATGGAAACTGCTATTTTTATCATTTTAAGTAAATTCGAATTAAACTTTAAAGTAATTTTTCTCGAAAATTTTCTTATGTAACTGATATTAATATTGACTGTATTTAACTTAGAAAAAAATCTTCTTTCATATTCCGTAATAAAAATGGGGGGTTGCCATTTAAAAAAAAATATCGATGACGTCATAACTCATTAAAAAATGGCGGAAAAACTTTTAAATCTTCATCAAAAAATTGCAAAAGATGTAAATCTTTAGACCCGTTTCAGCGATTTTTCCATAAACCCTTTATAACGATTATATAGCCTATATCCCCTACTTTACGGACACACGGTAGAGAAACAGAACGGTTAAAGTGGAACGACCAAAATAAAGTTATTATCGATAGAGTAAGACGAATCGCTTTTCCTCCAATCGTAGCCCAACTGAAACTCGTTCATATATTGGATTTGGATAAGAATGGACATATAAAGCCACATATTGATCCCGTTAAGGTTGGTTTTATCTAGTTATTATTTTTTTTAATGATTTATTTTCTAAAAAGTTGATTTTATGCTTCCGGTCGTTCTTTAGAAACAACACCATTATGCTCCAGAAGAATGTCCAGGTACTGTAAGACGGTCCTAAGCCACGCCATGGAGAGAAGGATGAAAGATCGCGGTTCGCAACTTTGCCGAGTAGGCCCGAGTGAAATACACTGCAAAGGAGGACCGGAGTATCAAGCGGTCCTCGCAAATGCGAACGTCTTCAGGTAAAAACGCCATCATGGACAGGCCCACCGCACTGCCTTTACTTTAACTTTTCGGTCCGACTTTTGGCCCTACTTCAGGTCTTACAGGAAAAGTGATAAGTGTTAATGCACTAACCACAATGGTTGTGGGTTGGTTGTAGTTTTAATCATATTTTATACATATTAGGATGTGGCGTCACAAATTTGCATTCATTGTTACAAATTTATTATTTTAAGGTCAAGTTTTGATAAACATTCATCGTTTCATTTTATCAGAAATGAACAACGTCGCCATGTCATAATAACATTATGTTTAATTCAGTTTATAACTTTTTGTATTTTTAATCTAAAAATTTGAAAACTTGGAAGCCAAAAAGTAAACTGAGTTTAGAATAGTGAAATAAATGACTAATTAGGAAGGGAATATTTAAACATGGGAAAAATAAAGAAGCAATAAGCTTTATGGCAAACATTTATTATTGTAATGAAATAACGAAATTAATTTCCAACGCAGTGGTAGATAGCAATAAATTTATTAATCTTCTTCATTAGCTATATACTATATTTACGAATAATCTGTTAATTTGCTTAATTTATTTTCATTTAAAAAGAAGGTCGATGAAAACGTACACTGAAAAGAAGTCGTGTACTTAAATAACTAGAAAGGTTCCAATGATTGCGCAGTATAATAACATTTAAACAATCAAAAGCTAACCTATAACTTTAAGATTTTTAACACTTATCCGATTACGCGCGCCGCTGTGAACGGTACGGTTTCCACCGCGCTCGAGCACCCGAAACTACGCTGTCCACCACGCAGGCTTCCCAAGTGACGCAGACTGATATGCATATTTGAAAATAAGTAGTGAAAATTATTTGGTGTCAATTATATCTTACGGTAGCAATTTTATTTAACGATTTTACATAATATTTATACAAAACATGAAATTAAAAGTATTATACGATTATTTTTTTAGTTGTTCAAAAAGTATAGGTAATAGAGTTTGAATATTATGAATATTAAAGATGGCTGAAGATACATAACAAAACCATAAAATAAAACAATAGTAATGCATTTTAATATTTTTTTACGGTGTGGTACCGTTTAAAACATGCCAGTTTATGCAGTGGTAGACTACAATATTCACAAACATATCGCGTGCAGTAAAGCTTCGCTAATCCGAACTCCAATAATCCGGATTCTCTAGTAATCAGGACGAAATTGAAATATTAGTTATTTACATTATGTATCCCATAATCCGGATTTCTGGATTACTTGTGATTCCATAATCCGGATCGTAGGTTGCGCAGTTTGCCATGAATGTACGGCACGCTGTTGATGTAAAAAGCAGTTCGTTAAAAAGCATCATGACGCCAAAGAGAACACACAAAACTTTAACTCTAGCGGAAAAACACGATATATTGCAAAAATTAAAATGTCGTGTTATTAGTGGAAAGGTGTTGGCTACTAAGTATGGAGTTGGTACATCGACGATTTTCAATATGTTAGTAGTGTGTGTTTTGATTTAATAAATTCCTACATGTAATTAACATACTTTTGTGACTTTTAAAAAGGTTCCAATAATCCGGATGTTTCACTAATTCGGATTGCCTCGGTTTTCATTGATCCGGATTAGTGAAGCTTCATTGTATATCTGGTTTCCTTATTAGCAGTGCATACTCTACATGCTCGGTGAGGATATAATTTTTTTCCATTCGTTAAAATCGGTACTAATTTGTGTTTTTTTTATCTTGAGAGAACCTTTCTGGTGGGTCATATCTCGGTGCTCGTTTTGTTTTTTCCATCTCGTTCGAAGGTTCTGCCTCCTCGGTGTCTGAATGTTGAATTTCGAGTGTTTCTATCAATGCTCTTGCAACGTTAAGCAAATATTTTTTATATGTTGCTTTATTATTATTTAGTTTTTTTATGAGAAGTGAATTAAAAAGTGCAGCATTCAGAATGCTTTTTTGTCCATTTCCACAACAGATTTGGGGTTTGGTTTCGTTCCTGACCAATGTGCCACGTTTACTATTTTTGCCGAATGAACGGTTGAAATTGTTCTTACTAGTCGGTTTTTCTTAGCTTGCCAAAGGTGTAAAAGAACTTGTTCCTTTCTGGCAAATTTCGTTTTATGTTCATTTAATCTAATGTAGATTAGTAACTCAGAATTCTTTAAATTCTGCGGCAATCCTCTATTTGATCGAATTGTTCCACAAACTCTCGTATTATTCTGTAGCAATAATTCAGCTGTATTGCTGTTATTGTAATAGTTATCCATATACAGTGGCTCCCAGCTTATTTGATACACTACATAGTTTAAACGTTAAGGAGGTGCGAATACTAAGCAGATAATTTTTTAGATAAAATTTGAATGTAATTGTTAAGAATAATATTTATAAATTAAATAAAAAACTTCATTTACTACTAAAAACTGGTTTTTAATAACAAGCAAATTAAAAAACTAAAACATTGGTTATTTTTATGTCACAGCTTATTTGATCCAGTTAAATGTACATATCTAATTTATAAACTATATTATTTTTTTATTAATTTAATATTTGGTATGTCTGCCTTTGACGTTTTTATAACCGCCTTTAGTCTGTTTGGCATACTCTCTATCAGTTTTTTGGTTACTTGCGGCGTAATTTTAAGCCATTCTTGAAGTAACACCCTTTTCAAGTATTCATTATTCGATATTTTCGACTTTCGTACATTTTGATCTAATATTGCCCGTAGATTCTCAACGGGGTTCATGTCAGGCGACTGAGCTAATGGTCCCATTAAGGGACGACAATTCCAAGTAAGCCAGGACTGTACGGTTCCTGCCTTGTGTTTTGGATCATTGTCCTGATAATAAATAATACGTCGTATGCCTAGCCGTTCAGCACTTTGGATTAAATTTTGTTGAAGAATTTTGAGATACATGTTCTTGTCCATAAAACCGTCAATAAAAACTAAATTTCCTACCCCGGCAGCGGACATGCAGCGCCAAACTATTACGCTTCCGCTGCCATGTTTCACTGTAGCTTTTAAGTTATGTTTTTTTAGTTCTGTATTTGGCTTGCACCAGATGTAGGACAAACCGTAGTAGCCAAAAATGTAAAATTTTGTTTCATCGGCAAAAATTACTTCATTCCAAAATTCTAGACTCTTTGACATCTATTCTTTTGCAAAATGAAGTCGGCTTACCTGATTTTTTTATTTATAAAGGGTTTTTTACGAGCTACTCGGCTGTGAAAGTTATGTTAGCGAAGCACTCGCCGAACAGTTTCAGCACTGTTTTCTTAGTTGTTCTTGGACCTCAACAGCCAATTTTAAAGCGGACAATTTTGGATTAGCTTTGATTTTTCGAATAATCGATCGCTCATTCATCGCGTTGAAGATTTTATTTGGCGCAGTTCTTCCCTTATTTGCTACACGATTTTCATGTACAAATCTTTCTCTGATGTACTGTACTGTAGATGCACTTAAAAATACCATTTTCGCAATATTTCTAATGGAATGCCCATTTTGGAAATATCTTATAACCAGTTCTCGCTGTTGAACTGTTGTTCGACGACCCATTTTTCTTATTATTAAATTACACCAAAAATTAAGCAATATCGCACTTGATGATATTACTTAGTTAGTATTTGACAACAACAAACGTCATTACCTCGTCAAGGCCCACTATGTATCAAATAAGTATGTGTAAATAAAGTGTATCAAATAAGCTGACATAAAATTATTACATATTTTAGTTTTCTAATTCGTTTATTACCAAAAACCAATTTTTAGTAACAAATGAAGTTTTTTATTTGATTTACAAGTATTATTCTTAAGGATTCCGTTCAAATTTTTTCCAAAAAATTCCCTGTTCAACACTATGACGTCCGGCATATCCAATCCAGATTTCTTTGTTTCGCGCCGGTGGAACTGACTTAAAAAGCTTCGGTTATCGCCGGCGTTTTTTCGAGATTCTTGTTTACTAATTTTATCGTTAGTTTTCATGTCTTAATTCTGTCCTCTATTTTTTCGAAATTGTGAAGATATACATATGCAAATAAGTATAAGATTTTCTTGTATTACATGTTTATTTATAATCAGGAGTAGAAAAGTTTCGATCCATCTTTTCACCAGGAAGTAATATGATTTGAATTAAAAGATATCTTCCGCACTTAACTGGTTTATTATTATAAATAAGCCTTACATGTTTCGGCTTTTTAAGCCATCCTCAGAGGTAATTAGTCTAAAAATATTTGATTCAAAACGTAGATTAACATTGATTGATTTGAATTTAAATTTTATAACCACTTAATTTTTTTTTTTTTAACATGTTACATGTCCTCGTGTTGTTTTAAGATTTTACTGCGGTTATTTGTGTGTATTAGTGGTTATAAAATTTAAATTCAAATCAATCAAAGTTAATCTACTTTTTGAATCAAATATTTTTAGACTAATTACCTCTGAGGATGGCTTAAAAAGCCGAAACATGTAAGGCTAATTTATAATAATAAACCAGTTAAGTGCTGAAGATATCTTTTAATTCAAATCACATGTTTATTTATTTATATTTTGTTGGATACACTGAGTATTTATCTTTCAAATGAAATGAAGCAAAACAATCTCCGAGGTGGAGCGCAACTCCGCAAGCCTTACACATTAAGTTAGTTCTCTTAATTTTTTTGTTTGTATAATAGACATGACATCTTCTGGGTTTTCGCTTGTTAATTTCCGAAATACGTATCAGCTGGTGTTCCTTCACGAGGTCGGAAAGTCTGTTGATTGATTCATGCCGGGAAGCTCGCGATGTACTTGCAACCTCCAAATTCTCTTCATCAACGGGTAAATGATCTTTTATCCAAAATTCGGATATTTTCAGTAAAAAGTCATAAAAGTGGAGTTTAGAATCTGTAGTATAATATTGTTGCATTACGAACGCATTATATAAAAGCGCAATTGAAAAGATACAGTGCCACCTTTTTGGACTATTTTACAGTTTTCCAGTATATAGGATAATAGCACAAAAATTGATCGGCTCGGTCTACTCCCTTCATACATTTATTAAAATCCAAAATAGATACGGGTTTTTTAATCGTACCTTTGAGTTTTCTGCATTTTTTTGTTGTGTTAACCAAATCGTCATTGTGTATGGTAGAAATTATTTTTATTATTTTCATCTTCGTTGGTTTCCATATTTGCGCCAGTATTGCTCCTCTTCGTTGATATTTGGTTTCGAAAGCATTTAGTTTGCAGTTCCACAAACGCGAATTTTTTTCATAAGCAGATCTTCCGCAAGGTTCACGCTGTTATAATAATTGCCCATATACTAGTGATGCCACTTTTCCAGTAACATTTGCCAATAATTTTCCCACTGTATCCTTTAAAGGTTTTTCTGCCAGAATATATTTGAAAATGGGAAATATATCCCGTCATGGAATCACACAGCATTCGGAGAAGTATACCCTACTTAGTAGTTTTGGAGGGGTTATAGACTTTAAAACTTAGACGCCTACGCCACGGTATCATTCCTTCATCTATTGTAATATTTTGACCAAGATTGAAACCTTCTTGAAACCTTTTTGTAAAATAATCACTTAGTCCTTGTACTTTGAGCAGTCGTTCGGCATTGTCAGGTATGTTGCTATTATCACAGAAATGTAAAAACGATAATATTCGACGAAATCTATTGCGGGTCATAGTTTTGCCAAATATTGGTGTTTCCAAAAGCGGATTTTTTGACCAATAATCGTCAATTTTTGGTTTTTTAATGATTCCCATGGGAATTATTAGCCCAAACGATTTTTTTTATTCGACTGCCATAACATTGAAAAATTTTTTACTTTTTTTACCGGACTTCTCTTGGTAGAATTTTGGTCGTAGTACCTGTTCGTTTCAAGGTTTTTAAGAAAACATAAAGTTTCTATTTTTGTAATTTATTATTAGTTAAACAGCAATAACTTTCGTTCCATAGTGTTTTGATTACCACAATACAGCCATCGGCGCATGCGCAATAATTTCCGAATGGCACCGACTTGGCGCCACCGGAACTTACCCGATAGTTTTTGCATGGCACCAACGTGGAGCCACCGGCACTTGCCTGATAGTTTTAGCAGTGTCATCAACATGGAACCACCGGCACTTACCCGATAGTTTTTGCGTGGCACCACTGTGGAGCCACCGGACGTCATAGTGTTAATTCACTTTGGTTTAAACTCACATTAGATTTTTCAAACACTAAACTGTACTTGAAAATTTATTTCACGTGTCTGAGAACTGTTTTGGGTCCAGTCCACAATGATTACTTCATAGGCTTGTCTTGGTAACGACTATAAAGGTTTACTGCTGCACATAAGTCTGGACGTGTACCTATTGCCACGTATATCAACACCAGACCGATTCAGGATAAGGCAGATTTTCAAGTATTTTGTCCTGGGTAGACTTACAAGAGAAACTGTCTACAATGAGTAAGCTTTTTTCACACTATTTTTGCAAATCGTACTTGTCACTGAAACTATTATACTAGAAACTGTGTAATAAATAAAATTTGATGAAATTTTAAATAAATAAATGAAGAAATGTTGTTGGTATAGGTATAAAACGTTAGTGTTCACGTCTGTTGATATAAGTCCAATAATAAGTGTTATCTCCGTAAGGAATTAAAAACCTTCATTTACTTCCTTGGTTTCCATTATAGTTTTCATTTAATTTGTTATATGGTTCAATTCTGTAATTGCTGTAAAATTAAAAATAGATTTTTAGTTGACATTTAACACATTGTTAACCAGGAATTTTACATAGAAACCATGTCATGTCCCCGGCTGAATGGAAGTGTCACGGTAAGTTAACTCAACGCAAAAAAGGTACATTCCCCGATGCAATGATGGCGGTGAGTAAGGTAATGGCTAAACATAAACCGTTAATTTCAGTTTTTTAATTTATAACCATGGTTTGCTTACCTACTTGACAAAATTAATTAAAATTTTGCACGTTGTGCATTAACCGTGATTTTATCAGAAATGGTTAGCTCTAGCGAGATTTCATAAGTATTCCAAATTTGCGTAGAAATGATTAATAAGTCTTTCTTAACTGTAGAATTTATAAAAATCTATCCAATGAAAAAAGTAGGGTCAATGCATTGGTTCTCGACCAGTTACCAAAAAAAATTGACTTTGAATGTATTTTACATATCAAAAAATTATTCAAATTTTAGTACACCTAGCCTTCAACGATTCCTGAATGAGTTCTTAACAGCGTGCAAGTATGCTTTTTCCTTTCTTTCAACAATACTTATTAAAATTTCAATTAAAATAAAAAAAGTACAATATCACTACTTCTCGCACACTTCCCGCAGTTCTCGACCATTTTATGTTAATTCTCGACCAACACAAATTGGACCAATTTCTAAGAATATATATTTAAAACAATAGACTCCTTTAGAGAAAAACATAAATTGAACCAATTTTAATATACCCATATACCTACACACCATAAATTTGAATACGCCGAAACACGTTACTAAGGCGGCTCGTCCTTCTTTTATAACTTCTTGAAGGCAGGAAATGTTTGGTGTTTTACTTGTAAAAGGTGATGCTACGCTTGCGTCCGCTTCGGAGAGACTTATTCCAACGTGAGCGGCTTTTAAAACGTTCACAAATGCTGGCGAAAATGTAAAAATTTTAAGCAATAAACTACTTCCAATCCTCTAAAATGTAATTTTTTTGAAAGAGCTGCATATCCTGTGAAGAAATTATTACTTTGAACTGGGCTAATGTTACCTTAACTTACAGATTTGAAGTTGCAGGGAGTTAGAATATGTTTTTTTATGGCTAAACCGTTTGCCCAACTGAAATTTCATAAGAGAGAAAATAAAGTTTAAATTAATGTAGCTATTCAGAAAAATAATTGATAGAAAACTATACAGACTGGTTAAAAAGATTTGGATGGATAACTTGTGGTGAGAGTGTTTGTAAACGCCCTATATGTTTGAAAATTCGAATTTGTTCCAGAGAAAGCTGTAGTCAGCTGATATAAAGACATGGTCAAAACATGAATAAAATTTAATACAAATTTTTCAAGTAATTAAAAAAAAAACTCACGGAAAATATTGTATTTAAAGCCTTCTAGCGGCGAAACGAAGCAACTTCGGATATAAATAAGTTAACTTAAATCGACCTATTTTAAACCAAGGAATCTGTGGTCTTACGTTGTACATGCATTTCGGAGACACCTGTATTTTCACTAAACAAACATAAACAGGAACTTACAAAAAATAGATTATTATTTTTTACTAATAAAGAAAGTGGTATTAATCAATTTCCTTGTTAAAGTGGTCGAGAACTAACTGATTTTCGACCACCTATAATAAGAGTGTAAAGAAAGAATACTTAGGTCTAACTTAATGGTCGCAAACCAAAACTTAAAAAGTAAATATATAAATTAATTGAAGTATACACAAAAATACTAATAATTCTTAAATAGGTGATATTACCAAAACAATTAGTTTTTTTAAAAGCTTACTGATTCTCGACCATTTTGGTCGAGAACTGAAAAAGGGAATTGTTCTAATATTGGTTGGCGACCATCAAATCGCTTGTTGAGAATCATAGTGTTAAATTAGTTTTAAAGGGCAACTTGTTTAAAAATCAGCGTACTTTGACGTGTATAAATGACGAAACTATAACTTCAACCAGTGCGATGGAGCGCGACATACGCCACTCGATATACAATATATATTTCGCCATTATTTCGCAATAGTGACAAAACCACAAAAAAAATGATAAAAAATGATAACCACAAACGATAAGTTGTTGCTTTTTACTTTGCATTAAAATTCAACCAAAATTTTGAACGCGATTATCTCCATAGCGCTAATTTGCGCTTAAACCACTATTGTTCTTAGCAGGCGAAATATTAAGCAAAAAACTTACTGTGAGCCTATTTTTTTCTTAAAATATGTAGGCAACTATAAATAATAATAGCTATAAACCATAATATAATCATCTAACGTGCTTAAAATCAAAATTATTTAGTATTTTCTGGCTGGTTTTGGAGATTTTTAGCTCCATTTTGAGAACAATTTTAAAAGTGTTATAGAAGTATAAAACCAAATCTGTACACCTTTTTAAAGTACATATAGCGAATATATTTCTTATTATTTGACTTCAAATAACAAAGTGGTCGACATCCACTGCCGGTCGGCTAACCAGTGCATTTATCCTATAAGAGTTTTAAGATAATTATTTGAGATAGAAGCCGCCCCCTGGAATCTTGACAAAAATTGATATCAAGTTAGTATTTCCCACCTTGAAGTTCGGCGTTCTACCAATTTTCATAAAGATATTGTGAAAGTAAGAGAAATCATTAAAGAAAAACGAAAATAGAATGTCAAATTTAATCGGCTGTATCTTTGTTATTATTAGGAATTTCATAAAGAAAAATTTGGCTAATACAAACGTTTTGACGTGAGGAATTCACTTTTACTCTGTGTCCCATTAGTCACGGACCACCCTGTATATTTTACTGACTTTTAGATACTAATTCACGAATAAGGCAGGAATTATTTTAGTATAATATTTAATGAACTTAAACAAAAATTACAAAAAAATAAACAATCAAACAAAAAGATTACTTGGATAGCGCTTATCTAAAAGGTACCAATCGCCAAATTATAGTTTTGAGCAAATGGTGATTAAAGTTTTATAATACTGAAAAATAAATTTGTGGATGAAACGGACCAGCCTTAATAGAGGTCCCTACGAGCAGTTTAGTGTTTCGATCTTTTTAGAGTAACTAAGTCTTTGTTATAAGCGGCGTTTAGTGCATTTATATGAAAAAACGTGATTTGGCGGTTGGTACCTTTTAGATAAGCGCTATCCACTTAAGCCTAGTTGATGCGCTACTTAAGGGGATCACGGTTAATTACAAACGTTTACAAAAACTTACCCATGTTCGTCTGGGTTGACATTGTATAATCCAAATTTTAAGTACAAATATACTCTTAATTGCACCGCGGACCGGGACCGATCAGCTAGACAAGTCTATTCACAATCAATAACTAAAACCGAACTAATACAATTTAAAAACGAATTAATTTAACAAACGAACTCCGACGAAGACTAACTGTTATAAAAAAACAAAGGTGAAAAGGACGACGAAGAACTTTCTGTCGAAGAACGAAAAAGATCGATCGAACGAACGAAGATGATGATCAAAAAGATGAATAGAGCGAAGAACGAAGTCGGTACAATTTGCTCTGAAAGGATTTATATATCTTGGAACGGAGTAACGGTTGTTACACGTCAGGAACGAGAAATAAAATCTTGGGCAAGACAACCGATAGAGACGACGAGGAAATTAAAACAGCATTTCCTTTTTTCACTCCAAGCTTTCGGAATACTTTATTCCTTCATCAGGGTAGACTACAATTTAATTGACGACAAAGAATCAAAATTAATACTAAATCAGTAATAAACAATAAAATATTAAACTTACAATGGAATATTAAGAGAGGTTGACCGCAAAAATTGTACTGCGCATTAAGTTAACTGACACAACGTGGCGTAAATCATTATAAAATACGTTAATTAAGCTTAAATACATTAAATTTTTAAGAAAATTACCTTGAAACACGTTAAAATTGAAAATTGAAATAATAAAATTTTTATAAATTTACGTTAATACTTTAAGTCGATACACGTTAAAAATTGATAAAAATTACAACATGTAACAACGGACAACACAAGACTGAGGTCCGAAAAATGCACCAATCAGCGCATCACACGAATTAACCTGTTCAAGGGAAGGGATCTACCATCGAAGAAAGAAGTCAGAAAGAATCAAAATTGCAATGTAGAGTTACTACTGTTCTGTTTATGTTCTAGTTTAAAATGGTGTGATAAAAGGAAACTGTAAATGCTGGTTAGGTTTTCAGTATCAGATCTGTAATTAACGGAATGTTGTTCTCTAACAATATGAACCATCTCCAAAAACATTCTCATATAAGATTTATATATCTTTCGTTGGTCCACTGCGCAATCATATAAACAACCTTACCCCCTATTAAGCGCGAAACCTTCCCGTCTCAAGAGTGGGAGCTCGTGCTTTGTTTCAATGAATCTAAATAATTTACCATACCTTTTATTATCAACTTTTACTGTTTGCAGCAATGTTGATCTGAAATGGCGGGTTTTTGTATCTTTGACATGAGTTCGGTACACCAGTTTTTTTCCACACAATGTTTTTAACTCAAACATATTTAACGAGGGACAAGACGCGGTGAACGACATAGGGGCCAGAATATTTGGGAGGTAATTTCGCGGCAAAACCTTTTATTAGAGAAGTAAGAGGGTGCTCTTTTTTCATGAGTAGTTTACCTTGTTTCGGCTTCCAGTCTCTTTGCCTTAGGTTATAAGGGTGGCTTTGTTCGGTGAATCCTCGGGCGAATTGCATTCTTACAAAGGAGGTGATGTCAGAAAGTTGCTTCAATTTCTCTAAATATTCTTGACGATTTTGTGTTAAATCTTCTTTCGTTCCTTCTTGTACTTGCTTTACTTGGTTATAAACGGCTTTTGGAATCTCAAGTCCTCTTCCGAATTTTCAGAATGCCGGCGTATAACCCGTAGTTTCTTGTCTAGCGGTATTAATACCAAAGGTCAGATCCGGTAAAAGTTGATCCGATAATTTGCGATTTTCTTCACAAAATTGCGCAACTATAGTTTTCAGGGTCCTGTTTCTTCTTTCAGCAGAATTTGCTTGCGGCGTATAGAACGATGTTGTCCTGTGATGGATTCCAAACTCAACGAGTAGTTCTTGAAAATTAGTACTGGTAAATTGGGTGCCGTTATCAGATATAATGGTTTTTGAACATCCAAATTTGGTAACCACATCTTCGTATAGTGCTTGGATTACTAGTCGAGCTGTCGCAGAGCGAAGAGGTCGGCAGGTTACTCATTTGGAAAATCGGTCCAAAAATACTACCACACAACAATTTTCTTTATTGGATCTCCGCAAGGATCCAATTAGATCTGTGCTAATCACTTCCCATGGTTGGTTACTCGGGAGTGGTTGCATTTTTCCGGCCGTCATTTGTGGGGTAATTTTATACCTTTCACAGGACGCGCAGTTCCTAACATATTTGGCGATGTCTCGACATATTCCGCACCAATAGTAATGTCGGGCAATTCGGTTGGCGGTTTTAGCAATTCCCATGTGTCTGTTTGTTGGTTCGTCATGATTCTCCTGAAGAACTCTCAATCTTTTATCTTTTGGTACACACAATTTCCATGGATCTGCCATGTTCATTTCGTTATAATCCAAAAATCCCAAAAATGTCGGTATAATTTTCCATCTTTAACACAAAAATCAGGAAATAATTTTGGATTTGCCTTGATCTCTGTCAACTTATTTTTATACCAATTACATGAGCGTTAGTCAAAGCTATTTTTAGCCCTTTCACGACGGGTGCCGTATATATACGGCAGCCACTTAGTGCGTCACACTGGCGGATGCCGTATATACAGGGTGTCCCACATTTTAATACGCAAACTTCACCAGGACATAGTACTCATAAAAATAACACAAAAGTTTTATATAAACATGGGGTCGCAACTCTTTTGTTTTCGAGATATGGCCGTTCAAAGTTGGAAGAAAAATTTACATTTTCATTTTTATTTCAGCTATTTATAAACGCAGTAATGTGAATTTTTACAATAATGTACTACAGCCTAGTATGTTATTTCCAAGCCTTAATTAACCCACCCCGGCGTATCTGAAAGGGTTGAAATTCACGATTACTACTACATTTTCCAATAGAACTTTTTTACCCGGTAAAATTTTAACATGAAAAAATATCCCTTACAAAGCTCATTCTTTAGCGAGACTTTTTTGTCTCTTACATTTTTCGCATAAAACTGATAGTTTTCGAGAAAAAAAATAAAATCTTAGCGCATGTCGTACTGTACCGCTTCATCCCTTACCAAAAGTTCTTTAAAAGTTGGCCATGGTATTGGTCTGATTTCTTTGTACTGACGAACTGTACGTTGACTAAGATAGAATGCATTTAATTTAAAGTGTAATTGTTTATCTTTTTAGCTTATTGTTATTGTTATCAATTATTACTCTAAAACCATAGCCAACTTTTAAAGAGCTTTTGGTTAGGGATGAAACGGTACAGTACGACACGCGCTAAGATTTTATTTTTTTTCTCGAAAACTATCAGTTTTATGCGAAAAATGTAACAGACAAAAAAATCTCGCTAAGGAATGAGCTTTCTAACGGATATTTTTTTAGGTTAAAATTCTACCGAATTAAAAAGTTCTTTTGGAAAATTGGCCTGACACGCGCTAAGATTTTATGTTTTTTCTCGAAAACTATCAGTTTTATGCAAAAAATGTAAGAGATAAAAAAGTCTCGCTAAGGAATGAGCTTTCTAAGGGATCATTTTTCATGTTAAAATTTTACCGGGTTAAAAAGTTCTATTGGAAAATGTAGTAGTAATCGTGAATTTCAACCCTTTCAGATACGCCGGGGTGGGTTAATTAAGGCTTGGAAATAACATACTAGGCTGTAGTACATTATTGTAAGAATTCACATTACTGCGTTTATAAATAGCTGAAATAAAAATGAAAATGTACATTTTTCTTCCAACTTTGAACGGCCATATCTCGAAAACAAAAGAATTGCGACCCCATGTTTATATAAAACTTTTGTGTTATTTTTATGAGTACTATGTCCTGGTGAAGTTTGCGTATTAAAATGTGGGACACCCTGTATACGGCGGTCAGTTGAGCCTTCGCATAAAGCGACAAAGTATGATTTGGGTAGACTATCACAAAGAGCGAAAAAAAAAACTTTTTTGTAATTTTATAAGTAAATGGCAATATATGGTACAGGCGTGCCGTCGCGAAAGGGTTAATGTTGTTTCTTTTTTATTAATCGGGTCAATGGTGCTGATATTTGGAAAAAATTTGGGATGAATCGGCGATACCAAGAAACAATTTCCAAGAATCTCCTTAGACCTTTGACTGTGGTAGGCGGAGGAATTTCTTTAATAGTGATATGTCCCAAATATCAAAGAGTCTTTTTTCCAAACTGAAATTTTCTGAATTTAATATCCACAGAAATATATCCACTATAGAATCGTTAACAACGTGAATAAACAACGAAAATTAAAAATTAACAATGAAACGCATAGGTTTTTCCAATTCCCAATCCATCTTAGTGAATAGTATTATTTTGTCTATTTGTCACGTCCTCTTCTTTTCTTGTTTTTACCTTTTTTGGGGCAAAAAAATTTTTTTTTAAGTAATAGGGGGAGGGGTGCAAATTTGCGACGCCAACCTAAAGCACAAGGCTCCCTACCACCTCTTTGTTGCTCAGGGAGACGGGGTGAGTAGAAATATATGTTACCACGATTACACACGCAAAAAAAAGATAATAAAAAAATATAGGGGAAGGTGGGTATGTTAGGGACACTTTTGATAATCAATTTAATTGTGGCCATACCAGCAACATAAAAAATTTAGAATGTATACCGTCGAATAGCTTACTGTTTCTACTATATTTTTGTACTTATTTGATGTCCTTTTTTCTAATGATTAGAGTTTTGTTGCAATAGAAGTGATCATTTGTATTTCGTCCCAAACGTACCTTGCGTTGATATGTATGGGACAGTCACAAAATGACGGAAGCATAATTGATTTGTTCATCTTCTTCCATCTCTAATCTCTTTGTACGCTGTGTTTAAACCTTTTCTTCCTTTTTTCGAAATTTTTCATTCTTGATTTTCAATGTTTCTTCTATTAACAGTTTTTCGAGTGTGATTGTTAATATCTTTGTCCAACCTGGTTTCCTTCCTACACTTTTCTTGGTCGTACAATAGGCAATGACCAACGTTTCAAAAGTGATTAAATTCGTATTAGATGTTAATGGAATATTATGAAAGTCGTCTTAATTTTAACATATTTGGGGCGCATTATCGGAAATATCCACTACAGAATCGTTGACAAGGTTTATATTACTAGATAAATCAGGATTATATTTTCGATCTGTTACAGCAGATACTCGAAAGTCCTCTTCTTCTGTAAATATCTTCTCATTATATGAATAAATCCCGGTGCTTTGGAATCCACTTTCAATATATTTTTTTTGTGAAGGTTTCAGAAAATACTCCTTTCAGAAATTCTGTTAATTCGTAAATTGTAACTGTTTTGCACGGGTTATTCAAGAACCAATTACCAAGAGCCGATTATGTATATAGGAGGTATATCTGGGACGTCCCAAATATCCCTTCTTTCAATGTCCCAAACATACCTCATTGTATTTTGTCTACATTTTTTTTTAAATTTTAATATACACACAAATTTGCTTGTAGGGATTTAGAAAATATTTTTTTATGGCTAAACCGGTTGTCCAACTGAAATTTTATAAGAGAAGAAATAGTTTCTAAATTAATACAGCTATTCAGAAAAAAATTGACAGAAAATTATAGAGGCCGGTTAAAACGACCTGGATGGATAACTTGTTGCGAGAATGTTTTTAAACACCCTGTAATTTTCGAAATTCGAATTTGTTACACAAAAAGCTATGCCCTGCTGATATAAAGACATGATCAAAAAATGAATAAAATATAATAAAGATTTTTCGAGTAATTTAAGAAAAACTCACGAAAAATTTTGTTTTGAACCCTTTCGTTACGAGTGCCTATAGGCGACATACGGGCGACAACCTGTCCTTTTTTCATTTAACTCGCGATATTTCCTGAAACGCGGGACCTACGATTTTGAGTTTTGGATATGTTACACAGAAATGATCACCGATCATGACGGTCTTTACCCCGATTTTTTTCGACGAAAATTTTCGGAATACGACTTGCTTTATGGCACCGAGTGTAAGTGCAACATGCAGACTTTCCGGCTCAATGCTCCGTTCAGTAGCGCTACTCCGGCGCACAGTAGTCAATGAGCGGAAAAAATCCAATTTTCGACTTTCAGTATTAACAAAAAAAAAGTCTATAAATCAATTTTTAGAACTTCTAAGATGTAGAATCAACTAATGCCACGTCTCTTACCACGATGGTTTACCTGTAAAAAATGTTTAAATTTGTACATTCTACGTATAGTTAATCCGATCGTTGTAATAGCTCATTAGAATCCATAATATTATCGCATCAGTCTGATATTATAAAAAATTGTTGGTGGTTATTTAAAATATATATATTTGAGTAAATGATAATGGATTCAGCGAAAAAAAAATTACTTATTCTTCTATGTTACATTGATAGGTAAAGATGCTTAAAAAAAATAATTGATTTTATGCAGTTTTTAGATTAGAACTTGTTTGCGCCAACTGCCGCCAAGCAACTCTTTATATGTACATGTGAACTAATTCATACTTAACACATTCCAGAAAAATTTGGCTGCGCATATCTGCGCTTTTGTTTTTAATTAGCAGATTTCTATTTTTTGTCAGAATTTTAACTATTCGGGGTTTTCAATTCTGATTAAATCATTGAATATCTATAATGGTGATTCAAGTAATTTTATATTGTCTATGCAATCAAAAAGGTTGGTTTTAATTTAAAAATATTAAATATATAATATACTGGGTGTGTAAGAACACCCGTCCACCCCTTTTAAAATCAAGAGAAGTGCTTTTTTCGAAAAATCCAAAAAATTTTGCTTACCAAATGGGGTATGCTTTATCCGTTGATGATATTTTCAACTTCCGGTGCTGACCGGAAACAGGTTATTCAGACCGGAAATTTACTTTTTTAAATGGAACGTGGCACTTTTTATTACATAGTTTAATTCTACTTGAGGTACTCGTGCTACATTGAATACAAGTGAGAGTGTTCGTTTCGAATTAACATAGGGTAGCATTGAATAGAGTGTGCAAAGAGAGAAACATTTTTTGTTCAAAACACAAAACACATCAGATGTTATTTATTAACAAGATAACGAAACGAAGAACGAGAAACAAGACGAAAACCGAAACGTAGTACCCCATTTGGTATTTATTATGTTGCTGGTATCATCCGGTCCTTTCATTGCTACTATGCGAATTACTTTAAAAAAGAAGCACTTAGAAATGCACGAGGACGTTAAGCGATTGCTTATGAATTAATATAAGCAAGCGTAACAATTAAAAATGTTGCTTTAGCGTTATAAAAACATTTTATGCAATTATTCCAATTTAAACTACATATTCTGTACGAAAAAAAGGTATATATTTAGGTAAACTATCACTTCCGGTTACACGATTTAATTAACATTTAATATCTGAATATTTTTTATTATTACTATGGCTTATATAACGATCCATGCGTCTATTTCTATTTAAAATACCAGTTTATAGGTAAAAAATTGGCTTAGGGTTCAGGTAAAGTACCACTTCCGGTTGAGAAATTTGGTTCAAAAGTTGATCCAAATCTTCGTATTGTGGTTTAAAAACTACATATAAAATATTGTCCGGATATACCTTTCGTACTAAAAGTTACAGAATTTTTTCCGAAAATATGCTGATCTGAACCATTGTGCGGCGGCCCGACGGCCCGTTTAGCGGTGTCACTCCGACGGAGCACACTCCCGTAGTGAAAGGGTTAAAGTCGTTTAGTAGCTAAACTAAGCAACTTTGTATATAGATAAGTTGGGTTAAATCATCATATTTTTGACCAAGGTATCTGTGGTACTCCGTTGTACAGAGATTTCCGGACATCTGTATAAAAAATAATAATAAACCGTAACAAATTGTCGTGCGGTATTGTCATTGTTAGTAAAGCCAACCCCCTGCTTCACTATATCCACTAAAATACCTAGTTCTTTGCTAAATCTTGCTTGAATATGCTTTTCCTTGCTTCCATTAAAGGAGCATTCTCCTTTCGCGCTCACCATCTCTTAAAATCAAGATTGTAGTATATGAGTATTAGATACTCAAACTATAGATAAATTGTTCATTTCACTGGACTTAACTAAAGATACATTACAGGTGTAAGCAGATGGAGTGTTTGATACTACAGTAGTAATTGTTCCATCTGTCATGGTCATCATCATTTGATGTTTTACGGTAATGCCGTTAACAAAGGTCGGTGTAAGTGCATTTATTTCATTTTGCAAAGCTGCTATTTCTTGCTTGATAACTGTGCTATTTTCTTTTATCATTTGAAATTTTATTGGGCGGCAATAATAAGTGGAAGATGGGCGAGGATATTCCCAAATAACGACATCATTTGAAACGAACAATTTTAGGGGTACACAACTTCAACAAATTTTTTAAAATGAATGTTTGAATGCTAATTTTCGCCGCAGTATCCGTCATGTTAATAGATCCTAAGGGTGGATAAGAGGCCTTTTTTTGCTAAAGTTATCTTATAATATGAGGGTAGTAGTGACCTTCCTACAGAATCTCTCAAAGTATTATATTGCCATTTTGATAAATTCAACGATGCATACAGAGCAAGGCTATTGTCAGGGTTAATGTTGGTTTTTTCTTGTCTTTTGAAATTACATGTTAGATACCTTGGGAATATCTTCAGAATGCTTGAGCAGATGATTTAAAATCTTCTAAAAGTTCACAACATCCGTGTGTATCCATTTTTAATCTTGTTGCAAAGATAAGTTCATCCCAGGTATTTTCTAATCGTAGAGCTTGAGTCCTCCTTTTCTTCTGACGATTTAGCTTAGACTGAAAAACGGACTTCCTTTAAGTTTATTTTCAGAATTTTGTGACGGACATGATGTTTCTCCAAATATTATGTTTTTAAGGCGCTTCGGCCAATTAAATATTGAATGTAACTAAGTATCTTCTCGAATTAGGAAGCACTTTTTGCTATAAGAACACTTTTTCCACCTACTGAATAGATTTATGCAAAATTTCTGAAGGCACTCCTTCGAAATCTTCTGTTTATCTTCTGATAAAGTTATTTCCATTGTAGATGTAACGGTACTGTACAATGCGCCAAAATTACGTAATTTTTTATTTTCGCACACGATATTGAAGAGATCTTCGTTAGTTTTTAGATCTATAACCACTTTTTACCTAGTTGCGTACGTTTTACGTAGTTTCTCGTAATAGACACCACAACTAATATACTTGTGGTAATAGTTCACCTTGGATCTTTGAAAGCTTAGAAAACATCACTTTTCAGTAGAAAAACAGCGCTTCGGCACAAATACCTAACAAAAAAATGTCTTTTGGTCGAACACAGACTGGTAAGATATCGGTAGTTCGTTTATGCCGCCTCGTTTATGCCGCGAAAGGTTGTCTTATCGAATGCTCCTTCCACATTAATAAACACCCCCAGAGCAGACTCCTTATCGTCCAGGGCTTTCTCGACAAAGCCCTTCACAGAGTGAAGTGCTGTCAATGTGGATTTTCCCTGGGTATAGGCATGCTGACAGAGATGTATTGGACTGACTGGTAAACAGATGTCGCTTATATAGCGATCGCAGAGTCTTTCTAATGTTTTCAACAAGAATGACATAAGACTGATCGGCCTGAATGACTTCGGGAGGAAGTAATCTTGTTCCCCAGGTTTCGGTATGAAGATTACGGTGACTTCACGCCACTTTCTGGGTACATAGCGAAGAGCGAAGAGCCAAGCTCCCCTGAAAAATCCTAGTCAAGTGCGGCAGAAGGTCCTCCAGACCCCATTGTAATAGGGCTGGCATGACACCGTCCGGACCAGGGGTTTCGAAAGGTGAGAACGAATTGACAGCCCACAGAACTTTGTCCTCCTCGCAGATAGTCTTGGCTAGCGACCAGTCTTCCGCAGTAGGTGTATAGTCGGCCTCCTCAGGGGACGAACTGTAGGTGTCTGAGCCTGAAAAATGGGTATCCATTAGTAGGTGAAGACAGGAGGTGTTCGGTGAAAGAACCATCTGGCCTCCTTAAAATATCGATACGTAAGGAGTGGTCTGTAGTTAGCACCTTCTTTAAGCGGGAAGCCTCTGTACAGGGGGAAATTTCTTTACAAAATCCCCTCCAGGTCTCCCGCTTCTTCCTTCGTATCACAATCTTAAATTTCGGGAGTTTGCTGCTATACAGCACCCAGTCGGCGTCACATTTTGATTTTTTTGCTCTGTTAAAGGCTGTTCTCACTTCACGTTTGAGCTTGCCGAGCTTAGAGCACCATCAAATATTGGCGCGCCCTGGCTGGGCCTCCTGTTGCAAGGAACAGGCCTTTTTGTAAGAGCTAATTAAAGAGTCAGTGACACATTTAGTGTACACTTCGATCTTTTTTCATCTGGTAAATTATAACTTAGCTTGGGTAAACAACCCGATAAGGTGGTTTGGAACAATTCCACATCCGTCCTATTGGGGTTACGGCTAAGATTTTTTCTTACTTTGCTATCGCCAGGTTCAAGGGTAAACCATCTGTGATCAGACATCGTGACGGTGTCTGAAACAGTCCAGTTGTGGATTTTTTGTGAGATACCTAAGGAGGCTAGGGTAATATCGATAATAGATTGACCTTTAGCAGTTACAAAGGTTGGTTCCGTGCCTTGATTAAGTATTTCTAAATTACTGCTAAAAATAAAATCTAACAGAGACTTACCCCTGATGTTATCCGTAGCGCAACCCCATGCATTAGAGTCGCAGTCAAGAACAAGGTGCCAATTACCAGCCTTAGCACAATGAACGAGCCTCACCAATCCCCTGGATGAAGGCTTGTCTTCATAAGGGAGGTAGATGGAGGCCAGCGTAATTTCCATTTCTTTATTCTTAACGGTACAGCGTGTCCTAACAGATGTGATACCTCCCTCGGTAAGTTGTGTTAGGAGAAATGCTCGTGTATGTTTAGGCACGAAAATCGCAGCTCTGATCTTTGCGCTACTGGCGCAGCTAAAAATAGAACCCTTTAAGCTACTGAGTCCACAGACCTTGGATTTAATAATCCAAGGTTCTTGGATCAGTGTTATAGTATTAGTCATCATAGCCAGGTGGTGACACAGGGTGGCAGTAGCAGCCTTGCAATGATGGAGGTTGCACTGCACAACACTGAGTATGTCATCAGCCCCAAAAACATCACCTACTGTTCCCATTGTGCTGGTTGACGAGGTGTGCGCAATCTACGAGTTAGTGTTCTTGCTGGGCGAGTCCAAAATATCCTCATCTATCACCACAGAACCCGGAGTAGATGGGTCCATGTCGAGGTTAACCAATGTCAGGTCATCCTCGACTGGTGTTGTGGGAAGAACCTCCAGTGACGTTGGCGTCTCTTCGGTGAGGGTGGTCTGAGTTTCAGCGGAGTCCACCGCCTCAGTGGACTCTTTCGCCGTCGCCCCCTCCTCTGGTGGGGTCCTTCAGCCTGCCTACGCGCGCCCTGAAGGTGTTAAAAAGGTAACATACTTTACCTTCGTTGGCCCTGAGCCATTCGGCGTCCTTCTGTCCAGCCCCGAAGACCAGGAGGCGACCTGGTGCTGGAATGTCCAGCACTTCGTGGCGGAAGAGGCACCAACTTGTAATGTCCAGCTTTGCGCAGTGGCAGTATCGTAACCGATGAGGTATATCCGAGATCGCTACTGCGTGTAAAGGCCATTTAGTAAGAGCGATCTGCGAATTTATAAGCGTTATAAGAGAACAAGTTTCTCACAGTTTTTCTAAGTTTAAGAAAATCGCTAAAACAAATCGAACAAAAAGGGTATTGGTTAAAGTTTCGACTGGCCAAATCACGCAAACCAGGCGGGGAAACCTACCTCCACGAGGTGCATCTCGTCCACGACAGTTGGGCAGGTTAGTCGACCTGGGCAGGAAGACAGTGAGCTGTAAGGAACCCACTGCGGCCAAAGGACCCGCCTGGCAGGTGACCCCTACTTTACAGGGGACCGACGGTGGAAGCTAGGTTGCCAACCTAGTGGAAGCTGTCGGCAGCGAGACTCATTCACTGACGAGCTCATTTGAGCGCCTCATAATGGGCATCGAACACTCGCCGAAAAGTTCATCCCAACGGTCGACGGTTTCCCGGGCCGGAGGGAATGATGATACCCAGATGGACACTACGGAGTCCACTAATCGAACAGCGACAAATTTGTTTCAGGTGAAAGGGGACAAGAGGAAAAGACACCCAGACAGCCCGGGAAACAGGACCTTTACCACAAAGGCAATGGTTTCCAAGAACTACCAGGAAATCACGAATTTTATTGATACAGAGTTGGAAGCGACAAAAAAGATTTCGAAACAATTGTTGAACGCGTTACGAGACCAAATAACTGAATGGGCAATGACCCAAGCCGAGCTTGCAGGCCAAGTTAACATTTTGAAAGAGGAAAATGAAAAATTGAAAGAACAACTGAGACAAGAACAAAAAACCAAGGTTACCTATGCGTCTATAGCAAAGGAACCGAGTCTAAACAGAACCCAATACGAAAAGATAGTGTCAAACAAAAAAGCTACCTCCACCCTGTTTACTACAGGTAGGAACAACATGGAAGCGGAGCAAATCAGAGAGACTTTTACCAAAGCAATTAATCCGGTGAAAGACAGAATAAGGATAAAATCGATGAGACAGACAAACAAAATGTTGATTGTAGAAACCGAAAATGAGACCGATGCCAACAAAATCAAAAATCATGAGAAAATCAACGAAGCACTAAAATGCGAACCACCAAGGAAGAGAAACCTGCTTGTAATATTCTACGATGTTAAAGCGAGTTTAACGAACGAACAAATTAAAGAAAGTATATACGAACAGAACATTCATGACATTATAAACAAAAATGACTTCGACAAAAACTTTAATATCAAATTTAGAACAGGACCGAGGGATAAGGCCACGGTACACTTAGTGGCTGAAATGGCAAATAACGTCAGGAAAGCGATACTTTCACAATGGAAAGTGTACATGAATTACGACGTAGTTTCAGCTAAGGACTACATAGTGGTGGCGCGATGTATGAAATGCGGAGACCTGGGCCATGTGGCCAAATACTGTGCTAAAGAAGAAACATGCTCTCACTGCGGTGAGAACACACATAAAAAAGACCAATGCCATCTGACGGACAGACCGAAGGTCTGCATACCGTGCAGGAATCGCGGTAAAAAATGCTCAACTAATCCGAAAGAATGCCCGACACATAAAATGTTATTAGAACGATTGATAGAAAAAACTGATTATGGAAAATAATCAAACTAACGAATTGAAATTAAAACCTCCATCAAAACTGAACAGAAATCGAGCAAGGGCAAAAAAGTTCAGAGAAAGATCAAAATCAACCAATATGATGGACAAAAGTACAAGCACGGAAAGTCTTGAAAAAGACACCTGCTTGGAAAATGGGAAGCACAAAGGAAAGTTGGTCAACTTCCTTAAAAAATTCACCAAGAGTAAAGCAAGTATTAACAGGTCAATGCAAGGAGGAACAAAAGGAAACATCAGGAACTCTGGAAGAACAAGAGTCAAGAAAGACCACAGATAAGGAAGACCCAAAGGTGTTGTATTCCATAATTGATAGGACTTATAAGCTCAGTGCGTTGGAAGGTCCGAGTAACCTTATAATAGCCTTGAGGCATGTCACAAGACTAATGCATGAGAAGGGAAGGAGAATAACTTTTCCTGTCCGAGAAGCACACGATAGGATTCAATTAAAGTATGCGGGGTTACCAACGGACCCTAGGATTCTCATGGAGTTACTCCAAGAGGTATTCGACAGGAGAAACGAATCGCTGGACCTCGAGGAACTGTATAAGGATTTTGTAATGACACATGGCAGATTAATCGTGGATTGGGGAGTTCCATGGCCGCAGAGTCACATACACACGAAACATCCGTAAAATGCCAGACCTAGAAATAGGACAGATAAATGCGCAAGGTAGCGCAACTGTCATGGCGGAACTCCTCAAGGTCATGCAAGAAGAAAAGCTGGATATACTATGCATCCAAGAACCCTACACGGTGAGAGGCAAATACCCCGGACTGCCAACAAGAGCAAAGCAGATCAGTACGGGCGAGAGACCGAAAGCAGCGATAGTGGTTCTCAATGAAACATTGGTAGTGACAATCCTCGGCGACTTAAACAACA